>NDFG01000461.1:14375368-14476046 GCA_002167245.1 Sporophila hypoxantha
AAAAMAAAAATATATATAGCATGTACCCCACAGAWGGAACATGCATGAAACTTGATGTCTTCAGGAATTCCTAGGGCTTTCACTGTAAATTTCACTGTAAATTACAGCTTTCACTGTAAATTGTTTAAAAAAATATGCTGGAAATTGGTATCACCCTCTTCAACATTAAATGATAAAGTTGGTTGTAAAGAAGACTTTTCTCCTGGACTGTGCATACTCTCCTGTTGGAGATATAATTTATTTTGGTATGARCATTTTTCTTTATTTTGGTATAAAATCTCCTTAGATTTTTCTTTCCAAGGTGGGAATCAGGTGCAGCCCTTCAGCTTGGTAAAATGAGCATGGATGTGAGYGAGCAGTGAGCTGTGACCACAGGTGCTGAGGGCACACGAGTTCACAGCAAAACTCTGTAAAAGGAAGGAACGAATGTTCTACATTGTAGAACATGTAGAGTGGCATTAGTCACATGTAGAATGTGACTAATGCCACTCAATACTGGATTTTAATTAGAAAATGTAGTTTTTGTTACATATTGTGGAACTCTGTTTGACTTGAAATAGAGATAGTGAGCAGTGAAGGGAAAAAATGTTTCGGCTTTCTTTGCTAGKTCCTGAAGGKATTCCCTGCRCGTGGTGGGGGGATTGGAACAAAAKGATGTGTGAGGTCCCCCCAGCTGTGTGCAGTGAAGGCAAAGAGCTCCTCAGAGGACATCTTGCACAGAGATAAAGGCTGCTGACTCCCCTCTCTGATCAGATCTGGGGTCAAWGACTCTCAAACACAATTTTCCTGATGGAGCAGGAGGAGGAAAGCCTCCTGATGGAGGAAGGACTTTCCTGTTCCTGTATCTGTTTTGTCCAACCTGATTTTCAGGCTTGCAATGATAATGACTCCTATTCTTTGTTTTTTTTTTTTTTTTTAAATCACAGAATTTAAAACAATCTAGTTAAGGACACAGACAAACAGTCCCCAAGGGAGGACTGGGAACAGGAGATCCATGCCAGATTTTCTTTCATCATGAGCTTTCAAAGCTCATTTCTTGGTATAAAGCTTCCATATCAAAAAAGGTGTTGCCACWTTTTCATTTCTTGTTATGGTAGAAAGAGAATGTTTGGAATATAGAAAAACTTAATATTGGATTTGCACCAGGGAATGAAGCCAGGGGATCTGGCCAGGAAATACATACACTGAAAAATGGGCACATCCAGGATGGCAGTGGCTGAGGGGTAAAATACTGGGGATTTTAAGATTTTTGCAGTATGAACAGCTCCATGAAATATAATGAAGCCCTGACAAGTGGTGTGGTTGTTTTTTTTTTTTTTTTTTTTAAGCAGCTCTGAAAACTTTCCAGGATCCTCTTCTAATTCTGTCTATTTTGCAAACAACCACAGGGCAAATTCAGGGCAGCTCTGTTCTAGAGAGATGCATTCTCCAAACGGGGCTGCTAATATTAACATATCCCCAGAGCCAAGTTTGCAAGTCTGAAGATGCCCTTGTGAAGCAATGAGATGCTAAATAAATCAAMCTATTATCTCTATAATCTGTCCTGTGTCCAACACTGGGAGAAGCAGGTGCATCCTCTCAAAAAGCTTGCATGAAGTGTTCTTTCTCTGCATTTTTAGACACGATTACTTTGCAGTGAACGGATATATTTGSGAATTTTATAAATAAATTACATGAYAGAACAATCATAAATAAATGCTWGAAGCTACCACACAGGCTTCAAGAAACTATTCAAAAAAGGAATTGTTATTTTTTTACTTCCAAGCAATAGCAGCATGATCTCTAAATACATTTGCACACTTGTTTTTTCTCTTACCAGCTGTTGCCCTTTTGGACCCCAACCAGCATACTGAAGCTTTGCATTGCTGACCTCAGGGGGATACAAACTCTGGGGATCCCTGCAAAAAGAGAAAAATAAGATTTCAGCTTCAGAAATGTCCTTGTTTCAGGTGCTGCACAGGTGTGCTTAGGAAATACACCACAAACTTGTAAGATGCCTTTCAGTCAGGTTGCAGCAGACTTTTTTAACAGTAAGGTAAACACTAGCAAGTGTTGGTAAGATCAAGCATTTAATTGACAATTTCTGTTTCTTATTAATAAGAAGCTAAACATATTAGTTCCACTGCTGACTTGCCTAAGCCTTAAGAATTAGTTCAGGGATGACAAACAATGTAATTGTATTTATCAACTCTGATCATGTCCACAAAGGATAAACAATAATTCTATATTTTAATCCTACTGCCACAAGAAAAATAAAGTTTTGTCTTCTGTACCCAATGACTCTTTTGCCTCATACATTTCCTTGAATATGATGGAAAAGATTAGCAACTGTATGACAACTGATACATAGCCTGGCTTCAAAGGGAAAAGCTCCTATTAACACAAAATACCTAATTTTTTTTAGAAAATAAAATCAAAATGCTTTTCTGGTTCTTTCATCCATTACCTTCATTTTGTAGCAGAACACAAGTGACACACAGCAAATKCAATATAGAAAAAGGAAGCTTTTTTGGTAAATGTCAAAGCAGCATAATGTCATTTTCTCCCAGCATAGACAGCATTGCCTTAACTGTATTTATACTCAGCACAAATAATTACATTACATATTCTGAAGTCACATTGCAACAACCCTGTGTATCCTAATATCCTACAAACAAGAACTCTAATAAAGCCTGTATAAAATGTGCCTCATTAGAAGATCTCAAACTGCTTGAAAAAGTCAGGCTATTATCATCACTGGTCCACAGACAGGAATAACAAGGCAATTTGAGGCCAACATCACCAAAAAACAGAGAAAACAGCTCAACCCTGCCTGGCCTTTAAGCAAAAGGCCTTGCACAGTGTTTTGCAGAGCATGTTTTCAAAACAGAACAGAGCTGCATGCAGTAATTCAGCACTAAGTGAATTCTCTTTGTGAAAAACGCCMATCACTTGTTTTTCAAATTTTAATAGTTTTAAAGTTTAATAGTAATMAAATKGTTATAAAAAATAGCAATATAATTAGAGTAATAAAAACTTTGGACAATTTGCATTGGGACAATATGAGACAATAGACACAAAGAGTTATGGATGTCCAGGTACCTTTCTCTGGGCAGCATAAGCCCGAAAAARGMCCCAYGTTAACAGAGGAYTWACCCTTAAAARCAACAGCCTGYTGCATATTCATACACCTCATACATGATGCATAAMTTCCATTCAARCACAGGATTCTGTCTGGKCAGTGTCAGCTTCTTCCTCTGAATCSTRATGGSGCCTGCCGGGCTGAGYGAGGCAGGAAGAAGTTTGTTTCTCCTGATRATGGGRCAAWAAATTCTMTTTCTCTGAAAGGTTGAGGTGTCCTGTGGCTGCTATCTCAGTGCAAGTCCTTYCTTAAAAAAACAAAAGTATCCTACATAGCATAGTTTCTATTTTAACATTTTGTTGTAACCTAAAACTATATTTAACACACYACTTAAGAGAATTAATGCRGTATAACTTTCTAACACAGCACATATAATATTCATTTYAATATTTGCAAAAAGCCAATCATAAAATACRCATTTTTCACATCTTTATTGCCTTTTTGGGGCCTGGTGCAGCCCCCCAGTTACAGCCCCTGGGCTGCTCCTTCCTCTGCACTGGGGCTGTTGGAGCAAGGACAGCACAGCAGCAAGAGGAATGCTCAGAACYGATTTTGTGCGATCTTTCCACTGTGAAAAAAACCCTCATTTCCTCTGAGCTGTTCAGAGGCCAGCCAGAATCAGGGCAGACCCAAGGGGAGGACCCTGGGGGCCACAGGTTCCCCCTTCCATCCCTCCTGCAGGTGGAGCCCTCACAGTAAAGCTGGAGGTTTGATGGAGATGGGATGGACAGAGGATGTGGAGGGGCAGGAGGGGTTTGTTGAGGCACTGGCACTTCAAAGTCTGAGTGTACCATAAGGGGCCCACACAGCTTTCATTTCTGCATGCAAAATGTCATCCACAGCTGCTGCCTGTAGAGCAGAATTGGGTCTTTTATTATGTTTTTTCCTAGARGGTGTCTTTGTGAGCAGCCTAAAGTCGTTTTTGTAGGGTATGGATAAGAGAACTCATAATGTTCATACTGAGAGCAGCCACAAAATTCCCTTTGCTGTAGAAAGATGAACCACATCACTTGTTCTGGATTGTGTGTGTTAGTACTTAAATTTCCAGTCAGCTATGCCTGTTAGGAATCAATCTCTCTGGTTAGCTGTCTTGATTATCTTAACAGAGAGTAACCTCTGAGGGGAGAAGGAAAAGAGAGAAAGAGTGAATCAAATCAAAACCTCTTTTGGGAGAAAAAATAGCACTTCACTATTTGTCAAATGAACTATCCAGTTCTTGGGTTCTTTTACCCATGGTGAAAAGAAGAGCAAGAAATTACAAATAGAGGGGGAAATACCATCCCTARATAAACAGATTATACAAATTGTAAGAATTTAAAGCTGTAATGCTTCAGATAACACAGGTGGAGCTCAGGGACAGACGTGCCAATTRCAGCAAATAATTCAGACCAGAGCACACACAAGTCCTGTCAGTTCTGTTCATTGCATCATCTTTTACAAGAGGAAAACTAACACAGTGAAAAGTGCTGCATAAACCAGCTTTGGTAGCTGATAAGACAGAAGGAAAAGGAAAGAGCTGTGCTGCAGACAAAAAAAAAAAAAAAAAAACCCAGAAAAAAAACCCAAAAAACCAAAAACCAACCAAACAAAAAAAACCCCCGAAAATCCAAAACAAAACAAAAAGCAAAGTCATGTAATTCTTTGGTATAGCCAAGGAAAACCAGAATTGCATCTCCCGAGTTCTTACGTTGTTTCAAATGGTTGGGAAGCTTCTTTTATAGCAAAATCTTGTGTACATCCATCCTCATGCTGTGAGCTTTTCCCTTCTACCACAGGCTATGCAAGCAGACCAAKATCCCAGTTTTCCCCCACAAATGCTCCTGACTGATGGACATATTCATCCTGGCTTGTTTCTCATCTTTTGAGGAGAATCTTCTTCCCTGAAGTAGCCACACTCACCCACCYACCTGCAGCAAAGTTCAGAGCCATGTGCAAGGGGTTGAGAGGATTCTCCTTGCCCAGCCTGATCCCTCAGGCTCCAGAGGAACCACAGCAGTCACCTGGAGCTGGGCTGCACCAGCAGGGGGACCTGTGCTGTCAGCAGGCCCAAAGGTGGCATGGAAATGGAGTTTACTCCCTTGAGAACCTCATTGTGAAAGATCAAATTCCCACATATGTATTTGGGCTCCATTTGGTGCATGGTCCATGGTGGAATATGCATGGACTCCTGCTCTGGAAGCCCCAGGCAACCCATTCCAAACCCATTATGAARGACTCACAGATACAAATCCATTATCAAAGACTCACAGATACAAACCCATTATCAAAGACTCACTCACAGATAGCTTTGGGTTGGAAAGGACCTCAAAGATCATCTCAYTCCAAGCCCCCTGYCATGGGCAGGGATGCTTCCCACTCYCCTAGGTTTCTTCAAGCCCCATCCAGCCTGGCCTTGAACACTTCCAGGTATTCTCTGGGCAAATTGTGTCCTAACTAACCATAAGTTAACTTCTCTGGGCTATTTTAGCAGCCAGAGAGAGAAGGAGGAGGGAGAGYTGTCTACACAGCTGCTCTGGGCAGGACTGGCACAACTCTGTGATGCTCTCTTTGAGAAAGCTCCTAGGGATCCTCAAGCTGAAAAATCCTTTTGGAGAGCATTTCTCAAGCACATTTCCAATTATCCCATGCTACTCTGGGCATTTAACTCTCCTTTGTTAAATTCCTGTAGGGGAATGAGGCCAAATGCACACCTGTGTGCCAGGAGCACTCTTCCATTTTACACATAAATGGGATCTCATGCCACTCAGCTTCTTCTGGGAAGTATGTTATGCCTATTAAGCTATAGCCCTCCATAGCTACACCCTTCCTTCTCCTCCAAAACAGCCTGCTTAAAATTCCTCTGTACTTTTTTCCCCGAATCAATCAATATTATGGGTCATCTCAGCCKCTCCAAAGAGCCAGGGCTCCTCACAGACCCTCATAATTAGGGCTTGTTTGGATTTGAGCCTGTCCCTTGTGAGCTCATTTGTGCAGGATGCTGGCTTGGAAATGGGCAATTCTGAAGGCAGTCTGTACATCTCTGGCTCCTGCTTTGGATGAAGAAAAAAGTTCACTGCATCCTCACAATATTTTYACTATTTCCTCCCAAAAAAGAACCTTAATCTTAATTTCCGGCCAAAGAATTGGCAAGACCTTATTAAACTGTTGCCATTATTCCTTCCACTTTTAAAATGATTGATCTTATAGCTGAGAAAGAAGGGAATAATACATTTTAGACCAGACAGAAGATGGAGCAGGTGCTACATAAACTCTTCCACATTAAAATGACATTGTCTGGACCAGAGACTGTTAAATTGCTCCAGACAYGGGCATGACCTCAGCACCATGTTCAAAAACCATTTCTGAAGTAATAAATTGGGAAAGTTGCTCGTTTAAATGAAGGTTTTTTTTGCCAAAAAATCTCCCCTCAAAATTTCCAAACAAGGAAAGCTCCTGAGTGCAAGTAAAGTGCTGACTGCCAAGACATCTTTGCTTGCAGTTGAGCTCAGAACAAGATGTAGAATAAAACAAACTAATCAATCATGTGTTACCTGCATTTGACTTTAAAAAGYACTGTGATTAATGAGGAACTTGTTTGAAAGAAGGTTTTTGCTGAAATTTTTATATCTGTGTCCCTCTTCTGACATTTTCTCCTAAAGAAGGYAAATTTCCCTCAGAGACTTTGTGGCACTGGTTCTCCTTCTGAGCATAAACATGATTAACTCTTCTATATAAAGTTCTTCAAAAGCAACTTAAAAATACCCAKAAATTTTCCACTGTAATTGAGGGAGTGGCTCCCTTTACTTCAAGAAGAATATTTCACTATGTGAGACTGAAAATGTCTGAAACTGATAAAAGCAGTCAAATTCTGGGGTTTGGTATAAGCTGCTGCTCTAAGGTCTGTTTTCATAACTTCATTTTAATTTCAAATACAGAACAACAGGATTGGTATGGAAATTCTTTGAATATGCTGCCACTGTRAAGAAAAATGCAACAATTTTCACCACAGGCTGCTCTAATATGTCCATCCTCTAAAGAAATAATGTAAACTATGTATATATGTTTTACTGGGGAAAAATTTGAAATCTCCTTACTTCACTATGTCATAATTTTGGAAAACATTAATTYTGTAATTAGTATGTTAAATGTCAGTAGTTTATAAAAGTTGAAGAAATAAAGACAGCTACAAAAACACATGGGGAAGGCAGAAATATCTCCTCTTGTTATATGCATCAAGCCAGCACTGAATATTTTGAAAGACAACAGGCCTAAGGACATCAGCTCACAGTCTTTTAAGCAWTTTTATGGTTAAGTATAAAAAACTATCTATCTAACCTGTCTCAGAAGCAGAACTCAATGTCTTCACATCTACCTCTAATAACATAAAATCTGACAGCAGCTAAGACAGATTTCTTCTTCCCTAGAAAAAGGGAAAGAAAATAAAGAATAAAATAAAGAATAAATTCAGAATGGCAATAAAAACCTGGAAACTTCTTAATATTTAAGAGTTTTTGATGCATGATGAGGAAAGAAAAGCAAACTGGAGGAAATTTGCAAACCGAAATAAGAGGATGTAAAACATRCAGGTTAATTAATAAATCTACAAAGAACGATAGATAAGGATATGGAGGAAGAGAGAAAGATTTCTAAGAGGCAGGAATGCAATTCCTTGAGAAGCACACACACCATTTTAATGAGTTGTTTTTAATGACTTGACACTATTAAATGACTTGTTTACTTCAAAATTCACCAAGGAGAAGAGAAGACAGGTGCCATTAAGAAAATTTCTCCCCAGGAGATACAGAGCCCTGCTGAGACTCACAGTGAGATAAAATAAAATATCATACAAATGGGAATAAAGACTTGCCAGAACAGATAATCAAGAAATCATACTGTTAGAAGATGCAACTAAAAGAACCCTCCTGGAATTCTAATAAAAGTGCTTAATTAGATGGGAAAGGCTCTTCCATTCATCTAGGCTCATCCACTATTAAATATTTAATTCTCACTCACACATATTTTCTTTACAGCAAAAAAAAAAAATCTTTTCAATGAACAAAAGTAGAAGGAGATGATGAAAGTAATTTGAACTTATTAATTTAAACTGTAGATTCACATCAATTCATTCAGCTGCTCTTAAAAACATCAGTGCTCACCAACCATTTTTTCCAGGATGAACAAATTCCATGGATTTAGTATATAAAATCTAAAAAGAAGGGMATCTAAAACATTTGTGTCCAATTGGCAATTATTTTGGATTCAGGCCAACAATTATGAGCTCAGAGGTCTTTTTTTGTTATAGTCTGCCTGTGTCTGTAACTCCCCACCAATGTAATATTTGGTACTGAGCCTGCAAAACCTTGCACTTCACCAATACCACTTTAAAATCATAGAATGGTTTGGATTGGGGGCACTTTAAAAATAATTKATTTCCAGCCCCCCTGCCATGGACAATGACACAAAAACCAATCACTTGTCAGAAAAGGAGMCACTAACTTCCATTAGTAATGGTTCAAAATGATGGCATAGACCTGCCCTTCTAGTCTAAAAAAAAAAGATTTAAAAGTGCATCAGAGACTGGTACAGAGCCCTGAGTTGCARTGGTGCAGGCTGCAAACATTGATCAAAAACTCTGCATTTCCCCGAGTAAGCAAACGCTGGAAATGGACCTTGGGCACTGGTAACATTACTTTTAAAATGATGACATTATCATGTTTCTCATGTGACCCCTCTAAATCACAGAAGACAGAGTGAATTTTTACTGTATTTTTAAATGGAACTTTTGTTACTGGAGTAATATTTTGTCTCCTAAAGAGACAATGAGAGGCGATAGCACTCAGGTGATAAATGCAACCACTTAAAAGCAATTTTCTCTTACTCATGTAATTTTCTTTTACTCTGTAGATCTTTCTCAGTCAGCTCTGACCTCAGCGCTGTGCAAGGCATGAGGTAAACCCTGGATTTACCAGGATTTCATTAGTATTTGTCCACAGTAGAGACATGGAAAAATAAAAATCTAAATATTTGAATGCTGTAAAGAAGGCTAGTCAGAATTGCAGCTAGCCAAAGATCASCTATTCAAAATATGGGGGGAAAAACGCAGGTTGAAGAGAAACAAYTTGATAAGCACTGAGATGTTTAAGAATGAGCTGGGAAGGATGAGCCTRGGTTGAGTGTGGTTCTTCTGAGCARCTCTGCCAACCTACAGGAAGGGATGTTTGTGATGAAACCTGAGCATTTTCCATCCAGCTGACCTTGTCTGACTTTCAAACACTAATAAAAATATGGCACCGTGATGTGAWGCCTGCAGAGAGCAATCTGGGATTATTAGTACATAAAATGAGATACAGAAATGATCTCCTATCACCAGAGACAGCAGAAGGGCCTCGTTACCAGGAGACTTCACTGGCTGCTGGGTCACACTTCTAATTGGGCAAGAGATTGATTCTTGGGCTTGTGCTCTAAAATAATTCAACAGCCTGCACTACTGGGTTTCAAACCAAACCAGAGTGACTCAGTATTCTCTGTTTTCTTTTTGAAAACTAAGTCTTTGAGCAAATCTTATTTCTACTCATGTCAGGAGATCCTGGAGGTTTGTGTGTAGGTTCTCAGGGGTATTGAGACACTGTCACCCTGTTTTTTTAAGTTTTTCAAAGCCTTCTRATGTTTACATTYTCRYAACAAACTTTCTYACACACTTTATGTAAATAACTTACTRTTTTGCATTCTTTTATGGAAGAYGAGAAATTTAATGGACTGTTGGTTTGTCCAGTGKCAYTGGAGAAGTGGCACTGTCACCCTCCAATCCRCTRYCACTTTTGGAAATCTATAAATGTTAGAGTCAGAAATTAAAAGCTCTCTTTTTTGCCTTAGAAAATCCAGTGTCTGCATCYTTCTGTTTCGTGTYCTAGAGTGACAAGACACCTTTCTAAACAGCCTCTCCCCACACAGACTGTGTCATCATCAGTTAAAATTAACAAAGCATACATTTATTTGTGCCATTATTTCCATTTTTTATCATCAGTGATGTGATCCCTTTTAAGCACCACCCCACCACAATCAGCCTGGTTTTTGGGTATGGTTTGAAAATGGGTGGCAAAATACTCTCCTTGTTCAGAGGACAAAAGCATCACTCTAGCTCTGCACTTCTGCCCCAAAACAGAGATGTAGAAACCTGAAGTAGCCACACAAGAGAAAATACTTGCATTTGAGACGGGGTATAACAAATAACATATATAACACATAACATCTGCCCTCAGAGCTCTGCAGGTGGATGGTCCCTTCATTTCTCTTATCTCCTTCTCATGGCAAAGCAACTTTTTCTATTCAAAATATTTCTATTCTATTTCTACCTTATTCTATTCTATTATTTTTCTCTTTTTCTTATCTCCTCAAATTTCTAGTGGAGCATTCAGTAAATGTTAGGGTAAGGGGTCAAGAAGCATCAGGGCTGGAGTGACACAGTCTGGGCTATCAGCCAGGTATTTTACACCTTTGCCACAAAGAGATTTTCTCAGTGGTCACTGTGCCAAGGAAAATTCTGGCTGTAGCATCCATTTTCCACCCAGAGGTCCTCTYTTGCTTTCCAAAATATCCCCATACCCTTGTTCTCCATATGTTTTGAGCTCCATAGGGGTTCAGGATGCCCATTWTGAGATAACAAGGCATTTTTAGACTACTAAATTTGCTTAGTGATTACCTGAGGAGGGGTCACCACACCAACGAGAAAGAACAGGGAGCCCCAGGACATGGTGGGTGCACAAGAGCTGTGGCAYGGATGGCTACATAATTCTCAGAGGTGGGGCACTGTACACTCCTCAGTGGCTGGCACAGGTCCCTGTACAGCCCTCAGTATGTGACCTGAGCCCAGGACACATTAAACCCCACAGCACAAGGAAATGTCCAAAATCTTGCAGGTTTGGGTCCTCAAAACTGACTTTTTTTTTCACATGTCCACAAACCAAGTTTGCTTTTTGTAGGATCACATTCTTTGTGCTGTGTAATCAAACAGCACAGTGTTTCATGGGCTGAAAGTTGATTACCCAGCCACAGCAGGTGATAAACTTTCAGGAATAAACCAGGTTCACCCTGCAGGGTGGCTCTGCTTTCCCACAGCAGTGGAGCAAAACCAGCTCCCTGGGGAAACCTGTGATTCTTGTTTGTATCCTCATGGAAACTCCACCCAGGACCTTGAACATCAGGGCAAAAATGCAAACAAAAATTCCTGATTCCCACTATGAAAATCCACCTACARTTTTATTCCTGGGAAGGTGATTCATGGAAGCAGAAATTGTACAGGCCGTGGTTAGTCAGTGCTCTGCACCATCATTTTATAAATTCCCTTTCATCCACCTTTGTTTCTTTTTTCTGTCAAAACTCTGCGGTAACTCAACCTTACTGAGTCTGAAAGAGGAGGAATAGTCATGGCAAGGAGCTGATTTTTGGTGCTGATTTTTGGTGCTGGAGCCCCCCAGCAGTGACTGTGCTTTGGGCTGGCCACAGCCTGGGGTCCAGAGGGGGTTCATTCATCCTGAGGCACAAAAACATTTCCATCTGCAGACATGGTTCTCACCACTAAAGCACATTTTATTCACTATTTAGACTTTAATAGGAACCCTGCCTCCATTTCAGAGGGTGCTGTCTCAGAAAATCACAATGGGAGAATTTGCTTCAAACCTTTTTTTCTCTTTTTTTCTTTTTTGATGAGCCATAAGCTAYTGACCTTTTCTGTAACATAAGGAGGTTGGTTGCTGGGCTTTTCTCTGCTGAAGTGTTAACATTTGTGTCTAACTATTAATTACTCAAGTTTTTTGCCTTTTTTTTTTTTTTTTAGTCATTACTCTAATTCTTAATATCAAATCCTCCCCTCAGGGGACCATTCCTTATTATTATCACTATACATGGTTTCTAAGGTGTCCACCCACATCACAACTGATTCTGGAAGAAAGAAGTGTGTGGTAGGAATTGCTTTGCCTACACAAGAAGGGAACATTTCACATTAATTAAAAAAAAAAAAAAAAAGCTGTGCAGTGACCTGCATGGGTGAGCAAGTAGCAAATCCCCTGGGGAAATGATGTGGTGTTGAGCTGCTGAAGTGGATTTCCTCCCACCAGCACAGCCAAGAGTCCTTCCTGAGCTGCCTTCCAGGCTGAGCTGCTTTCAACCTGCCACAGCTTGGAGCTGAGTGATGCTCAAATAGCAGCTTTGCTTAATGAAATGCTGGCTCTTTCTTTTCAAAGAGGCCCAAAATGTGTCCATAGGCAGTAAGCTGGTATGTGATTTAACCACAATTCCAGAGATTTACAGAGTGTTTAATTCAGAAGATTATAAAAAGCAAGAAGCCAAACAGCTCCWTCAGGGCTTGAGCCAAATGCCAGCAAACTCAGATGAAAAATTCCTGTCCACATCAGAGGATGTAAGGTCAAGCTCCACCATCAAGSTACCAAATGTAACCATTCCAAGTTTTCTGTTGTCAAAATGCAACTGAAAAAGCATCTGACATCCTGAGGATGTTCTTATTTATAGTCTGGCATAAAAGCCACCACACTGTGCAGAAGTGCCCTAATTAACTATATAAACTATCTCAAAATGGGATAAATTCTATAGGATGAGAATTGTTAGAGAGGGAGGAGAGAGGAGTAGAAACAGCAGGTTCTCCATGAACTACAGAATATATTTTTTTACTTATTTAACAAATTTCACATTTTCATTTGGTTTTAMATACCTTTTCATAAAGATTTTATTTCAACCTCTACAGATCATTCTTGGGGGAAAATATTCATCTGCTCTAAGTAAAATTTAATTAGCTGAAAACGGGTTTTCTTAAATACTGTACTTTTTCCTCTTAAAATAAAATGTGGGCACTTGTGCAAGTTTATAAATGTTAGAGTGAAATGGTGCAGCACTCTGTACAACAATAATTACATTTTGCCTCCATTKGGTAGGTACRATTTCTCTTGCTTTGCAGATGGGGACACTGAGGCACAGGATTTTTTAGTGCCACWGACTAACASGCCAGATGGAAATAAAATAGAGCAGACTTGATGAAATGGGCAGATTTCTGAAGTAAATTMAGTTCCCTGAGGTTCTTTTATCTATGATTTTAAATAATGAATCACAATTTCTTTTTCCTGTGACCATGGAAATGGGAACACGTGCAAGGGTAAACTTGTCTTTCAAAATATACAATAGGATACACACAAAACTGATTAAGTTCTTTCTAATTAACTTTAAAGTCCATTTCTTTCCTGCCAGTGGCTTGTGAAAAAAATAAAAAAGGAGGTAGGAAGAACAGTGGGAGCTCTGCACAGAGATCTATAGACAGCTCTTTGAAAATTTACTCACAGTGAAGCACTGGCTCAGTTCCTCTCCCTGYTATCACTTCTGTGGATCTCCAGCACGTTTTGTGCACTCACTCCACTCCTGGCACTTCTCTTGAAGTTACTGGGGCTCAGCATGGGGCACTTGTGCAGGATGTTCCAGAGCTGTGAAATTCCTGGCAGTGCAGGCAGGAGGAGCTGAGCTCAGCTCCCAGAGCACTCCTGTTTGTGCTTGCCATGTTCCTCTGAGTCCAACACATAAACCCAGTAAGAAATATGGATTCTGTTTAGGAGTAACTCAATTCCCTCTTTCTCAAACGCAAAATCAGTGAGGAGTGGGAAAAACTGCTGATTTTCTCCCTGATCCTGGTAAGAACATTTGGAAGCTCCCACTGACAAGTCCCAGCTGGATGTGCTAAGAGCTCCTCCAAGGGGGTCAGCACCAATCCCTGACACTTGGCTGTGTCCAGAGGGAAATGGTTCATGCASATCTGGGTGGGTGCTGAGAGGYCTGWAAAAAACATGTKTTRTGCTGGGCTTTATTTGGTGGAATGCAAAAACAACTGTAAAAAAGTGTAACATTTCTGCTGGCCACAGCAAAAAAATTAAATCCAGAAGTACCCCTTGGATATCCTATCCAAAATTAGCTCTTGCTTAGGACCTGCAGTGCCAGATCACACCAGTGGTCCAGCAGCATGCACTGGTGTGAGAACACCTTAACACTGGTGAGGGAAATCCTGCAGCTGGGTCAGGGAAACACCCTGCTCAGTCCCAGCATGACCATAAAATCTCTGAAGTAATTAAGTTTTTTTTTTCCCCTTCTTTCACTGAAAGATGTGAATCACTAAGATAATTTATATTGRAGCCACAAAAGAATAAAACAATTTTCAGTGCCTAGTTTTTGTAAGTASGTTGTTGCCTGTATGGCTACATTTTTTATTTTCCAAAATTAGGAAAAATAATATTAGTAATTAAATAAAAATAATATTAGTAAATAATATTTAAAATTAATATAAAATTAATATTAATAATTAATTTATTAATTAATAACAATAATAAATAAAATAACTTTTATTAATAGAAATATAAATAACTTTTATTAATAAAATTCATATTATTAATTAATTAAAAATAATATTAGTAAATAACTGCATATGGTGCTGGAGTTCCATATTTCCCCAGCACCTTGCAGGAGAGCTCCCTGTTCCACATCTGGACCTACATCTGGATCTCAGTACCTATAAATTACAAGTAGTTGGCAACTGCAGTGCTGCGAGTGCAGCTGTGGAGCCACGAGAAGAGCCTTGCAAAAACATTTCTAATGGAGACAGCTGCCAGCAGCTCTCAGGAACTGCATCTGAAAAGCAGCAGCGCTCAGAGGATGGGGCGGGACAGAGGTGCTCATCCCAGGGAGCACAGGGATGGTTCCACTAGGTGGCACCCGGAGCCAGCATCGCGATTTTGGGACAGCAGCAGGAACAGAGCCGGGGACACGAGGAAAGAGGAATGGAACACAACCCCTGCTCACATCACCCAGGAAAATGTGAACTGCGGCTCTCAGCCCTCTGAGCAAACCACGAGCCACTGAAAGCAGAAAGCAAATGAGTCAAAGAGTAAAAAATTTTTTTGTCATTTGTGTCAATTTTGGCAATGGAATCAGCAAATGTTTGTACCTGCTGTGTCGAAAATAGACACAAAGGAAGGTTTTGAAACTTTCTGACCAAATAGCCAAATTGTCACAGACRTATTTTATGAAAAATCCTTTTGCCAGGATATTTTCTCYTCAGAAGCTGAGAARCTTCAGCTTCCCCATGYTTTGCWGCTTTGGAATGTGATTTGGAGAATTGTTTACCCAGCATGTGAAATTGGTTTTACTTGATGACCAATGACAGCCACCTGTGTTGAGGACTTGTGACAGTCCACGAGACTTTCCTTTCCTTCCTTTCCTTTCCTTTCCTTCCTTTCCTTTCCTTTCCTTTCCTTTTCCTTTCCTTCCTTTCCCCTTTCCTTTCCTTTCCTTTCCTTTCCCTTCCTTTCCTTTCCTTTCCTTTCCTTTTTCCTTTCCTTTCCTTTCCTTTCCTTTCCTTTCCTTCCCTTCCCTTTCCCTTTCCCTTTCCCTTCCCTTTCCCTTTCCCTTTCCCTTCCCTTTCCCTTCCCTTTCCCTTCCCTTCCCTTTCCCTTCCCTTTCCTTCCCTCCTTCCCTTCCCTTTCCCTTCCCTTCCCTTCCCTTCCCTTCCCTTTCCCTTCCTTCCCTTCCCTTCCTTCCCTTCCTTCCGTTTCCCTTCCCTTCCCTTCCCTTCCTTCCCTCCCCTCCCCCCCTCTCCCCCTCCCTCCCCTCCCCTCCCCTCCCCCTCCCCCTCCCTCCCCTCCCCTCCCCCTCCCTCCCCCCTCCCCCCTCCCCTCCCCTCCCTTCTTCCCCCTTCTCCCTTCCCTTCTTCCTTCCCTTCCCCTTCCCCTTCCCCTCCTTCTGATGAAATCCTTTCTTCTATTCTTTTAGTATAGTTTTAATATATAATTGTCTTCTAATATAATATACATCATAAAATAATAAATCAGCCTTCTGAAACATGRAGTCAAGATTCCCATCTCTTCCCTCGTCCTGCGAACACCACCACACCAAATAAAGCATTGAAATAAAAGAAGTGTAGTAGAGTGGAAGAGGTGAGGTAGCAAGATGACTGATGCTTAGAATAAAATAAAGGAAGTTTTGGTAAAGCTAAGAGATAGTGCAACAAAGCAACTAAATGCTTATGTATAATAAAAAGCTCGGTGCACTTGACAAAATCATGTAGCAGACACCAGTGTAAGGCCTCCCTCCAGATGACCACAAGCAGGACAGGAAGCCAACGACCACCTGGAAAGATGATGAAATGGCTGATGCCAGCTTATTGATATTTGCTGATTTGGACAAACCAAGCACATTGGAAAATGCTTTGTAGGTTTATAAACAGTATATATACTTTACCTAACTTATAAGTGGTCTGTGCCGTGAGTGGAGTGGTGACTCCCCTGCCACCCAGAGCTGCTTGCTTGCTTTATTTACAATAAAAGATATAGAAATAAAATTCAGATTGACTATTGAAAATTTTAKATCAATAGCACTGGTGGGTTTTACCCCGAATTTACCAAGAGGCTGTRAGAAAGCTGAAATAACAGAAGGGAGGTACTAAATCTGTGTGATCTCTTTCTGCTTCCTCGGGCTTGTTTTAATTTTTAAATCAGATCCTTTGAGTCTGTGTCAGTGGCATCTGTTAGTTGTCCTATACAGAMCCAGTGTGAGGAGTTTACTTTGGCAACAGCTCTTGTGGAAAAATGCTGCAGTGCTGTGTAAAATACCATTTGGGAACACAGGTACTGAGGACATTCCCAAATTGGTTTGTCAAACTTATTGAGAGCTCAAAATGAAATCTGGAAAACATTGGTATGAGCTCCTTTTGACTTCAGGCACAGCCTGAATCTGGAGAGCATGCAGAACGTGGCAAAAATAATTAGAAAATTCCCTTTAAAAACCAATTTATGCWGGCAGATTAAGGGCATGTTATTTAAAAAGTGATGCCAGAGATTAGGTTAATTGGCTTCCTTATTAGTTAGCCTCAGCAGGGGAGTAGCAAGGGCATGAGTGGGTGCAAACTCTAAATTGCCTGGCCTTCCACAGCATAGCTGAGGATGGAGAACAGGACTGAGAGAGGGACAGGGACACTGTCACAGCCTGTTTCCAGGAGGGACACTTGGAGGGGACTGAGTTTGCTCCCCAGCAGTCACTGCCTTGGCCACTGAGCTGGAGAGATGCCAAGGGCCACAGGCACACACCAACAGGGTGAAAGCTGTGCCTGCTTGCAGAGGAGGAAAAACTGAAAACAGTTTGTAAAAACGGCAAAGGGGTCATTGCTCAGTGCAGAATTTTGTCACTCCTGTTATTGACAGGTGGAGGACAAGGATGGCTGCTTGTGGATGGCAAATTCGCCATCACCAAAGAAGCTGGAATGTCAAACTGAACTGAACCTTGTGCTGTGCCCTGCCCTCAACAACCTTCATCCACAGATATCCATCACAGCAACAGTCCTGTGTTAAATGTTAAATGGGTGATGAAGAGGTTTTTATCCCTTCATCCAACAGAGGCTCTACTGTCAGCTGATGTATTTCACCACCTGTTACATCACGTTCACTGGTCACCTCCTAGATCTGAAGTAACTAAGTTTTCTTTCCCTTATTTCAGTGAAGGATGTGAATGACTAAGAAAATTCATATTGGACCATCTTTGTTCATGCACCACCTTAAAATATACACAGAGCTCTGCAGGAAGGATAATGCCCATGTTCCATGGAAATGGCAGTGTGCTGCCCTTTCCCCCCACTCACATGCACCATCATCACCTGGAAGGTCAATGAAATATCAGCTGCACAGTGTAGTTTACAATGCCTAAARCCTAAACTCTGCTAACCACACCTTTACCAACAGGACACTCAGTGATCCTTCCAACCCTTCTTCARCTCGTGGCCTCCTGATCCACCTCCACCACCACATCATGCTGTGGGGACACCAATGCCTGACACAYCTGTGTGCCTTCTGGTGTGCTCTCACTTTCCAGATTTGCCTTTTATGCTGGAAACTTCTCCTCTGACATATCCAACCCTTCAGTTCCCTGCACCACTGCCCAACCAAACACTCCCCAGAGAGCAAGGGGAGCCCCAGCAGAGTTGGAGCTGGGGGGAACAAGGAGCTGCTTGTCAGGGRCAAAGAAAGATCATGCAGCTACAGAAAACTGCTTGGACCACTGTATTGCTAATTTTTAGCATTTCTAATACATGTTATGCATGATACTTCTGTTTTTCCCACCTTTGTTTTGTCTGGAATAGAACTGTGCTGTCAGTCAAGCCTTTTTTGCTCTTAGCCAGGTTTGCTGCAGACACAAAGCTTATGTGCTCCTGCTGTGGCTTCATCCTGTTGCTGAACAATTTCAGCCCACAAGCTACTACTCAGATATATTGCCAGAAAGATGGAGTTTTCAAAAAACTAAGCATATTGAGTAAATTCCCAGAAAAAAGCCAGCGCAATCAACCAACCAACCAAGCAACCAACACAAAACAAAACAGAACCAAACAAAACAAACTGAAACAAACCAAAACAAAACCAAACAAAAAATCACACACACACAAATCTACCCACTCCCAAAAAAAAAAAGGAAAGCATAAAACAAAGAGCACAGGTTGTGGCAGGGAAAGGAAGAGGCTGAAGAAGTCTGGAGTGTGTCACATGGACACTACAGCTTTAACAGGGTTGATGGTGAGAAATCTCCTAATTTCCATGTTCCAACCATACATGGAAACAAAYTGCAACTAATCAAAGCTAAAGAATCAAAGAATCATAAAATGATTGAATGGTTTGGGCTGGAAGGGACCTTAAWATCAGACAGTTTCAAACCCCCTGCCCTGGGCAGGGACACTTCCCACCAGACCAGGTGGCTCAAAGCCCCATCCAACCTTACTTTGGACACTCCCAGGGATGGGGCAGCCGCGACTCCTCTGGGTCAGGCTGCACAACATTCTGAGGAAAGAAATTATTCCCAATATTCRGTCYAAACCTGCCCTTTTTCAGTGTGAACCTTGTCCTAGCACCCCATGCCCTTGTAGAAGTCCCTCTCCAGCTCACTGCAGGCCCCCTTCAGGCACTGRGAGGCTGCAGTAAGGTCTCCCCAGAGCCTTCTCCTCTCCAGTGCTCTGGTGAGTGGCCAACCATGGCTCTCAGCCAGACRCCACCACATCTATATTCCAGACAAAAACCCTGAAATCTGGAATATGAAATKCATGTAGTCTGCCCCTCTGGGGAAGCTGAGTACTTCTGTTTCCAGACTTCCTCATCTTTTGCACAGCACACAGCTCAGTGGATGCTGCAGCTGAAAGCCAGGCCATTGCAGAGGGCTGTCACAGGCAGCCATTTGTCACCATGCACATTGTTTTGCAGGATTCTTAATGGCTGAGATTTTAAATGAAGACATTGAAAAATTGCTTACCCATGAGGTATTTTGCTGAGGACATAATATGCTGTATATGAATGCTGATACACCTGCAAAACAAAATTAAGAAAAAGACAAAACAAAAAAAAAAAAGATTAGTAACTGCCACCTGTGTTAATAGAGCTCTTTTTTTGCAAAAACAGTCTAGCATTTGTGGCTGAGAAGCTCTCCTAACCACTTCAAAATGTGCAGTAGAAAAGAACAATGCAYGAATGCACTTGGAGCTGTTGTGTTTCCCACCCTGCACTTTGTGATGGTGCTTGGCAGAGCTCACACACCCAGATGCTCCGTGTCATGGTTGCCATGGCCACCAGGTCTTTGATTAAACTGGGGGCACACGGCATCTGCAAGGGCTAAATTTAGAACAGCCATTAGTGAGGACACCTTGGTCAGCTGGAGACATTCTCCATCATTATAACCAGACACAAGGCACGGGGTTTTGTTGCTTTATTTCCACATAAATAAAGCAGGGAGTGGTGCTGGGTGATATCAGAGAGGGTTGTCAGGCCCCTGTCAGTCAGGAAATAAAACTGTATTCAGTCAAGGCATAAAGTTGACCTCATGCTTGTATGACCTGCTAAGATGCATCTTCATATCAATCTGTGCTCTGTGGACCTTGGGGAGGAGCTGGGCAGCTTGCACAGCAGCTCATCTCACAGGGAACAGTTTATTACTTACTTTCTGAGTGGTAAATAATAACAGCAGAGTCAATGCCAGTGATTTAAGAGGTAGTGATTTTCCACTGGTGACAGCAGTCCTTTACAGTGATCAGGAGTCAGGACATCAGTGTGAAAGGTTTAAATATGAATAATTTTATACAAATTTATACAGGGCGTCACTTTTTGAAATTCTGTCCTGTTACTATATGCAACGAAATAAGTAAATCTCTCAGAAATCCAAATTTCATTTGGCTTCTACTTAAACCTTTAAACCATTTTGGCTGTCCAGCAGCTCTCAGAAAGCATCCTGTCCCAGAGAATAAAGGAGAAATTTCTTGAATACTTGCTTCACCAAGCAAGTTTGATCAAAGTTATTTTTTCCTAGGCTACTCTGGTTTTGCACAAGTATTTTTTTTTTTAATGCTTATTCCAAAAATCCATGAGATGTCCTGGATGGTGCTGGGAGCCCCAGCAGGGGCCATGCCAAGCACATCATCAGTATCTCAAGCAAGCATCACTCACTTCTGACGGCTGTCACAAGGGTTTTTGGGATGAAGGAAGAGACGTAGATCTGACTCCAATATCAGAAGGCTTGATTTATTATTTTATGATATATACATCTATTAAAACTATACTAAAAGAAAAAGCAGGAGAGCTTTTCAGAAGCTGCTAGGCTAAGTTAAGAATAGAAAAGAAAGAATGATAACAAACCCCGCTCTCTCGGCACAGTCCGAGAGAGCTCTCAGTTCTGGATTGGCCATTATTTCTAAACATCCAGTCTGGGCCAATCCAGACAGACCTGTTGCATTCCACAGCAGCTGATAACATATTGTTTATATTTGTTTCTGAGGCCACAGCTTCTCAGAAGGCAAAAATCCTAACGAAAGGAYTTTAGTGAAAAGAATGTCTGCGACACTCACTCCCTGCCCCTCTGGAGGGCAAACCTGCAGGGTGGTGTCCAGAACAGCCCTGCAGCTTCTGGGCTCTCAGGGAAGAGGCAGATAAACATGAGGCACATCAATAAACACAAGGCACAGCATCCTGCAAATATCAAATCAAACTTCTCTGTTACAGTTTGAAACCAAGCACTGAATCCTTATAATACTGCATGAGCTCCCTGAAAAACAGGCACAGAGGTGACAGCACTGGATTTCTATCTATGAAATGCAGAAATTGATGCTGATTGATGTGATTTCCTTCTTGCCTGTGCAATTCACTCCCTGCATTGCAAGGACATAATGAGGTCACATCCCTAAATGCTATCTCCTTTCAAGCATTCAGATCCATAAGGACTCTTCACACAAGGTGATTCTCTGATGTCTTGGTATCAGGGAAGGTCTTGGAATACAAGTGAATTCCCCACAAGCCAGCATTTATTTTAGTACAAGTGTCCTTTTTAGATCCACCTGTGTCAGATGATGTCAAATAAATTACCATTTTCTCATCCTCACCCAATCATACCAAAGAGCTCTTGAATCTTCTGATGTTGATACCTGAGACCTGGCTGATGCATGCAGCCTTAGAGTTTATTCCAGCTTTGATGAAGTCCTAAAACTGATACAATTCCTTAAAGAGAAAGCACTGGAAGACTGAATCTGCCTGCAGATCTGAAAAACCTGGTAATACATTGGCATTAAATACTGAGACATTTTTGTCCTCCAAWACCCTGGCAGTAGGTTGGAGAAAATGATGTAGATGTATAAATTCTGATCTGAGGCTGGGATGGTTGCTCATGGTTATAAACCATGCTGTGTTGTCAGATAACAGAGAAATAAGCCCACCAAAATGAGTATAAACAGATGCCTTCAGCAGAAAATCAAAAAATGTGGCAGGCTGGGGGGAAAAGAAACAGCCAGGGGAGTTTTGAACAGGACACCTGCTGATGGCCTTGCTTGTGGTGCAGAGTCCTACAGCCCTGCTGGAAAGCTCAGAGCTGTCTTAGAGGAATTAATGGAGACTGAGGCAAAACATTCTCTTTGCTGGGAGAGCTTAGGACCGAGGAAAACAAAAGTTGCAGGACACTCAGAGAGCTCTTTTATTTTCTCAATGACATTTGTCATCATCTTGGGTCTTTGGCCAGACTCTAAAATATCTCACATCAGCTRTGCTATAGTATACAGACTTCAAAGGCTTGCAGCTGGCAGAGTTCACTCACAGGAGCAAAATTTTTTCAGATAAATCCTTACAATGTGTAGGTTTGCTTATGTRAAAAAGATCTACTTGTATGAGCAAAGATTTCAGGATCAGACATTTATTATTAACATTACAGTTGTTAAGGTCACAAGCACATGCAGCTCAAAAATCCCTCTCAGCCCAACTATTTCAAACCTATTTGGAAAATACTCTGCCAGAAATGGTACTAAGCAGAGAAGAATCCAAGAGAAAAATCACTTTATGTCTTTCTGAGAAATTAAATGGCAGCTCTCCTCTTAGATATGCAAACTAAATGAAGTTAACTGAATKTTTTGAGAGAATAACTGTGCTTGTTTAATATCTCTACTAAATTTCTGCTGGGGTCAAGATGAATTTGGCTATTCACTTAGCAATAGGGAAATCCCACAGCAGGGAAAAGTGTAGGGAAGAGATGAGCACTCTTCCCAAATCCAAACTAAGCCTCAGAGAATGGAGAGTACTTAAAAGTCAGCATTCACTGCATTAATCCTGTCTGCTGCTGAGGCTTGGCCAACAAAAATAGCTGTATAAACTCCATGTTCCCYTTTTCTATCAAAAGGGATGCCATTGACTGATTTGATGCTCTCAGYTCTGATTTTTAGCTGGATTCCAGAAGCATTACTGCTCCTCTCAGCAGAGAGGCATATCTGGGGATGGCAGAGGTTTTGGCAATTGTTGTGCTCTGTAGACTCTGTGTGTCAAACCTTTCCACCAACACGGGTCAGAGCAGGTTTGAGAGTGCTCTGAAGGGCCCTGGGGATCACCACAATCAGGTCACAGAAGCTCCCATGCCAGCTGTCACCAACRAGTGCTGTGGAAGTCATTATGACAAAACCATTGGGCCAGAAACACTCTCCTGCTGGGCTTCTCATCCCAGGTCACAGCACAGATCTTGTTTACTTTCAATCTAAATTATGCTCTGCAACAYGTGCATGTTTACACTGAAATCATACAGGGACTGAGAGACAGATCTATCTGTTCCACTGAAGTCTTGGAAAGGCAATTATCTCTCTAAAATTCAGAAGAATGCAGGGCTGATTATATGTGACAACACCTTGTTGTGAAGCCACTGACCTCATTTTATGAAACCAACAGAAGAAGCCTGGACCTGGTCAGATGAGAGCAGAAATGGAAACACGGCAGCACATGGAGCAGCAGAGAAGGGCATGTGCCTTTCTCAGGCCACCAAATTCCAAAGGAACAGGGAAATTGGGGCTCCAAAACGGTACAGAAAGAAAATGGAAGAAGCAATTTCTGTGCTCTGTCACTACAGAGCAAAGTGTGGTGTGGATGGTAATGTCTCCTTGGAAACACTGGTTTAAGTGCTGTAAGGACACAGGTCCTTGTCCAGCAGGGCTTACTGAAATAGAAACTATCTGTTGTTTAAGCATAGAGTGGATTTGGATTCATTTATTCATTGTGACTCTTCATATACTTTAAATTAGAATCCACAGCTCTTGTATTTGCCCCAGAGTAACTGCAGAAATATGTGACATATATCCAAGAARTTTGTGAAATGGCTTTTCAGCACCTTATGGCTGGTATGAAAGATTGCACTACCTGCTGAGGGTCTATCCCAAGCATCAGAAAAAAGAAAGAGTTTAGTTTACATTTCCATCTCCTGTCTGTAGGTTTCTGTCTCACTTGGTGGGCTGATGCCAGGCCAGCACCAGCAATAATCAACATTTATGGAAGGCTTTCTTTAATGTTTGCATGACAAGGTGCTGAATCAATACAAAGAGGCACCTCATTTCGAGGAGGTTGACAAACAAAGAAAGGGGGGAAAAGCCCTTGGAAGAAGGCTCCCCAAATCAGCCCCATCCACTCATCTTCCAGCAGGCTTTCCTACCAAAAGAGCTGATTTAGGATCTTACCACCCAGTGTATAAAACAGCTCATGGATTCTGGGATTAAGTCCAGGTGGACTGGCTGCCATGAGCTCATTATTGTTACTCACTTGATAAATACAGGAATAAAACATGCTTTGCATCCATTTTCTAAATGGCTCCATTGAGCCCCTGGCCCTTCGTACAGTAGTGTTATTTACATTATAGAATTGCCCAGAAAACTCACAAAAAAATCCCATAAAACTTAGAGCTCACAAGGGACCAGTACAGGGCAGAGCAGAGGTGCAAGCTGTTTGCAGCTTGCAAGGCTAAATACAAAATTTCCAGTGTTTAGTGTCTTTCTTTTTCAGGAATCACACATTTTATCCAAAAATCCATCCCAGCCCTCCCAAATAAAACTGAACATACCAAACAGTCATCAGAAAGAAAAATGTACAACAGTTTGCTAAAGCCTGAAAATAGCAAGAATATATTTTAATGYGATTAATCATAAAGCTCCCAGGATTTATCTGGGTAAAATGACTCATTTTTTATTCTGTAACAATAAAGTATATCAACAAATAATAGATCCCCTCAGGATTCTTAACAGACCCTGGCTGTCTCAAGAATCTATCTGCTTTTACACTGTGCAGTAAGACAGTAAAAATATATCACAAGTGGCTGGTGAAACAGGAACTGCCAGATCCATTTAAAGGGTTTCCCACAAAGAGTCTCTAAAAAGACATTTGCTGCAAATAGATTACACAGCCCATTTTCCTACTTATATGAGCAGACAAATCCCCAAATGCACATATGAATGTCAAGCCAATTGAATAATCCCAAGCATTTGACACAATTACATATTCCACCTTTCAAAATGGTCCTGGCGCCCTTAAACAGTAGCTAACACTGTGATGCAAAATATGCAGGTAAAAGATGATTTGCCATTTGGCCTTTAGTATCTGTGGTATTTAACCAGGCTCTGAAGCTGACAGATTAACAGGGAAAAGGGAATAAAGTAGAATGCAGGAAGGCTGCTGCTATGCATTGGCAAATAGCTCATGCATTTTGTACTTTGTTTTCTCACAGCGTCTTGAAAGGGAGAGGAAAACAAGTTCAGGAGGAAAATACCAAGCAAACATTAGCCAGAGGTTGAGTTTCTTTCTCCTGCATGGACACAGCATCTGTGTAAAGGATACCACACTGCCACATGGATTCTTCTATTGTCAGCCACCAATAAGCAAATCTGATGTTCACTTCACAGGGTAACTGTGTTGTTCATCAGATCTTCCAGGAGAGGAAAGGATAATTCTTTGACTAAAAATACCTCACTGCCATAATCTGTTATGGTAGTCTGTGGAGGATTAAAGCAGGTTACTGTACTTGTTTGCAGAATATTCTGTTTCTTTTATGAAAGTCAACATTAAAAACTGAATTTTTACTTAATATGTCAACATCATTTGCCTTGATCAAAATTCTTTATGATACCATTGGTTTCACTGAACCCTTCTGTTTTGTTGAGAAGAAATCCTTCTTTTGCCATGACACGTTGAACTGGCCCTCCAAAAGGATGAAAAATCCATTCCTGTACTTGACCACCAACTTCTGTATAATGTTTTGTTCAATTTTTGTGCTTTTATTCTCCCCTCTATTTGTGATTTAGAGCACAAGGGGTTATCTCTGGCTGAGGCATAGTTGGTTAATGTTCCTTTCATTTTTTCCCTCAGTGCAGACAGAATGGTCAGCAGTGTTCTCCTCAGCCCAACTATTTTTGCAAAGGATTTTATTTTATTGCTAATAGGCACTCCATAGTAACCAGCTTGGAATTAGATTCTCTCAGAAACATCATGCTATCTTTTCTTTTTGTGTCACTGCAATAAAAAAAAAAAAAAAAGAAAAACTACCAAAATCCATACTGGTATTTTGTACCCTGCACTCACTGAATCTTGATTGCTTGCAAGAACAAAACAAATCAATAAAGCTGTATAATTTGAGGTGTCTTCAACATTCTCACCTTTCAGATACATTGTGATACTGACCTATTTTGCTTTCTTCTGAGACAGCATATTCTCTTTTGTCCCTGCATTGAATTATCCCTTTATTCTTTTTCACTTCTCCACCAGAGTCTCATGCTGTGTGTCAACCTGCTTGCACAGCCCTCTAAGGAACTCTGCCCATTTCTCTTCGTGCTTCCAATAAATTAGAAACCCCATAATGAAATGCTATCAAGGAGCATTTCCTGAGCATTGCTTCAGCTGGCAGCCAATACCCCACAGCTGCCATCAAACACCTGATCTGGGATGCTCTTGCCTGCTGTGCTGTATCCAGCTGATCAGCCACGTGTGGGGTGTGCTCACAGCCACAGAAAGGGCACTCTGGCACTGCTGGGACACTCCAGGACAGTCTGGGGAGCTCAGGGGAGGGCAGAGATGGGGGGAAATAGGTTTGAGCAAGAAAGGTGATGAGAAGGGGGTCTCTGAATCAATCAACATACAGAGAATTTGGCAACCGGTTGCCTGTGCTATAATAGTCTCCGTATTCCAGAGGAATTAATTTAACATTTTTGCAAAAGGAGGAAGAAATAGACTTGGGGAATGCATGTATTAGAGTTGTTAAGGGAAGTAATGCTTTTTCTTGCAAAGAGGAGGGAAGGATCCTGACCCAGCAGYGTAGCTGTGCCTGGGTGGGGTGACACAGCCAGCACTGACCTGTCCGTGCCTCAGAGAGAGCCAGCAGGTCTGTGCTCACCTCAGTCACACCAGTGAGCATCATCCCGCTCACTTCCA
Source organism: Sporophila hypoxantha (assembly GCA_002167245.1). Taxonomy (NCBI): domain Eukaryota; kingdom Metazoa; phylum Chordata; class Aves; order Passeriformes; family Thraupidae; genus Sporophila; species Sporophila hypoxantha. Next base: position 14,402,243 of record NDFG01000461.1, read on the forward strand.
TACACGAAATCAGCAACTGGGTGTCTCCAGAGCCAGGGAGAAACCTCAGCATTTGATTTGGAAGAAGGCAGTAATACAAGAGGCAGTGTATCATCAGGACRTGTCTCTGTTTTGCAAATCTTTTAACCGTTTAGTCTCTTAAAACTGCAAATTAAATCATTGTCCTCGTTGTTTAAAGGACAGCCAGGACATCTCTCCAGCCATTCAGAGCTGTGAATGCCCTGCCACCCACACCAGAGAGGCTTCCTTGGAGAACAATCTCACATCAAGGTGACACCAGGGAGGGACAGCACATTCCTGCCATGGGGACTTGYATTTTGGAAGCATTTATAACCAAGCTGAAGCTGCTTGTGGTGGGGTCATGCACCACAGGCAGCACACATGGTTAATATGCAAATCTCTCCCACAAACATCCAGAAGCTGGGCTGGGATTAGAAACTGATTTTCCAAGCACCAAACCAAAGGTCTCTGAAACATCAAAGCCAAAGAATTATTCCTTGACAAATAATCTCATCTCAAGTTTGCAAATCAACCATAAATAAAGAGTGATAGCAACATCCACCACAGCAATGGATGGACTGCCATGCTGTAAGAGAGTGCTGCTAATTCACCTCCCATAAACTGATTATCTATCTCAGTTGTTTCATGATAATAATTCTTTGTTAAAAGATTAGTTTTCAAATTACACTTTTGAGAGCCTTCTACTGCTGCCAGCGCCAAAAGGGAATTGTGAGGCCAGCTTGAGGATTTATGACTTTGTGACAGCAGCAGGGTGGAGTGGATGTTCTTTTTGTTGCAAATGCATCTCCAGAAGCAAGTCAGGCCACAGGTATTAACAGGCAGCTCGTGTGCCAGCTCTCACCCCTCAGAGAGTGTTAATCCAATCTGCCAACTGCTGCTGCACTCTAATGCAGCTCTGCCCTGCCAAGCAATTACAAAAGGCTCCTTTTGCTCCAGAGCCACCTGTCCCTCACAGCGCTTCACTGGCRCCACAGAGCCCTGCAGTCACTGGATTAAAGGACAACAGCTACGTTTTTAACTGGTAAATGAAAWGGGGGCTGCAAAACACTCTGTGGGATTTTTGCACCAGCCTTTGTGCACTTGTTGATGCTCAGGTTATTGGGAGGTAGCTGCAATGCGGTTACAAAGAATTATGAATGAATATTATCAATAATGAGCTCATTCTTTCRTTATCTTTTTAAACTTTTGSAGGGGGAYAGAATATAAGTAAATAAAGGTAGWATAGAAAGTAATCTTACCCCCTAAAGASTTGSAKCTGGGTTAATTATTAAARATTAGGAGCAGGCCTGATTATTACAGGCCACAGCTGCAGCCAATWAGAAGAGTGTYATAAAAGAGTGGATTGGKTRGYTGAGGGGRACTGGAGTCAGTTGGCTGCTGTGAGAAGAMGGARGAGTCAKTGCYTAGAGGAGCTGCCTATGAGAAACATCAAGKAGGTRTGAAACTCTRGCAACATGGAACCTTTGCAATRTAATGACAACAAACTTTTATCATATGAGGTTTCCCCTCCTGCCCTCTATTCAGAAACTTACAATTGAGAATGAAACTGTCCAGTACATAGTTGTGATTCTAACACACCAAACAATATATCTAAGGAACAGAAATAAAAGATGAAGTAACATCATTATGTATTATGAGTACAAAAGTAGCTTGAGGCCAAATAAAATATTTAGAAGGACATAATAATTATCCCAAATGCYGGAAACATAGAACACCTTCAGATCCATACAATCACGCCCACAGAAACACACAAACATGGTTCTTTARGAATATTTGGGATCATAACAATCCCAAAGTCCATCCAGTTCACTTCCCYGGCTCTGTGGCCTGAAGCCAATTCAGACAAGACAAGAGTTATCTGATTTACAGACTTCCTTTCCCAAAATACCTTCCCAGGCTCTTACACTTTGCAACCTGGAGTGCCTCTCTTTGCAGCTGTCTGCCTTGAGGGATGTCCCTGCTGCTGACCTCTCCTGTCATTCTTTACAAGCATTTCCCCTTTTTGCACCTACAAACTCCTGCAGCAGCTCCCTTTTCCCAGACAATGGTGCCAAAAGCTTGAGTGGGTTATGATTCCTCTCRGCAGCCTTTGATGTTTATTTTAGTTTTAGAATTACACCCTGAATTATACATTTTATAGAGGCAGCCAGGGTCAGCTGGTGGAGGTGGGAGTTTGTTCACATCACATTCACTCTCACCTTCATTGTCTTTGGAGCTGCAAGTCTSAGGGCTGAAGGACAGCATGAGAAATGAAGGCTKAATACARCTTTTAATGAAASATTAGATAATGCCTTCTTTCAAACAAACATTTCTTGGGCTGTGTGGACACTGACTCTGGAAATATTCTAAAAGCCTCTTTTTTGTGAAGTTTACAATGCAAGTGGTAAAGCTTTATAGCAATTACGTGAGAACCAAACCATGAAAAAGTGCTGAATGCTTAGTATATCTAATTAATTTATTCATTTTTAAGTAATTCACTTTAGAGGCAGAAATTAACAGCTACAGAACCACAGCATATGTTCTTTCTATTAAAATTTACTCTTAACATGTAAAAATTGCTTTTTCTACTGTAGCAGCTGAGAATGTGAATACTACAAAGAAGTTAGCACTGGCATTGAAATTTTTATAGTTGGTCCTAGGCTCAGGGCACTTTTAGAAGGCTCAAAGAAAAGAATCTGAGACAAGAAATATGAGTCTGTCAGAGAGCATTAGAGAGCAACAGTTTAAAAGCAGTGAAGTGGATGTGAAAGAAATGAAAATACTGAGATGCATGCTAGGAACCTTGGTCAAAAATCCTCTCCCCTTCAGTGAGAGATTTATTTTCCAGTTCCATATGAGATCAGAAGACTCAGAGYTGTACCTCAATGTACACACAGATCTAATTCACTGGAGGAAACAATTCTATATTCTGACAGGAAGAAAAAACAAACTGAAATCACACAGAAGGCAGGAAAGAAATTTTCTGTGTTATCTTTGTGATGCTGTGGGCRACTTCCATGGGGTAAATGGTCTGTGGTGATGAAAACCATCTTTGGAAAGCAGGGGGAGAGCAAAGGGGACAGGAGGGAGCACAGAGCCTGTCCTGCTCCTTGCCTGCTGCAGAACCCTCCACGGCCCTGCCACCAGCAGCATCACTCCTGCACACAGAAATGTGAGGACTCAAGCATTTAAAGACATCACTAAAGCCCTGTGATTCCTCTCCCTTTTCAAGAAAGAGCTTCTTTTGAGCAGAGAATAGAAGAAAAAAGAATAGAAGATTCCATTTTCAAATCTGGGTCATTAGCTGCCCAAGGAGGAACATTAATTATTGGTTTTAACATCAGGCTGGTAAAAGCAGAGTTCTGCAGGCAGTCAAAGAGAGAAAAGGCACTTGTTCAGGGTAAACACAGAGAGCCACTCACTCCTTGGATTTAGGATGTAACTCAGCTAAAGAGGAGGACATTTACGTCAGAAGATTTGCATTTCTGAGTACAGGAACTTCATTGGGGTGCCCTGCATAGCAAGAGCTGTTTTTCCAGAAGAGGGCACTAAATATATATTTTTTTACTATTTCAGYGATTAAAAAWWAAAMMAAAAAACAAAAAGGACTGGAAACCAGAAGAATTAGATTATAGACTGCTTCATATGTTTCTGCAGAGACRCCAGAATTAAATTCTTTCTAGTTTTGCCTTCTGAAGCTTTTTAAATCACTCTTGTTTTCTCATTTTGTATGCTAYTCCTAATATATTTCTTTCCATAACATTTTAAAATAACCACCTATACCTATTACAATCCAGCACAAACCAGGATGTTCATTGTCCCTAAAAACTTAGGAAGAAAATTTATGCTAAAAAGCAGGAACTCATCTCTAATGTAATTGTGAAGTCTCTCTATGTTGTAAGGAATCTAATTATTTGTTAGATTTTTTTTTCATACTGGTATTAATTTCATTCCTTGTAAAGCAAAGTTACCCAATAAGATAGATTCCCATACAAGTGCAAGAAAGAAAACTGTTATTATTTTAATGCTGTCAATCTGATTTTGACTGTCTAGGAGACCTTGTACMTTATCTTATGAAGGCTTTATTCAAAAACAAATTACAATTTGTTCTTAAGACATTTTTTTGAATCTTATTAGGACATTAACCTCTACGAGTTTTTTCAAGTTAGCTCAAGGTCATAGTTAGCTCATTTATACACTCAGAAAAGGAAGCAGAATGAGAAATATAGCCTTATGCAAGCTAAGAAAAATTGTTTATTTTTGTATCATAGAGGTTTTTTTTTCCTTCCCTGCTTGATGAAAATCTCATTTACTAAAGAAAATATTTACAGAGGAAGACTGCTGATAGCTGATACATAATACACCTATGAACTTTTGCATGACAGACTAATTATTTCTGAGTTTGGGTGCTCCTCTAGTCTTCCCTGGAACTGTGGATTTCCTTTTCAGTTTACTGATGTGTATCTGTGCCTGTGAATAAATGCAGGATACAGTTTATTGGCCTTTGCTACATAAGCAAGGCTGTCCAACTTAGTCTTAAAACCAATTTTGCACTCAGTCATGTTTGTGCAGTTCTGTTGAAGTCTCCCAGCTCAATTCAGGAGGCTTCAGGTTTATTTCTAATTCAATTTATCTGCATTATTAGGAGAACTTCAAGGGTTTAATCCATTGTTTTTAATAGGAAAGCAGGTAAAGCTCAGCAGCTGAAATCAGCAGACTCTGTTTTTAATGCTCTGCATTTCAAGTTTTGTTGCAGTGATCAGACTAAACAGTCCCTGGAGTGGAGAGAATGGAGACAGAAATTGGGGTTTGGTGAAGTTTTTTCCAAAACCACTGCTATGTAGGGAGCAGGCAGCAGCAGAACTGGAATGTGGGGATGGAGGACTGCAGGCTGTGCTGAGCTTTGCTTCCCAGCTCAGGCAAACACCTCATGTTGTGTTTTGTGAATGCTCCCAGACCATCATTTCAGAAGCACAGACTTCCCCCTGGAAACATTCCCAAAACCAGAGAGCAATASAGCCAAAAATCTGGTATCCAGTGTGGTTTTATTGTTGGCCATGGAGAGCTGCAGGCCCTGTGTCACCACAGTGGCTGCCAATGATAAATCATGGAATGGTTTGGGCTGGAGGATCATCCAGTTCCAACCTCTCTGCTATGGGCAGCAACACCTTCTACAGACCAGGTTCCTTCAATGCTGAGATGATCCCACTCCAAGAATTCCCACTGAGCATGAGGAGAGTGCTCACTCTTTGTATTTTAGGGGTGCAAACATATTTTCCATGGATAATAAACACAAGCAGCCCCCACCCAGCCATTCCTCCTTGCTGACACTCAGTGCCTATCCTTTCCCTTTTATTAAGAATGGAAAACAAARTATGCAGACTTGGGATGTGTCTTTTCACTCCACTTCCCACCCCCCCCCTAGTTTCTACTGAGTTACAATGCCAAACCCTTAATTTTAAATAAGAACCCATGGYTCAAGGATCCTAACTCCCAAAATGTCCCTACAGTATATTTGTTTAAATTCCTAACCCCCCTCTAACTTCTTGTTTAAACTATTTTTTTTTCTCATTAAATCAAGCTGTTCCAAAGCAGAATTGTTGTCAAAAGCAAAGAACCATTCAGGCTACATAAAGGAATACAGTTTCTGCTGGAACTTTGTCAAGGTTTCAAATAAACTATGAGAGTCCCCTGAAACCAAAATAAAGAATAGGTTTGAACTRTTTTCTTCCCCTATGTTAGTCCAAAATTTGCCCTGAAATTTAGCAACATTAAAYTAATTTCTTTAGTTTCTCCCTCAAAAGAAAACTCTAGGATTCAACTTGTCAGTAATTATTGCTCCACTGGCCTGTAACTGYGTCCAAAAATTTCTATTCTAAACAAACAATGGGATGGAAATTGGTGGAAGAACAAATATTCTCACCACTTGATGACATGTTTGCTCAATTAGAGTGGGTAGCCACCCTCCTGGAGTAAGAAGTTTTAATTCTGTAAGCACAGGCAGCAGAGAAGGTTTGGCATCCAAGGGGCCCTGCTGCTGAAGGCACAGCTGAGGACACCTGAGAAGGCAGTGTTTGCACAGCTCTGTAATAGAGTTTTGAAAACCCAGGGATCCCCTGAGAGCTGTGTGGCAAACTTCCCTCTCTCTCTGTGCCACTGCAGATATCAAATATTAATTAGCYTGAAACAATTACTGATACCAACACATGACACACGTTGGTACYTCTGACAGAGATATTGCTGCTTGTGCCTGTGCTGAGATTCACTGGTAGGAAAACTCCCAGCTGCTGAAGGGTCAGGTATTTGGTTTATTCAGAATAAACTCAGCTTTGGTTTATTCAATGAAAGGTGGCCATGAAGAGCTCATCTCCTGCCTTAGATAGACACCCCCAGGTTGAACAGAAAAGCAAATGGGAGTGTGGAAATGTTTTGGAAACAACCTTGTCTGATTCCTTTGAAAATTCTGTTTTGTCTATCTTGTTGAAAACAGCAGATTAGGAAATTTGCTCGTGGGGGGTTTGAGATTGGAAAAGATAGGCTGTCTTTCACAAAGACCAGATTCATAATTAAAAATTACCACAACAAGCTCCTTGAAAAATAAAATATTGCCTTTAAGTGTTGTCAAACAATAGCTGCTGCTTCAGCTTCAAATCCAAAGTACATCACCCACAAAATTAACCCCTTCTGTGCTGTTAGCACATTCTTGTTAATGCAACACTTCTGGACACACAGGCCTTAGCTTTAGTCAGGTAAATGTATCTGGAGCACTGCTGCTCTACCACAAAGAGGTTAAACAGAAATTATCAAACAAGATAATCACACTGCTAATCTTGGCTTTTGAAATAATATAACTCAAAACAGGAGAAGAARAAGGGGAGAGAAAGGTGGTCCCCACCTTCAGCCCTGACACCCCAGAACAACCTGACTGACAGCCCACACAGGCACACACATAAAAATTCTGCCATTTTCAGAAGCTGTGAGCATTTTATTGAAACATTAAAGATTAGGTGAATCGTATTAATAATATTTATTCTATGGCAAGTAACTGAAGTTGTTGCTTTCCTGAAAATTTAACAAATTATCAGATTTGTTGAGTGGCTGGCCTAYGTGTTTCCACTAATTCATTAACAACTTTACTTCTGCTCATTAAAAAAGCACTGGATGACTGCAGTAGTACAGCTCATTCTTCATTCACAACCACATTCATACAGTTGGTGAATTGAGAAAAGAGAAGATACTCTGCCTAAAGATACACACATGCACAGATGTAACAACAGAAATATTTTAACTAATATAAACAGTATTTGGGTTGAGTCCTTTTCTTCTTTTTGTTTAGTAAGTGCTTTATCCTAATCCATTATTTATCCTAATAACAGTAAGTATTTCTCACAAGTATATGAAATTACAGTGCTTTAGGCTAGAAAATGTTGGAAAAAATATTTTTAGCCAGCAGCCTTTGATATAAGTGAACAATGCCCTTATATTGTACAATTTCCAATAGAGGAGTCCTTCTGATTTATGAACAATTCAAAACTGTATTCACATTAAAAAGAGGATATGAAAAACCATAAACATRAGCTTTTTACTTCAAAATGGCCCCTTCAAAAATAATTTACAACCARCACCAAAAATTAAATAACAATCAATAAAACAGGTCGCATTATTTTATGACAGAAATATTCTATCTGTGCTCACTTTATCATGAAATCACTAAATACTTTCAGTATTCCTGAAAACAACATTGGGTGAGAATGAAAAAAATAAATTTGAAATGTATTTATTGCCATATAAAGAAAACAGATTTATGTAAGCCTATTTCTAGGCCTGGTAAATCCATTTCAATTAAGCAATAAATATCATGACTACAGTCTGAGCAGTATTACTGATGATAGTTATGACAGTGTTCAATTTTTAGAGGTATATTTATCATAATAATGTTTATCACCTAGCTCAAAAGGATGTTGTGAARATTCATTAATATTTATACCCATTAGTGTTTTGGAAATAACAAGCATTACGTTATTTTAATTTTTACACAAGTAATTAAATTAGTATGAGGTTGTAATTAGACCATAAGCACAAACCCCATTCCTTTCMCATAACAGAKAGACTTGGAGAAATAATAAAAAATAGTAACAACAACAATAGTAATATGTTSCTTTCTATAAATAATGCTTTTTTAYTYCATTCACACTCTAAATACCAAGTCTAAGGTTTGCYCTGGGTCTTTCTGAGCTCTCTTTGCTCCCACCACTTGTCTTAGAGATACAGGCAGGGACAACAGAAATACTGAACTCACCACATGAACTAGGCTAAAAAATAATTATTGTGTTCTAATTACAACAATAATTAATTCTTTCCAGCCATTTGGATTAAAAAAGAGCATTATATTACTGCAAAATAGGTAACAGCATCTGTTGTATCAGCTGCAAAAGCCTCTGAGCCCYAACTTTGTTCAGAAGCCTTTGCAGTTTGGTCCATGCTAATCAGCCAGCATTTCTGAGTGCAATTGCCCTTAACTGGCACAAACACAGTAATGGGCTGCTAAAATTGGAGACAAAGAGCAAAAAGTTTTAGAAGGAATCTTGGCAGCTTTAATTCCTCTCTTGCATGATGACARCACTAATTCCTAATAAAGGCAACTACATATTCACTATTTAACACCTCACTACACCACTCCAGAAAAAAAGGTTTTCTTCTCACCTATTTCCTCTGTTTCTTTTGTTCCATTCCACAAATCCACTGGTAACTGACTGCCACACAAAGCTGCACAAGCTTTARTTACTGGTCTTTACTCTTACCTCAGTCACAGAAATGCCATGAGATTTAAGGGTTGCTTGGTCACTTGGCTATTTGGGAGACCCCTTTTGGAGACCAGGGGTACCCACAGAGGTGGTGCCAGCCCAAAGGCCTGTGTGTGTCCCCAGGAGGCACACGGGGGGCACAGAGCTTGCCTGTCTATTGTAAAAGCAGGCAACCCAACAAAGGGAGAGAATGATGCATCCGACTCCATCTTATCAGAAGGCTAATTTATTACTTTATTATACTGGATCATATTAAAGAATACTATACTATACTATACTATACTATACTATACTATACTATACTATACTATACTATACTATACTATACTAAAGAATACAGAAAGGATACTTACAGAAGGCTAAAAAGATAATAATGAAAACTTATGACTCTTTCCAGAGTCCCGACGCAGCTTGGCCCTGATTGGCCAATGAGTCAAAACAACTCACAGCAGAATCCAATGAAACAATCACCTGTGGGTAAACAATCTCCAGACACATTCCTCTGTTGTGCTCAAAACACAACAGAGAAGCAAATGAGATAAGAATTGTTTTCTGTTGAGAAGGATGAAAGTTTGACAAGCAAGTCTCACAGATATATATGATTGGCAGAAAGATTTTTGAATGTGGAATCTGAAGAAGGAATAGAAATGAAAACAAGTTTTGATATAGAAGAAAAGACTTGCTGAGCCACTCTTACTGGATAACCAAGGAGGCAAAGGGTGTGTTAGTTAGAAGGGGTTTTTATGGCTTAGAGCAAAGGATAAACCCACCTCAAACAAGAAGGTGTTTTTACCAAGCAGAAAGCACAGGCAAACAAGCCTGCCAATGTTGCAAGTAGAAAAAAGGTCTCAGAATTTTCCACTGCAAGAAAACTGAAAAACAACTTCTAGCTTAAACTGTAATTTACTAACTTTTAGTGATTGGAGAACAGTAACATGAATATGGTAATTATAGTAGTTATGACAGGCTATAGATAAAAGTTAAGGTATGGATTGGTTCTTCTGTATGAAGATGCTCAGTAAAGAAAAGTATAGAATGCATTGTAACCAAAACCAAAGGGTCTCCAGGCCTGCCTGCAGCTGGAGCTGACAGCTGGAGGCACAGGCTCTGTCACCCACAGCCCTGGACTGCTGTAACCTCTTGGATGGAATAAATGCATTTTGATGAGAGCAGCCTAGAATCCATCTCTCATTCAGGCTCTTACAGTTTTCCTTTTCTCTGAGGCCTCTCTCTGCCTTTCACCTTCCCAGGAGACAAACCCTGGGTGAAGGGATCCTGTTCAGAGGATGTGAATGCCACCCCTGTCAGTGCTGCTGGAGCCACGGGCTGGGCAAGAGTGTCCTTGGCCAGGCAGCACCAGAGATAGCCATGAGCCTCTGCCCCCCTTCTGCTGAGCTGCTGTGGCCAAACCCTGTTTGCCCATTTGTTTTGGGGTTATTAAACCTCATATCAGAGCTCCTCACACTTGTTTTGGTGAAGGATGATCTGAAATCAAAGTTTCTSCACGGAGGTGTTTATTCCCCGATGCTTTCCTGAAATTTCACTCTGTTGTTTCAGCCTCAGGTTGCACCTTGTTGTGGTGTAAAGAAACTAAAAATAAACAGCAGGAAAACTGTGGGAGCATTTCAAGACAAAGGAGCTTGGTGCCTTTCTTGTGACCTTTCCAGAAAAAGAACAAATCTTCTGTGTTCAAGGTTAGAAAAGCTCCCTATTAGCACAAGGCTTACCCAGAATATTGCTGCCTGAAAGATTAAACTTCTGTAAATATAAGCACTGCAAAAAAAAAAGCATTACAATGAAATCTGACAGCCAGACTAGCCACAATGTACCCACACCAGCCCCACAGCTGTCTGCCAAGCTTCCTGGGAGAAATATGTTTTAAGGAATGTGCTTTAATTCATTATTCTTTAAAATGATGAAGTGATAGAACAGGAAAACACACATTAGCTGCCTCAGTGTCTTTGCAAAATAGGTGTCTGGCAGTTCAGTGCTGTGTTATTCCAGTGTGGGTGTCAGTGCTGTCACCCAGACCAACACTGAGCAGACATGCTTCTGTGCAAATAAATAGAAAAAATATAGAAGCAGCTATTACTGGAAGGAAATGACTTTGTGGCACTTTTCTTAAARATATTCCGCTTCATTGGAGTGACACATTGTGCTCCTCTATTTTGATGTTTATTCCTGGCTGGTATTAAACACAGAGGCTGAATCCATTCATTTCAGAATTCAGACAAATTATTAATTCATACTATGCATATTAAAGCAGAACAACTGTACTGTGTAAAAAAACGATGAAAATATCTATACTCACAAACAATTAAAAGGCAGCACATCACACTTTCAAATGCCAAAAAAATAAGAAACAATTTCTGATGGSTAAAATATAAGTATGAAATAATTCCAAGAAGCTCCTTTTTTGAAATTGKAGAATTAAAGTTTAAAGACATGTCCTCTGCCAATACGTCTCCTGAAATTTCCTTTTGACTTTGCAACAAGGACAACTGCCCAAGGCTTTGCTGATCAATTCCTTGTGTTGCAGAAAACAGCATAATTTGAATTTTGTCCAAGAGTACAGTTTGAAATGCAGAAAATGTGAAGAGCTAACTAACATGCAATTATTTGCAGCCACAGTCTGCATACCAAGGGAGAAGAAAGCTGAAGAAATAATTTAGCAGTTATTGCCATTTTAATACAGAGAGCCACCCATCATGGCTGAAGGCTGCAATAACCAAGACTGAACCMAACTACCCCTCTATTAGTGTGCTTCAAAACAGAACAAAACAAAACAAACCAAACAAATTTTCTTTTCTCCATTTAAAGGAATAAGAGAGGGTTTGTTTTGTTTTGTTTTGCTTCAGGAGCTCTTGCTATATAAGAATACCTGAACAATTTGCAATGTTCTCTTACAGTGAGTATAGGCCACATCCTGAAACGTTCCCAAATAATGTTTTCAGCTTCCCACCCTGGGTTTTCCTTTCTAGAARAAGATGTGCTGTGATGCAGGGAGTACCTGGCTGTGTGCTGCCCTCTCTTCTCCAGACAGGCATCTTAAGAACCACAAATTCAGTATTTTTCTGTGCCTCAAACTCACAGGTCTGCAAGCACGGACATGCAGAGAGGAGGATGCAGAGGAAGCACATCCAGCCCATCCCTTTCCATTCCCATGGCTCTCCTGCCCCATTGCCCACATCAAGCACTCCTCCACAGACTGAACACAAAGTCTGGGCTGTAAAAGCCCCCCTAACTCTGCTTCTTTCAGATCTTCAGAATGTGCAGTCCTTTCAGTGGATAAAGCTTGAGAATAAAAAGTTATTTTCTCATTACTGTTTTTCAGAAATTTAACTTTTTCTCTCTCTTTTTTTTTTTTTTTTTTTTTTTGTTTTTTTTTTTTTTCTGTTTGTTTGGTTGGTTTTTTGTTGTTGTTGTTTTCATTTTCCTGTCATTCTCAGAGGAACTGAGGAAACCCTCCCTCCTCAGGGCTCTTTCAGCTTGCACATCTGAGCAGAGTTGGCACAGGGCTTCCACAGACAAAGGCTGATTTCCACTAAAAGAACTGCATTTTGAGAAACATCTCTGGCTTACAAGGCAGRGAAATTTGAGAGAAAGGCTTTGCTTGCTCAGTGACCCTTAGGCTGTCTTTTCCATGTTTAGAATTAACTTAACACTTCCCCATCCATCTCTGTCTAGAACTCAGCTAAGCTTCAGGTGAGTGAAGTCACACCACCAGTAATTTCCCAAGAAAAATCATTATGAATTACTCCTTAGTTTTCTGATAGTTTTATTTTTCCTTTTTCTAAAACCAGACATGCTTCTTCTGACTTTCACAGCACCAAGTCAGGAATAACTCCAAAGATGATGGCAGAGAAATCAGATAAGCAACAGAGCTACAACTTCCACTGCCTAAAGGACYCACAAATTTCCTTTGGTTAGCATCTGAAATGTTATTTACATTATGGAAAAAAMCAATTACAGCTGTCAGTGAATTAATTCTTTTCATTTTGAAGAATTGGTGATATTCTAGACTATGGAAACAAAATATATAGGGCTTATAGTTCATCCAAGTAGTACAGCATGGCTATCACTCAAACATTTCAGGCCTTATACCAGCAGAATTGAGAAAGACAAAAATATTATTCATGCAGAAGAATTGCTTCCCCCATGTTTGATTCTTTGGTCATCATTTAAAAATGACTCATTACATTTTTCCCTTTTGAAGTCTGGTAAAAAATTTGCTGTAATCCAGAACTTAGTATCAACCTAATGGTGATTTTTTACAAATGATTTATACCTAACCCTCAGAAGAAAAGGATTTATAATGAAAGTGATAGCTCAAGCCTAACTGCAGCACTGGGAATGGTGACACCATAATTAATGTATTATTTCAGTTGTGGGAGACACTGACAGCAGCTTTTTTGTTCTGAGGAAGAAATTTATAGGGTGATGGAAAAAGGCACAGTAGAAAAAAAAATCACAGAAGAGGAATAGAAATCCTTGTAGCAAAGACATGTCCTTACAATCCCCCTCCCAGAGGCTATAAAACCCTGGCAGTGACAGTGTTTCCTCACAGTCTAATTTATACCTTTCTCCTCTACTAGATGGCAGTGTGACATGCTCTCAGAATTGCTAACTGAGGGGGTTTCTCGCTTTCTTTCATAGGAAGCAATTAATTTAAAATATCATCTTGCTGGCATAAAAGTCAGAAAAAAAAAAAAAAGAAAGACAAGTTTGCCACTGGGTGTGTATTTTGAAATCAAATCTGTTTACTTACAGGTTCAACATCAAAGGCAAACAGTGCATATTCCCTGTCAGGTGACACCTCATACCGGATAGCCTTTAAGGAGACCTGGAAAATAAACACAGTTTTGAAACAAATATTCATCAGTTTTCAAGCTAATGACACCTAGAAATAATGGTCATGATCATCTCTCTAAGAATGAAGAATACTCCCAGAATTAAGTGTCTTGAAAAATATAGTATCTTTTTTTTTTTCAAACCCCAGAAATGTTATGTGGGCACTCATAAGAGAAAGAATAAATGCATTGTGACTCAGAGCAGGCAGCTATATTAAAAAAACYCAGAATTTTCCATGCTGCACAGTGGCTGGTGAGGTGGCAGGTGTAGGCAGTAGTTAGTAGAAAGCTCTGATAAATGGCAATTTACTAATTTCCTCTCCTTATCTGTATTCACTGGCCAGTGCAGAAGATAAATGCAAATAGCTTCTGGAGCAAATTAGTAATAAAGACACCACTACCTCCCCCAATTAAGATAACCCAGAGGAAAACTATTCTGTTTTCTCCAGTTAAAAGTCTTTGGGATGCTGCAGTGATCCAGTGCACCCTGACCTGGGCTCTGCAAAAATCAGCWCTGAAAATCTTGCTAACAAGAAGAAATGCCAGGGTATCTCAGACCTGCCAGGAATTACCTTTTTCCAGCTCCACTTTTCATTTGTGTAGTGAAGCCATTTCTCCTCCCCAGCATGTTTCAGTATAATGCATTGCTGGCACAGATGGCAGCAAGGTCAAAGAGAGGTGCCACTAACRCATCACTCATGCACTGCCTTTTAAATCTCACCCTCTCACCTAACAAATTAGATCTAAGTCCCTGGGAGAGTGCCACAGGGCCAAACTGAAAGGGGAATTGGGGAAAGTCCTCCCCAAGGCCAGCAAGGATGGAGGTGCTGTGGGGACAGCCAGAAGCAGAGGGGACAGGTGGCACCATCACAGAATGATTTGGGTTGGAAAGGGACCTTTAAAGGCTGTCCAGTCCAACCCCCTGCAATGAGCAGGGACTGCTGGGGCTTCTAGCTGGCCAGAGTGACCCCAAGAAACGTTAGAAAGTCTCTTTTCTCAGTCCTGCGCTTGAAGAAGGAGTCAGGGCTCTTCATTTCCTGGTCTCAAGGTTGTTTATTGTATCTTATGTATAAAATTTTTCCTCTTGTCTAGCTGAGATCTGCTCAGCAAGACAGTCTGAGACATTCTCTCTGACCTCGGGGCAGTGTTATGTCTTTATACTAAAAACTACATATACAATGTTTACAATCACTTTCCAATACCTATCACCTATGTTAGACAGTGAGCTGCTACTCTAAACCAATCCAAAAGTGCCAACATCACAGCAGAAGATGGAGGCCAAGAAGAAGAAGAAGAAAAGCTGGACACGCCCAGATCCCTCCGTCTTGCTCTCTGAATCTTCATTCTAAAACCCCCTAAAATCTACTTTTTCACCTTGTGATAAATTCACTATCATTCTACTTAATTTATCCTAGCTTGCAGATCTTCATCTAAAGTTAGTAACTTGCTCCAGAACTCATAATCAAAACTACAAGCATTTTAAGCTCTGTGCCAAAGTCTCTGAGACCCCTAACAAGAGTCTTAGCTGCTCAAGACAGCCAAAAAGATGTCTTGAGTCCTGACAARGGACAACTTYAGCCAGACCAGGCTGCTCAGAKTCCCATCCAACCTGATCCTGAGCWTTTCCAGGGAAGAGRCMCCCAGCACCTCTCTGGGACATCTCACAGGCTGCTGACCCAGAGCAGCTCAGGATGGGGAGGGATGGGGGATCCTGGGCACCAGCAGGGTCAGCATGGAGACAGATTTTACATACAGAAGACAGATTTTATTTAATTTTATGTTAATAACATGGGGAAGGGGAAACATGACCAAGTAGAAAAGTCTTTTGCCCCCCAGGGCTGGGAAGGAAGAGGAAAAAGACAAAGTGTCTGAGTAAATGTAATGGTAGCTATTGCACTGGGGCTTTGTGGATTAATGTGGAGGTGACCTGCAGATGTAYTTACTGAGAGGGCAGAGGAACAAAGGTAGAACAGGCAGTAGGGTGGAAAATGGCATGAAAATGTAGGATTTTCTTGTAGCACTATGCTTTTCTTACAAATGGCAATAATTAAAAACCAGYGGAATAAACAAGAGGCCAAATGGAAGTAATTTGACTTCAACAGACCTTGACATTAAARGAAGCCAGCCCATTCCCTTAGAATTGTAAAGAAAAGGGTTACACTCTGGTAAAAGAGGATTGCTTATGTGATGCAGTAAAGTTTGAAGGTTAAATGCAGCATGTGAAGTTTAAATTTGGGCCTGGACATAATAATTCAGTAATAAATTCTTTGTCTCATTAAAAAATAATTAATACAATTGATGTACTAACCTCTGCCACAACACTGGTTTCATCTGCTACACAAAACAATGTTACAAAACACTTCTATCACTGTAAGGAATACTCTGTATCAGATGTGACTTTGTTTTCTTTACATTCATTTTAATAGTCACCTACTAACYTCCCACAACAATTTCTTAGGGTTTCTCTCAAATACAACTCCACTTCTTTTCCTTAGCACTGCTTATAAAAACCACTGAAATCATCTTTCAACCATTAGGCAAGAAAAATCAGCAAATGCACAAATAAAAAATAAGTATTTGCGTGGAGGAATGTGGAGAATGGCAATAGACAGTAGATGATATCAATTGTCCTTTTTATTAAGCATGCAGAGATGAGAATTATGCATCTTTCAATTATATATGATATGCAAGACTAGCTGCAAATCTCTATATGATACTTTCCAGAAGTATGAGAGAAACTGAGCTTGCAGAATAATAGCAAAAGCTGGAGTTCAATCTCACATTATCCATCACTGCATAGCCCATTGTAGCACCAGTGAATTGCTTCTCCTTGACAATACATGAAGTTGAAACCTAAGTCATTTTCTGCTTTACTGATCCAACTGCRAGAGAGCTGTGAAATTCAGCTACTTGTCATAGAAAATACTTACAATTTTTTTGTTTTCTATTAATATTGTTGAACTGTTGGTTTCGACATTCCTCAGAATCACTGTGCCATTCTGGTTTCTATAAATGAATTCATTATCTGCAAGGAGGARAACAAAAGGTCATTAAGGAAATCTGAAATTGTGTTTGTGTGGAACCTAATTACGGACTTAAAACCAAAACTACTGCTGGGAACTTTTTTCTGAAAAACTCAAATTATTTTTTAACACAGCTATTGGTAAAATTGGCTTTGAGGACAGCCATAAAACGATGTGGTTGGTATTTGTCACATRTTTGTTGTGCCACACTTTCCCTGAGATGAATGCAAGAGGGGCCTGGTTTGAATGTACATACACAGCATGCTGTAGAGTTAGTGTAGAAAACAAGGTCAAAAATACCCATTCTTTATGATTAAAGGTTTCTCARTTCCACAGTCTCTGTAGGAGTTTAATAAGCCTGGAAAATCTCTGAAAGTGAAAGGCAAATGACCCCCTAACAAAGCAGATTCTGGAATCTAATATTGTGCTCCAACTCTGACATTTGTGCTGCAGACTTATACCAGCAGGAGAAACATGCAGAGAAATCACCATTTGCACATGAAACAAGGCAAATCAGCTTTTCTCTGTGCACTTTGGGACTACTCCAGCTCTCAAGACAGGTGGACAAGAACAAAAATACTGGAGACAGTGTCCAGCTCTCAAAGCGCACAACCTGCCTGACAGAAAGGCTGGGGCAGACATATGAAAGGGACTCCAAATGAGGGTTAGGTAGCAGGTCAAAAGTTCAGGATGAAAAACATTACAACAATAAAGGGATGTCATAAACTGAAGTTCAAGTTTGATCAGTGCTTACATGCACTGCCCTGCAGATAAAACATAAAACGTAAGTCCCAAACACTCTGCCATTAAAGGAATCAGCAGTTTTTCTTGGCACAGGACTAGAGTTATAGTTTTTTTGCAACTTGGCTAAACTGAGAACTGATGGATCCTACCAAACCTCTGCTTTCCTTCTCTGATCTTACCAAAATTCCAGTTCCAGTTAGGGAAACAATTCCTCACCACCTACCATTATGGTGGCTGCCCCAGGAGTGTCACCATGATGGAACAAGGGCTAGGGATATGTGGATGATTTAACATTACCCATGGGTTGTCCTGGGATGAGTCAAAGGTGATTTTAAACCCTCTAGGATAGGCACAAGCACAAACCCAGCTCACTGTAACTGCAGAGGTGTGCACTGCCCACTGTCTCTTATACACATCTAGATGTGTATAAGAGACAGGCACAAACCCAGCTCACTGTAACTGCAGAGGTGTGCACTGCCCAGTTGGGGTCACCTGCTCAAGGCAGTGCTCGGTTTGGCGACTTGGTTCTTTCAAAACTTGGATGTTCAGACCTAGCATACTCCTTATCCATGTTCCAGTCTTTTATTTCCAACCTGGTGATGGTAATCCTCATCACAGTCACTAATCAGCTTTATAAAATGCTCTGAAAGTGCAGATGAAAAKCTTCTACACTCTACCTATTCTGTCAATATAAAGTCTTCTCCTCCATATCACAGATTTACACATAAGTGGGAGAAGAAATCTTCTCTGAGATTGGGATGAATCAGATTCTGGAAGGGCAAATGGTTGCTGCAATGCAGTTGATCATCTCAAAACCACAAGGTTTTAGAGACTTTAAGATTCTCAGAGTCCAAATCAGAGCAACAGCTCTTTAGACTCATAGACAAAGTTCTCAAAGCATAACTCTTTTTTAAATTACAGAATAAATTTTATCAGAAACTTCTGTCTTAAAAARAAAAAARARGAAGGATCTGAATTAGATTGACTTACATTTATCTTTAAAGTACTCCTTCGTACAATTTATGACTGAACAAACCAAGAAACTTAAACTTGAGAAAGAACTGGTTGAACAGAGCCAGGACAGAAGTCAAAAAAKTCATAAGCAGTATGGAGAAGATAAATAAGGGATGCTTATTCCCTGCCTTTTCCAAAATAAATACTGGAAGGCACCAGATGACACCAGCCAGTGTCAGGTTCAACACAAATAAAAGGGATTATTTCTTCATGCTGAAGGCAAACAAAGTGTGGAAGTCAGAGTCCCAGAGCAGAGCAGGTGCCAGGGCTGCAGGTGGATCCAAACTAGAATTAGAAAAATGGAAGAAAAATGCCTCAAAGATTAGATGTCTTGAAGGGGAATGCTTTTCAGGAAGCTCATGAACCAGCCATTGGGAGGGACTAAAGGAATATCCTGAATCCTCAACTTGAGAGATTTGCCTGCTTTTCAGAGTCTTCCCTAAGTATTTGCCCTTGTCCTGGGCCTTGTGCCGGAAGAGACAATCCCTGGGATCTGATCCAGCATTAACTTMTTTACACCTCTAACTTCCAGTTTCTGTATCCAGATCCTTAAGAAAAGTGTTTATGCCAACAATTTAGGAAGTGAGGCAATAAAAGATTTAATGCTTTGTACATACCTGGTCTTTATATACTCGGGCCACAAAGTCTGAGGCATAATTTGTTAYAAAAGGAAAGTATGCAGCCTAAATTTTTATTTTCCAGAAATATTTCAGGCATTCCAGAAAGAAAAAACCAGGAAAAATTAAACTGAGAGACAGACTATTACCTAATTATCAGACATGCTGAAAAATATTACTGCTTTAATAATCACCCTCTGTCAACAACACAGAATGTTTTCCAATCCACACTCAGTTCCAGACAGAAAAAAAATCATGTTTTAAGCATGGCCAGCAAAACATTTGGATAATTGTAAGGCTCTCAGGATATTTYCTAATTACAGAAACGAAAAGAGCAATGAAATTCAGTTCCAAGTTCAGAACATAGGTAAAGTAGCCTATTAATCTAATGAGTCTGTGAAGCTGTTTCTTGAACATTGCAGGAACTSATGGAATTCACATTACTGCCCATAATGACATTGCTACCAAATTTTATTGCTCCTTATGCTCCAAAAAACCCCCATAACATTTTAATAAACGATGAAACTTCAAGATTACATAAAAGTTGTTCCATGCTTGGAAGTAGGGGATAAGAGACTTTCCCATTATTTGTTAAGCCGTAACAAGTTTAAAATCAGGTGCTAATCTGCCACATGTACTTTCAGAATGCATAAAAAAAGAATAAATGAAGCAGTGCTGATTTGTTAGGGCTCTAAATCTTGCCATTATATTCAATACCAGCCATCAACACACTGTCTGAGTTAATGAACAGAAAATTGGTCTGCTTAAGAGAAGAACAAATTGATCTGCATTATACTCCAAACAAAACACTGTGAAGTTTAGCTGGGTCTTAGTCCTCAAAAGATGAATAATATTCCTGGACTTCTGTTTTGAAATGTGTCCAGTGCAAGAGCATTTTTCCAAATGGGACATACCTCAATCAAAGCCAGAAAGCAATGCAGTGGCCTCTGTCTGTGATGAATTCTGTCCAGCAAGCTGATGAGAATTTGCAGCCTGATTTATAGTTGTCACCAGAGCTGATAAAGGTCATGACTGTATCTCATTTTTTATATCTGCCTTTCTTTGGGGCTGGTGTTCAGTATAAATGATGCTGAAAATTTTAATTTTCAGGTATGTAGCCATTTGTTCAATTTCTTCAATCTTTCTTGGATTTTTTCCATCTGTTCTTCACCAAAGAAGTCATGGATGTCCCATCCCTGGAGGTGTTCAAGGCCAGGATGGTTGGAGCTTTGAGCAATCTGATCTAGTGAAAAGTGCCCAGTGGGGTTGGAACTGGGTGGTCTTTAAGGTTTCTTCAACCTAAACCTCTCTCTGATTCTATTATTCAATAACAAAATTCACTTTTCCAATTTCTCACCCCTCTTTCAACTTCCAGCAAATTGTCTGGGTGGTATATCACATTTTCTGACTGTGGATGTAGGCACAGGTATGTAGTCACACTTGGAAAAAAAGTGACTGATTGCAAAAAACAACAATTACCAGAAATAATGGATCAGCCTTGGGGCTGCACAGAGCCAGTGCAGAGGAATGGGGAGGCCTGGGGAGAAACTTTTAAAAACYTGCTAAGCAGAGCAGGTGAAATCATAATCCCCATCTGCTTCTCTGTCTTTAATTCAGTCAGAAAATGCACAGGCAGAGAAAACAGAGCCAGGGAGAGGGAGCTCATGGCCCTTGAAGTCACTGAGCCCTCASCAGGAGCAGCACAGACAGAACACCAGACAAAACAGCTCACCACACCAGACAAGAACRTCTGGGACAACCTCACTTCTAGAAGGAGTAAGTTTGAGTGCAAATAATTTGAAGGAACTACATCCATTGACAAAACCACAGCATCAGTGCCCAGAAATTTAGTGCAGTAAAGCTTCTCTCAAGTCCACATTACCAGAGAGGAGAGACTGGTTTATAAGATACTAGCAGGACCATGCCTGYGAGGGAAACTTTCATTATTTGTCCGAGATTATGGAAAGCAGAAAGCAAAACTRAGCAATAAAATATGAAAACAAACAAAAAAAATTAAATCCAGCTTTAAAAAATATKTTAATGAATTTGTAATTTCCTATAATTTTAATAACTGATGAATGAAAAGTAGACAAAAAAAGGTTATGAAATTCACATGCAGCAAGTCAGCAGCAAGAGACAGTGAAAGAGAGGAGRTGGAGTCAGAATTGTTGGGGCCACTCCAGTCTTTTAGATCAACAGATYTGAGAAAAAAGCAACTTCTTAAGTCCTGATCAACAGACATGAAAGATAATTGAATGAGTCTCAGTATGATGAAAGCCARCATCAAGGGAATTATCATTTTCAATCCCTAAGATTAAGGAAGATTGGTGAACAAAGGAAATTTGAGTACTGAAGTTGTTCTAAGCCACTTCAGATAAACGAGCCTCCAGATGCCAGCAGGGTTGGCAAACRTTACCCTGTGTCAGGAGAGCAGCAGCTCCTGTGGGACCTCTGTGTCCCCTCCCCAGGGACAGAGGTCACTTTGCCCCAGGCCACGTGCAGGGATGCTGGGATGGAGCTCTGCACTGGCACAGCAAATGTCACAGGGCCACCAAGAGATCACTGACACCCTTCTGTCATTCCTCATGGGGGAAAAAGAATGTTTTTGGGTTTTTAATGACCCGAAGCAGTGAGATCTTTGCTGGTTTACATCTGAAGGACTCTTGCAGGAGCCCTGCAGCCCTGCCCAGAGTGGTGCTCAGCATCACTCAGACCTTAGCCAGGCTGAGCCCATCCTGACTGAGGTGACAGCAACTCCTGAACCAGCCAAGGGCTTCTTGGAGTCCTCCCAGGCAGGCATTGATCAGACACACCTGGACAACATTSACCATCTAACAAGGTAACAGGCAGGAAGATTGCAATGGTAGGACAGATGTTTCTTCAGACAAYTGGTATTTTCAACAGGATGTAGTACAGTTGTATTCCTTTGGAAAGATACATGAGGATCAGACAGTGGAGTTTAAAAAAAGAAATCTTCTGCTTGTTTAGCAGCTCAGCAAATTTTCTGAAGGGTCAGGTGAGCCCCAGAACTGAATTTCAGAGGCAGTTGTTTGTTGGGTACATGCTGGAAATATCAAATAGATGCACTGCCACCTGTCTTAAAAGAACAACAGATCACAGCATTAAATGCATGATCCCAACAGCCTTCTTTCCACCTGAGCTTGTGATTGCATCTCTCTGGACACCTGAATAGGCTTCCATTGGGGGCTGATTGGGCTTTTCTTTTGCATTGTGATCTGTGTGGTGAAGTTTTGCAGCAGTCAGTGAGCAGGCACAGTCCTGGCATTTGTTCAGGGTTGAACAGGGGATCTGTGCATGGAGACCAGAGTGGGGAAAGAAGTGGCTGTGCCCTGGGGCTTGGGCAYGTCACAGCTCTCATCCCAGCACACACTCACCAGGGCCAAAGAGGAGGGTCCAGCTGGAGGAAGCAAACCCAGACCATCCATAGGTGACCTGCAGCAAGAGGAAAAGCCCACTGGCTTGCAGAGATTGCCTTGTTTCCAGGACTGGGGGAGGCTGGCAGCTCACACTGCAGTGGTGTCTGGGGGAGCAGCASCCTGAATGAACCCAGCTCATGGCTGAACTGCTTCCCAGGCAGGCTGGGCTCAGCTGAGACCATCAACATTCACACCCACAACCCAGGCACACAGCAGAGCCCAGGGGAGGGAGCAGCTCAGCAGCAGCACCAGCCRTGGATGTTTGGTACCACCATCCCCACAGCTCACAGTGAAAGTAAACCTGGGGGGACTCTGAAATTCCTGTAAAAATGTGATTTCTGATGTCACAGGTGGGGGAATAGCACAAGCTGTGGTTAACAGGTTGCTGTGTGAGGGGTCAAAACCCCAAAAACCCCTTAATCCTGMCAGATGCAGCAGAAGCATCTATTTCCACAGAGCCTGATGTCTTCAGAGAGTGGTTTTGAGAGAGAGGGGACCTGAGGTTTTTGGACATAATGGAAGCAGAGTGGAAAACAACAGAACAGGGTAAATTCCTAGAGGAAATAGAAACTGTCAGAAAAAAACCCCAAACCAGCAAACATTAAGAAGCACAAAACAAGAGGAATAAGGTGCAGGATGGCATGAGCAGGGAGAAGGATGAACTCAGGCAGGTTTATGGAAATTCTTATTTTTCTTTGCATTCATGAAAGGGGAAATCACATCTTATTTACCAGGCCTGCAGGATTATTGACTCACTTAGGACAGTATCTGCCTATCWGGAGTCAGGTAGGAGAATGGCCCCCCAAGACCTGCACCCCTTGGGGCAGGCAGAATTTACTGCTCAGAAAAGCACTGGGAACAGAGGCTGAACAAATGCCAGGACTGTGCCTGCTCACTGACTGCTGCAAAACTTCACCACACAGATCATCATGCAAAAGAAAAGCCCAATCAGCCCCCAGTGGAAGCCTATTCAGGTGTCCAGAGAGATGCARTCACAAGCTCMGGTGGAAAGAAGGCTGTTGGGATGATGCMTTTAATGCTGTGATCTGTTGTTCTTTCAAGACATGCTGCAGTGCATCTATTTGWTATTTCCAGCATGTACCCAACAAACAACTGCCTCTGAAATTCCCTCCCCACAGCAGAAGCAAAGACTGTTTTGATATGAGCTGCTTCCCAGAAGGAAAATGCAGAAAATGCAGGGAAGGTTTCCCAGCCCCTGTCCCCTGGTGCCTGGGATAACAGAAAGTGGGAGGCAAGGATCACAAATAGGGAAGAGCAGCAAAACCCCATTTCCATGCCCACAGCTTTATTGTGCCCTCAGTGAGCTCTCCATAGGGATGGGCCCTGTAGAGTTTGGCATTTATAATTTTTCACAGCCCCTGCCACCACCCTGGCTCTGTTTCAATGCACCTACCCCCACCAGTAACTCCTTTTTCTTCTGCCTTGCTACTTTGCCTGGAAGAAATAAATAAGAATTTCTTAGACTCTGTGATACTGATACAAGGAGCAACAGGGGACAGAGAACAGCTTGCCTTTAACAACATTGCTACWGCCTTTAATTCCAGGAGACAACTGGAATCCCAATTTTAGCTCTCTGCCATTATGGGTCATTATCCTTTTACTGTTCCCAGCACTTTTTTTCCCCACATGCAAGGCTGAAAGAAAAACTTCTTTAAATAGGTGATTTACTGTAATCTAGCTAAATACTGTATAACACATTGAATTGGTATATTAAGTAAGTGCAACAAGATAGAATGTGCTTTATTATGTAAGAAGTGATTTTAATTGCTCATCATCTCACTGCAGTTGCACTTGGTGCACCAATATAGTGCTTTTACAGTAGTACCAGTAAAATAAAACACAATTATAGCTCAGGAAAATTCCCACATCAACGTGCATCTCTAGCAGGCTTGTAAATTAACTTGTCAAAAGCTCCAAGAGACTGAGTCTTGGGAAAAGTTAAAACTATAAAAATCAGCAATGCTGGTGTGTTTCTCTTTTTTATCTAATCCTAACTCTTTCAAGATTCAAGCCAAAAAAGAAAAAAATTAGTTCAGCATCAAGCCTGAAATACAGGCAGAGCACACCTTTAAAATTTGGGTCCTAAATTTGAAACCAGGTAAAATTCTGCTCCTGCCTCATTTGTGAGGATGAACTCCTCCTCAAAGAGCCCCAGTCTGGGRACTCTGTGGTGTCACAGTCACATTTYTTGAAAAATCCCTTCACCCAGGATTCTTCTCCTGSGATACWGAGAWGCCTCAGAGRAAAAKGAAAACGATTCTTATCTCATTTKCTTCTCTTCTATTTTGTTCATGTGGAATGTGTTTGGAGATTGTTTACCCACAGGTGATTGTGTCATTGGATTCTGCTGTGAGTTGTTTTCACTCAGTGGCCAATCAGGGCCAAGCTGTGTYRGGACTCTGGAGAGAGTCASRAGTTTTCATTATTMTYTTTTTAGCCTTCTGTCTGTATCCTTTCTGTATTMTTTAGTATAGTATAGCATTCTTTAATATAATATAGTGTCTTAATAAATTAGCCTTCTGAGAACATGGAGTCAAAKTCATCATTCCTTCCTTTGTCTGGGGGGAATCCAAATGCAATACTGTGGGCTCAGATCATGRCTCAGTGGCACAGGCTTGAAGAGCTGAAATGCACGTGAGAAACTGAGACCTTGTTTCAACTTCAAATTACTCCTTCCCAACTGCTATCTGCTTTTATAACGTATAGAGGGGCAAAAAGAGAGACACTACAATTAGGCAAACACTGAATGAGACATCCTCTGGTCTAAATCCATTTTTATTCTATCCAGGACAAACCATCTTGATTACAAAACTGCTGCAAAACCCTAACAACAGCAGTGCAACCTCACACCTTGTTGCTTGGTGCCCTCAATTTATCTTTCTAATGCCTGGGGGGAGGAGGGGAATGCACCACGCTGAGATGACTTTGGTGTATTCCAGAGCTGAGAAATCTCCCTCAAAAATTCTCTGCCATCTCACTCTCCTGCTCAGCTGTGCTTGTGCCATGTGCTCTAGATGTTCTAGGAGGAGAAGTGATGACCCCTGGGTTACTGGACAGCTGGAGACAGCAGATTACACTCATCCCTTTGATTCCCTGCTGGAAACATTTCACATTCAACACAGGCCAGAAGCAATTTAACCCCAGACAACTATTTTCCCAGAAAATGGTCCTTAATGCTTTTATCCACACCCTACAKATTTTTCACAGTTTCATCATGCAACTGAAGAGAGGAAGAAAAAAAAAAATATGCAGCCAACAAGCAGCAGGAATCAGCTTATCCCAGCTCCATGGTGTGACTGGGGTGGGTGCAGAGCCCCAGATACACATTGGCACAGATTTCACTGGAATAGAAAAATTCCAGGGCTTTTCCCACTGTAGTTTCTAGCTCAGATGAGAGCCCAAGTCACCACTCCTGCTGGTGGCACCCAGCTTGGCTGTTCCATGCAGGGACACTTGGTCCAAGCCCTCCCTGGTTGTGCCCCAGGCCAGTGCAGCATCGCTCAGTGACCTCCCTGTTCTCTGCCAGATGCACCAGGTCTTTTCTGCCTCATTTGGTTTGGCTTCACACAGGGGAGTGCATAATCCAAAGTGTTGCACCTAAATGTAATAATCCACTTGACACYGAGGAAAAAAAGGAATCCATGAATAAATTTTCATCACAATGTGACCCCACAGCTCGCTTACTTAATTTCTCTGTGCATTCCCTTGCCTCCTTCTCTTTGCCCCTAAACAAATTGCACTTGTTAATGGCCATGATGGGCAGAAAGAACACATAAAGTGTTTTTTCTTGSTTTTCATTATTATTATCATGGGAGGATTACTTGAATTTCAGTGCAGACTGAAGGAGACTGCTGTATGTTAACAAGCAGGGATGCTTTGTGTGCAGCTGTGGGTAAAGTTTTAATTATCTTTTTGTGCAATATTTCACAGTCCCTCTTATGTCAGCCTGTCATTTCAGATGTGTCTGGTGAGGAATGATTGTGATGAAGTCTAGCTGTGTGAGGAGTCTGTCAGAGTCATGGCCATCACCCTGACCTCAGGCTTTTGAAAATCAAGGCAGACAAGAGATGAAATCCAAGACCCCAATACACGTTTTGGTGACTGTCACCATGATATTTTCTGAAAAATCCTTTTGCCAGGATTTCTTCTCCTGAGAAGATGAGAAGCCTCAACTTCTCCATGTTTTGTTCCTCTGGAATGTGGTCTGGAGATTGTTTATCCAAACRTGKGAATTCTTTTTAATAAATGGCCTATCACGGCCAGCTGTGTTGGACTCTCTGAGTCAGTCATAGGTTTTCATTATTCTTTTCTAGCCTTCTGATGTATCCTTTCTCTTTCTTTAGTATAGTTTTAGTATAGCAATCATACTGTACTAATATAATATAATATATATAATATAATATAATATAATATATATAAATATAATATAATATAATATAATATAATATAATATAATATATATATAATATAATATAATATAATATAATAATAATATAATATAATATAATATAATATATCAGCCTTCTGAGAACTTGGAGTCAAATTCTTATCTCTCACCTCATCCTGGGGACCCTCACACATGTTACCAGTGCATGATTTCTGGTTTTGGAGTGGTCACAAGAGGGCAAGCCTGCTACAGAGCCAATGAAAACATTTTCAACACTTGCAAAGAACCATTAATAATAATTARATTCAGTGCTGGGCAGGAGACTGGTGTGCTGAGTGAGATGGCACTGAGGGAAGGAAATGGTACCTGAGTGAGAACAGTCTTCCTGCACCCAGCTGCAAGGGAGCCACTAATGGAGAAACACTTTGCAATTAGAGGTAAAATCCCATTGTTTTTAAATCAACTCATGATGCAATGAAAAAAAATCATGTCAGCTAAGCAGGGTGGTGAGGCAATAGAAGAGGCTGCCCAGAGAAGCTGTGGTTGCCCCATCCCTGGAAGAGTTAAAGGCTGGATTGGATGGAGCTCTTAGGAACTTGGTTTAGTGAATATGTGCCTGCCCATGGCAGGGGGGTTGGAAATGGATGATCTTTCATTTCCCCTCCAACCCAAACCATTCTATGATTCCATGATGAGTGAGGAGCTTTTCCTTAGCATGGCACATTGGTTTGGTTTGCCTGCAGTTGCTGGGTCAGCTCCTACACAGAGTCCTCACCAAACCCCAGAAAAGATTCCTGAATTCCTTATTTCCCTTCTTCTTGCTCCTTTTCCTCWCTCTACCATGGAACCAACGTAATCCACCTGTTACTGCCTTTGTTCTGTTGGTCTTGAAGCACCAGCAGTTCTAAGAAGACAGCTGTGCTGATGGTGCAGAAGCAAAAGGGCAGATATAAACACCTGSTTTAAGTGCAATAGGTGAAAAATAGTTACACCAAAAGAATGACAGCTCCTTCCTTCCAATTCTCATCAACCTTCTGTCCAAAATTACCTTCTCAGTGGGTTGAGAACTTCCAGCAGATGAGATTAAATCCAAAGAAAGCCCTTATTCAATGAAAAGAGCTTGACTTCTTCATATTTTTTATTTATTTTCTATCCTTACAGAACTTCTTAATAACTCAGGGCAATTCTTTTTATTGTGCATTTCCATGCTTCTGTCATGCTTTTAATCTTTCTCTGGACCATTTCTAGTCCTATTACAATCTATCTTTTTTGGAGGGAGCAACCCATGCTCACTGCAGTGATCAAGGTGATGATGTCTCTCAAACTGGATTAAAAAAAAGGCTGTTCTCAGTATRTTTCTCTCCAGAGTATAGTTCAATATTGTTTCTCCTAAAAAAGTTGATTGCAACAGAAAATTGATTAYGCTCTCAGTTTCCTGCCCTAGAAGAAGGAAAACAAATGCAAACYATGGAATTCTAATAATCCCTCTCCTGTTTTCTTATTCATAGTCTTCTGGCTGGATAGTTTATCTATATTAGCAATTTCTGTGCCAATTAGGGAAAAAAAACCCAGTAATATTATAATTACTGATGTATATTTTTAAAAATATCTTCCTTTGTGAGGCATTCAAATTAGAAAAGACATAAAGAACATGCTTTTATGTTAAAGATTAATTTGGTTTAAGGCCATTAAGGCCATATCTTGTGCCTGCTGCTATGTTTGGTATCAGATTCAAGGCAAAAGGTAACAGCAAACTCTTACAAATGCTGCCCCTGAAACTGACACCTGGAAGAAGGAAAATATGAAATACATAGAGAAAAAAAAAATATATACATATAAATGTGTATATATATGTATATACATATACATGTGTATGTCTATGTATACATATACACATATATATACATATAGATGTATATATATACATATATACACATATATATATTCTTGGGCATATATATACACATATGTATGCATATATATACATATATACACATATACATATATATACACACACATATACATATATATTTATATATATGTATATATATATTCTCTTGGGCATGTTTTAAACAAGTGTTTTAAGATATTTTTTACATCACCGTTCACAGTCTGCTCCTCCTGGGAAGGAGAACAAGGAAGGAAAAGACTCCTCCAAATTATTAATAAGCATTTTGGCTTATGCATGAGTATTCCAAGCAATTTGTCTTGTAAAAATGAGTCAGTCCATCAGCTGAAGCAGCAGCAGACAGTGGAAACTGCYGCACATGGCCCAGCATATGTGCATTAACCCCTCTGAGGGGCAATGGGCCAGCCCAGCCCCCTGGCTCCACTCCCTGCTGGTGCTGCCAGGGGCTGAGCATCCAGAGCCAGCTGCAGGAGCAGGCCTGGGCATGGGCTCCTGTCCACCAGGAAATGGGAAAATTGACTGCTGAGCAGAGAATAAGTGTTTATTAGGTTGGTARCAAATTAGAGTATTGGAAAAAAATTTCTGGACGCTCTCCGGGGAGAATTGGTGGATTTTAGATGTTTGTTCAAGTCTTGATGGYTCTTCTCAGTCTGCCTGAAGGCACCACCTTACTTGGCAAAGCCAAGACTTCCAGCCAGACCCTGGAATRGTTTACTCTGCATACATGACCACATGGAACATAACTGCAATAAGAACACAGTCTCTCTGAACTGCTGGATTCACCACCATTCACTGTGGAGTCAATTTTTATAGAGTCAAGTGCATGCCAATATAATAATCATTCATATAATAGATCTAGACTTTTGCCCATTATGGAGGAAATACTTCTGAACTGGTAATTTTTTAACTTTTCTTGGTTTCAACACTGCCTTCTTACTAGGCTTTGTTTACACAAAGTTTTTTCCACCCCTGACATTCTGCATTCCCTGGAAAGCTAAAATGCTTTGAGGATGATTACTGAGATTTTATCAGTTATTATGAAACCTAARAATTGGAAGACAGGTATAAGCCTTTAAAAGAACCTGATATTTTATAAACATCTTTTGAAATGCAATTAAATGGTTTTATCTCCATTTACCTCCAGATAAGTTTAACATTTCAAGGACCATTTAGAAATAATTATGATAATATCTCTGAATACTAAAAATGTTTTTATTTATCAAATTTCTTTTTTGAATCAAAGTAGACTATTTTTGTGTGCTACCTGTCCCCAGAGGCTGGGACTTTGTCAAGTAGCAAAATGAAAACATACCTAGCAGACCCAGAGCAGATTTCAAATGAAGCTATGAAGCCCTGCTGGGGACCTGGCTCACTCAATTTTATCGCTTCATTATTACTTGGTGTGGCATGATTTGGTACAGGGATCTAAAGATTTTAACCGTAACACACAGCAAAATCATCTGGCTTTTCTTTAAGGTCAAACAAATTATACTGCATCCATACATTTGTCTTCAAGTGTCAGGAAAGTCAAATAATTTGAACCTTTTTGAGAAGTTAGCCCAGATACTTCTGTGCACCCCTTGTGTGTAGTTCCCACCTCATCCTCTCCAAAWTTATACACTAGAGGTGGAAAACATTTGTCTGAAGTCCTGATCTAAGGCTGACCAAGCAAAGCAAAGAGAAACAAGTTCCCAAAACCCCTTCTTCTTGCAACAGGCCTTAGGTCAGTGAAACTCATTGATGAGAGAAATGCTGGATGCAAGAGGCTCTGGAGGGTGCTTGGAAAGTGTCCTAGAAGAGAAAAATATTTTGGGCAACTAAACAGAAAACATACAAGAAGAACTGAGGATTCTCTGAGCTAAAAAGTGACTGAAGTTCATTGCCCTCTTATTCATCCTTGTGCACACACATCTTGCCTCCCATGGAATCAGGATTTTGGGCTGGGCAAACCTTTGGTCTCCTGTGCTCTTAATTGAATTTCCACTGATGTG
Organism: Sporophila hypoxantha; assembly: GCA_002167245.1. Taxonomy (NCBI): domain Eukaryota; kingdom Metazoa; phylum Chordata; class Aves; order Passeriformes; family Thraupidae; genus Sporophila; species Sporophila hypoxantha. The sequence continues at coordinate 14,433,040 of NDFG01000461.1, forward strand.
RGGTTTTAAAGTATAATTACATTCCCTTGATCAATGATAATTATYTCATTACAAATTTCTTTTAATGAATTATATAAGTCTGGGAATATTTCTTGTTAAAAAAAAAGTGCTTTTCATACATTCAACATCTTAATCCAGTCAGGAGATCCAAGCTCACTGGGGACTTTTTTTTAGATAAGTAAATCTTTGCCTGCTAAATTTTCAGTTACAAAGACTTRATATAAAGTTTAATCACCAGAAATACAGTATTTCCTGTCTTCAAATTATTTAATTATGGTATCTCAGCATATATTTATTTAATGTTCATTAATAGGAACAAGTGGAATACATACTGCTCTAATTAATACTTGGTAAGCATTCCGTGTTCAACAAGTGTCCAAAGCAGTRGAGCAAGCTCTGGGAAAGCTACTGAGTCAGGAAAATGTTCTTTGCACCAAGTAAAAATCTCCAAGAAGCAATCAAAGTTGGGCAGGGCAGCGTGAAAAACAGAAAATTGGCTTGATTAAAATATTAAAAAAAAAAGTTTTAAAAAGTAAGCAAATTGCATCCTGGAGAACAAAAGGTTCTCAGGGCTGGACTGTGTCAAAAGACAAACATTTCTGGAGATCACTGCTGAAGGTATCAGCAGTGTGTAGGACTTTGGATCAATGGCTGAACAAGAGGCCTGAACACCCCAAAGAGTTCTCCTTTCTCCATCACCCTTTACAGTCCTCACTTAAATGTGCTTTTTGCTCAGAATATCCTGCAATTATGCACCTCATTTGTTCCATCTGTGCTTTCCTGGGTGCTTATCTCTTAAGTGCCTCTTTCCATCATTAAATCAGCCTGACTGTTAGGAAAACCTTCAGCAAGTTCATGCAAACCCTCTTTCTTGACCTTCTTTTCCTACAGTTCAAAACTGAGTCTCCTCTCTATCTACCCACATCTTCTAAGTAGTGCTGGATCCAAGCAAAATAAAATTTCTTCCTCTCTCCAGAAGCAATCCTCCTCATGGTGAAACACTGCCAAGCTCCTGGGGAAGGGAGACCACCACCCTCTGCTGTGCCCAGCTTGCTCCAGCACCCAGGAGTACAGCACAGCTCCTCTTTCTCTCCCTCCTCTTGCCTGTGTTGCATTCCTCTGAAGAGTCAAAGGAAAAAAACCCAGCAACTTAATTTAAGTACAAATTCAACCAGCAGGAATGCAATTATGGCCATCCTTTTTAAGGCTTATCACAGACAATTTTTGTCCCTGCAGTGTCCCCTTCCCCAAGGGCTGGGGACAGCTGGAGCTCACCCTTACTTGGTTCACAGGTGTCAGCTAGGGAAGGGCATCTCTTGGTGTCACACTCTTCTTGTGTCTATTCACACGGATTTTATAACTAACACCCACTGAGAGAACACCTAATCCCTCTCCCAGTTAAACTCCTGAAAAACCAGTGCCTTTCCTTCAGCTCTGAGAGCAGCAGGGTTTTGATTTCAAGCCACTTTGAACAGGATGAAAAAAAAAAAAAACCCTGATCCTTTTCCTGCCTGGATTTAAACTGTTCAGCACACAGGCAGGACTGTGCMTGTGGTTCTGTGTCTGTGGTTCGGAATCACCTCTGCTGAGAGCCACATTCTTCAAAGTCCCCCACAGATGCTACAGCTCCCTGTGGCGGTGTTTCCTTCCCACTTCCATCCCTGCTGTTCTCCTTTGTTTATTTATTTATTTATTTATTAATCAAAAGGCTTCCCACTGTGAATCCAGTGTCATTGCAGTATGTCTGCCTGGCTGGCAGGTAAAAGCACCCAGCACTGAATTTATCAGCTTTGGATTCACCACCAGGAAATGAGCCTAGAAATGCTGCAGTGCACCTCAGAGCAGCTGATGGGGAGGAGCAAAGAGGGCAGTTTCCACATAACTCCCAGGGATTTCYACCTCAAATCTACAAGCAAATTTAACACACAAAGGAGCCCAAACTGTTCTAGTTTTCACACACCTTTTACAACTTCAAATTATTCCCTGAAGCTGCTTCTCTCTGGCAGACACAGCCACAACAGGAGGCGTTGCCTTGATTCTGAGCTACTTTGAGGAAAAGCACTAATTTTAGTGGAGTAGGGCTTGAAATGGAAATGGGGAATCTGTTCTTGTTAATGGCTATAGAAAGTCTACAGGAGCTTACTGGTCCAACATCTGAGAGTGAGATGTTGGCTGTTAGGGGGAAGCCTATTTTTCCCCTTTTGTTTTAAAAAAGAAATTGGTGGGAACAGAATTAGGCAGTTATGGGCAGTAGGCGTTAACAGAACCTARACAAGAAGAAACAAAGTCCAAGGAATTCTCCTGCCTCTTCCAGTCATCTTTGATTCATTAAATGTTCTCTTTGATACTGCCACAGCAGCTGAATGTATTTTCCAGCTCTTCATCATAGGCCACTRAGCCACTTCTCAGCAGTACTGACTTCCAGACTCATTTTCACTCTTCACACAACTCCAGCTCCTGCTCCACCTGGGGCACCCCTAAGWTCCTTCCTGCTTGCCTGGGCTTCTCCCCTGAGTGACTGTGCAGCACCACATTGTCCATCCCCTCCTCATCACTCATTCCTTGCCTCTGTTCTCCCAGGTGACCTTCATGCCACAGACCTGTCCCTGACTCCTCACTCATCTGCAAGGTGCAGAGCCATAAGATATAGAAAGATATGGCACTGGGTGCCTGGGGTCACTTTTTAATGCATGTGGGTTTTTAGATGTTCTCTAACCAAAGCCATGTGTTGATACCTCAGGAGGACATTTGACTCAGAGGCTCAACAGCAATTATCACGAGCAGGAGAGAATGATTAGAGTTCAGTAGGCTTTGGAGAAATTAGGTTACCTATGGAGGCTTATAAACAAAAGGTTAGGCTCTTATGGAAATCTTGGCCTCCTCAAGACATCAAACTACTCAAAAAAACCACACACAAACCCCCTATTTGACCATTACTGTGTTACTTCTGCTTTTCCAGGGTGAGATATTTTTCCCAAACATGACTTTATGCAACACATTTCTCCTTCTAAATTCAGAAGCTGCTGTAAACACCAAAGAATTATTTTCTCAGCCCAAAAGCAGCACATGGGTCCCACCAGCACTCCAGCACTGCAGAGAAGAGTGCACTGAGGCACTGCCCAATCCTTGGCACCACACTCCTCCCCAGCTTGCTCCTGCAGACTGTATTAATTTTTGAAAGAGCCAAATTGATTTCCCATTTCATTCTCTCTAGCAGTAATGAACAAAACAGCTACATGGCAGGAATGCTCTCCCCCATGGCCTATTTTAGTCTCTTAAAAATCCATTAATTCCCAAGTTTCCTGTCTTTAGTGAACAGGTTACTGTCACTGCTGAACTCAGCAGCTGCCCAGAAGCTGAAAGGCAGGAATGGGACAAATTCTCTCCAGTGCTCTCAGATCACAGAGCCACAGAAATCTCTGAAAAAGATAATCCAGGATAGGATCTAAAATCAAAATTATGGTTCAAATGGTTTAACATATTCCTCACTTCTTCCTCAATGTGGCAGTCATGATAGAGCAAGATCTCTTACCTACTCACTTCATGTCACTTCATGAAGGCATTTAGAATAAGGATAGTGATCAACCAGCTCTGAAGTGCATGGACACTTCCATTGGCACCAACACTGCCCAGAAGTTAATGTAACAAACATCCAAATCTTTATGAATCAGCAGGGTTTCTGAAGGCCATCCCCAGCAAAACCATGCTATGTTAGACAAGAAGARCTTTCTTAGTCCTTCCCCTGTATTTTCTTCTGGCCCACACATCATTTTCCTTTAGTAAGGGTATCTTTACTCTCACCATAAGGTCATCCTTATAGGCTGTGGGGTTCTTTGTAATGGGGCCTGGAAGTTCACTAAACCTKAGACACCACAATCCAATGTGCTGTGCAACAGGTGTCTTGCTGTGTGTTTCAGAAAATATTTACAAACATTATAAAAACACACATAAAAATACTACAGAAAGAAGCTGCCATGAGCTTGGATATGAGGTTTGAACTGAAATTGGAGAAAGTTTTCTTTGAACCATTAAGACCAGTAAACCCATTCATTTCAGTCTTTTAAACACACRTTTAAAACACATTGAAATGAAGGAGCTAATATTTCTAATTAAAAAGGTAGGGAAATATTTTGGTAGAGTAACCCAGTTTTCTTTTTGCCTTCACCAGATTTATACTAACAATAACCCAGTTTTCTTTTTGCCTTCACCAGATTTATACTAACAAAATCACCTGTGAGCATCTTCTACCTTAAATTCATTTAACATAAGACAGGAGCTGGGATGGCATTGGGGATCAAGGATGCCTGCACAGGAAATTCCTTTCTAAAACAGACCCCAAATGTGCACAAKACTGCAACATGAACTGCTCAAGGAAGGCAACTTTGTCCCTTGGATGCCAAACAGAAAGATAATTTTTTCTTTCCTGCTGACAGCCCAGCCTTGCCAAGAGAAAGGCTCCTGCTGCCTTTACAGTTTGGATGGGCACTTGCAAGCTGAGAATTGCTCTCTGCAACTCCCTGACAAAAGGTTGTGGTAAAGTGGGAGTTGGCTTCTTCTCCCAAGTAACCAGTGATACGAGAAGAGGAAATGACTTTGAGTTATACCAGATTTATATCTGGTATAGATATAAGACTATATCTAGACTGCACATTAGGAAAAATTTATTCACTGGTCAAACACTGGAACTGGCTGCTCAGGGAAGTGGTGGAATCACCRTCCTTGGAAGTGCTCAAACCCCATGTCAAGGTGGAACTTAGGGACATGGTTTAGTGGTGGACTTGGCAGTGCTGGGTYACTGGTTGGACTCAGAGGTCTTTTCCAACCTTAATTATTCCATGAAACATTTTGGCCCATGGAAAAGCAGCCCAGAGAAACCTGCACTCCAGTCAACCATGCTGTAGCTTCTAAGAGGGCAGTTTAAGCCTAAAGAGCTGTCAAAGCAGCACCTTAGCACAAAACCTTTTTCATAATGAAAAATATTAGCACTTACAAAGTTCTTAATATCTATGCAAAGCAACCTATAAATAATTCATTTACTCCACAGCATCTGGATCATTTGAAATGCATCAGTGCTTTTATCAATACAGTGCAATGGATTTACACTGCAGAAAAGAGGCTTGAGGGCATTTGGGCTATCTAAGTATTGTTGATCTGAGCATTATTACTAAAGGTAAACTGAAATAAATTACCTCAGTCACTACACTGTGGTTTTTTCAGCATGGTAAATAAAACCTATTAGTTCTAGGTCATTAAATTCAATATTAGGCTTTAAAAGAGCCCAGAAATTCTATGATGTTATTAGAGAAACATGCAACAGAACATATGTGCTTCAGTATTACAGATAAAATTATTGCTTTGTTATATTTAGATATTAGTTATTAGTGTATTTTTCAAAGGGATTTTTGAGATAAAAGCCCAGCTGCCATTCTCAGAGGCAAGCTGGGCACACCATGGTCCTGGCTCTCACTGAGTGGCAGGCTTCCAAATAACTGAGACATTTCYGAAAATGTCATTTGAAGCCTCTTGCTAATTCACTCATTTTTCCTCTGCTCATAAGAATAAATATTATTTTTCCAATATTACAGGTGAAGTGAGTGGGCAGGGACCTTGGAGAGAAGGGCTTGATTTTCACATTTTTAAAGTTCCTGTGACCCTAAACATGTCTTTTGCTGTCCTGTACATCAGTGCTCCTTCCTGCTTGAATATATTGTGCTGTCCTAATTTTAACTTTTATTCTTCCCATTTGGCTACAACCACTCTACAAGGTCTGGCCAGTGTTAAGCTCAAGGAAAATGCTCTCCTAATTGAAATCTTCAGTCACTTACCTACAGCCCAAAATCCTGACAAGAGCCACTGCTAGAAACAATGTCTTGCAAGATGCCTACAGCAAGGCTGGMAAAACATCCTCTAAAGAGCAAGGACTGACATGTTGTGCCCAATCCATTGCAATAAATTCTGTCAGGATATTAAAGGCTGCTCTGACGTTTTTCTAACTAAAACAGCATCCAAGTACTTTCAAAGTGGGAAAAAATCTATTTGCCATTTAAGTACCAAGACAGAAGATTAGCACAAGGCTCCACAAGTGGCACATACAGTTCAGTCTCCACTGCTTTCTTTTACATGATGCTCCCTCCCCATGAAGCAGGGGTGCTCCCAGCATGTGGGGGTCAGACTCACAGCTGGCAGGAATCACTGCAGCTCAAAAGGGCCACAAAACCAGAATGCACGACTCAACTTCAACTGCCTTCTCAGGTCAGGTCTAAGTAATGACTATGAATTATTTTTTATAGAAGAAATCAGACAACCGAGCTGCTCCTCAGTGCAAAATGACAACAAATTTCTTTATCCAGTTTTTTGTTGAACATTACAGGAACACTGCACCATCCCATTGAGYTTTTCAGAAACCTGAGCTAAACTGCTGTGTGAGAGAAATTACAGGAAAAGCCCAGTAATTGCAAAGCCTAATTACAAGGTAATGTGGTGCTCATGAGCAGAACTGCTAAACAATTAGGGACCAGACTAACGAGCAGGCCACCTGTCAGCTGGAGAGGGCTGAAGAAAGGCTGGCACAGGACACTCCTGACAGGCTGTGGAGGGGATATGAAAACAAGGAAGTGTTCAAATACTACATTTAAGATACACATGTGAAAAAAGCCACTGATTGGAGCTCATATGCTTGTTAAGTGTATGGACAATATAATTGTAGTTGTACAGGAAAGGGAAGCTCAGCGCAGAGTGCGAGACATGGAGGGATGAGGAGAACAGTGCAGGAGGGGTGGGAAGAAGGGGCTGGAACAGAAACACAGCTCAGATGGACTGCTGGATGGGGGTGCAAATTAATCACCAGCAGAACCCCAAACTTCCTGTACTTCATTGCTTTTCACCTACTGCAGTATAACACAAATGCTGTGCTGTCCTGAAAAACGAAACCTTCACAGTAAAGTCAGCATTTACTTACACTACAGGGGAAAACTAACCAATAGCAGTTCCTGAAGTGGATCTAGAAATAAACTCTGGAGCAGTCCATTCTAGTCWCAGAATCACAGAATGGCTCAGGTTAGAAGAGATCTAAAGATCATCCAGTTCCAATCCCCTGCCATGGTCAGGGACACCTTCCACTCTCCCAGGGTGCTYCAAGCCCCATCCAGCCTGGCCTCAAACACTTCCAGGGATGGGGCATCCACAGCTTCTCTGGGTAACCTGTTCCAGTGCCTCACCASCCCCACAGTAAAGAATTTATTCCCAATATCTAGTCTAAGCCTGCTCTCAGTCAGTTTGAAGCCATTCCCCCTTGGCCTGTCCCTATGTGCTCTATGAATACATTGCTCCACTCTGGATCACTCTGAACAGAGTCAAAGACAACAGAGGTCAGGACAGTAGAAGACAGATGCTAATTAAACAAAGTGTTCTTTCCTCTCCCTAAACCAGTGGATAAAAATGCAAACTGAAATTTGAAATTACAGTGGCATCACAAAAATTGTAAAATGTTCAAATTTACAAAACCTTACTTTGCCATTCCTCACTTTGTGCAAGTAAATTTAATTGCAATTCCAATTTAAAAAAGTGCAAATATATCCACAAATGAGCCACAAGTTGTGACTGGAAGCTGAGACAAAGCCTGTAATCTTTACACTGAAAGTGTATTTATGTCACTTTTGAGACTGGTTCTTTTCTTTTGTCCTAGGTYCTTTAAAATCAATAGAATAGAATGACACAAAGCTATTGATTAGAAATATGTTATTTTTCCACATGCCTGCTGAGAATCAAGAAAATACTAAAACATGAGCTCARTGTATCAATTTGTGAAACTTTCAGCATATTTTTAAGTGTGACCCTGAATATAAATATTTTATTTATTGAAACACTTGCTCTAATACTCATTCTAGATAAAGGAAAGATCTTCCCCATTAAGTGTTTGAATCAGCCCCTTGCTTATTGGGAGAACACAGATATTTTACTGACTGAATTATTTTGGGAGCAAATCCCTCAGATGATTCAAACACTCCTAAACATGCAGCATTCTTCATCTCTGGCCACCAACCTCCTCTCTTCTGCAATAATATAGAGGGAAAGGAAGGAAACAGAGCTYTGATGAGCCAGGAAGACTGAATTTTGCAGAGTTCTGACTGACTGTGATATTTTCMTGTATGATTAACAGGAGAGGAAGGGGAAGAAGGACACACAACAGCTATCCATTTATTTTATATTTATATATTTCTCTTTTAACTGTGTGGATYCCCACAAAGCATCAGCTAGGTTTGTAAGCAGTCTTCCAATTTTAACATACTATTTTCAAATATGCATTTTTTTTCTTTTGCTGGGGCATTCCAGCAATCTTGTTATAYGGAGTTAATTAGTTTGAATTTGGCATTTTTGGAGTCTTTCATTTGCATACTGAAAAATAAGAGGCCAATAACAACATGTGCTTAGGAATCTGGCTACTGGTCTTTCATCTTAATCACAATTTCACCACTTAGCCAGCTACAGAAAGCTATGAAAAATCCAACTATAATACAGAAAAGCAACTAATGTTGTAAAATGGCTCTGGTTCCTTGGATGAATGACATTGTAGATGAGCATCTTGCCCTTAAATGCAAAGTCACCTTTGGGTAAATCTGCAAGGTATCTATTGGCTTCATAAAATTCCTTTAGATGTATTAAAGTCAGTGTTTATTCATATCAAAAGAATGGAGTAAGTAATTTTAAAATTTCTCTGTTTTCACAATATGTCTTTTGTCTATTTTATCTCTTACAGAAGCAATATTTTAGWAATTTCAGAAGCAAGACAGCACTGRAGTAATTAARGGTACATGAGAAGGCAGAGGTGGGTTTTAAAACACTCAAAATCAGAATCTTAATCTTCATAAAAGTTTATATAAGACTTWAGTATTTGACCATAATTGAAAAAGCAAGGGAAATGCTGATTTTTCATAGCAGACTGCAGTTGTGGGAAAACAAGCCTGATGTCTACATAAAGTGGACATATTCATCAGTGGGGGGATATTATACCAGCTCTATGGCAATACCTCATTCTCTGTTCTTGCAAAAGTTTASTTAATTCATTATCATTCTCTCCACTATGCTCTATTTGCTATACTCTACCAAATAAAGAAAATAGCAGTTAAGGTCTCAGTAAAACACCTTTTCCTTCATTARGGCCATCAGGATATCTGTGCTAAAAGGAAAAGGATTCTAGACAAAAACCCCTGAACTGCAATGMAGCTCATATTTCCATTATCACCATTCCCAGCAAGTGGCTGTGGGGAGCACCATTCCCATAGAGAACTCAGCCTGGAAAAGAGCTCCTGCACTGTGCAGGTGTGYTTGTGAAGGTGTTTATTGTCTGCAACAGCTTTCCCTCTGCTTGAGGGGGTGGCAGAACTTGCAGCTGGGGAATGTGTTCATTCAGCACTGCCCTTTAACACACTCTCTTTTCATTACCGGTATTAAAATTGTTCCCAATGGSCACAGCAGACAAGGAAAGCTAAACAGAGAAAAAACTTGATCCAGTTCCCCATTAAATTCAAAAGAAAAGCTAATAACTTCCATGATAATAAGAGGTGGACTAGAACTCACATGAATAGCACACCACAAATCATTTTATTCTCAACAAAGCTTGTTCTGACTGCAGCAATTTCCGGGGAGAGCTGGAATCTACATCCCCCAAAGTAGCTCCACTCCAGCAAATCCAACATGCATTAATTCAAGCATTATTTGGTTTTCCCCTGACTGGAAAATGTAAGGCAGCAGAGGATAAAAAGAGCACATGGCTTGTGTGCAAGCCCCAGCCCAGCTGCTGCTGGAGCACTGTTTGTCTCTTGTTTAGCATTGCTTCTCCTCCCTGCCAGGAAAAAACCCAGATTTGATGAGGGAATATAAACCTCCAGTTTTGTTTATGGTAAAATAATCACTGATGGTGCTCCAACCACTTCTTCCAAGCATGTGTCACATCAACTACTAAGTTTTGGATGGGCTTGGAGAAAAAGGCTGCTGTTTGCCGTGCCTATTTATGAGCTCACTGGGCAGGCCTAGATAAAAAGTTAGAACTGTGGTGTTTGCATGTTTAACAGGAGGAAAACTGGAATAGGAATTTGAAGGTTGAGATGGGAATTTGAGGAATTTGAATTCTGGGCAAATAGCTCTCACTGCTGGAGCTAGGACACAGACAAGATGATCTCCAGAGGTYCCTGCCCACCCAAACAGTYCTTGATCCKGTAATTTCAGGAGCAACATAAAGAACTGGAGGAATTAAGAAGGACCCAAAAAAAACCCCAAAGGCTGGGGAGCAAGGAAGCAAAGCAAAGATGCTACAAAGTGCTCAAAACTCACCAGTTATCCATTTAGCCTCTGGGTCATGAATCTTAAAATCATCACTGAAGAGATCTTCCACTGTTATCTTCTTCTTCTGAGACAAGCTGTTATCTTCCACTGGAAAACATTCAAAAACAAACTACCATTAATTCTGGTCTGAAATGTATCTGAAAGCACAGAAACTGTGGATAGTGACATATCTCATTTGGAAACAGTCCACATTAAGCTTTGTGTCACACACAGATCCCTTCCCACTGTCAGTGTAATTAAAGGAGCACCCAATGGGTCACCAACAGAACCCTCCTTGCTATGTATGCCTGGTCTTAACAGCTACAAAAATACCAATAAATGGTCCAAAACACACATTTTCAGACATAACATGATCAAAAAAGAGTCTAAGTCATGCAAATCCACCTATAGGTGTCATAGTGATATATAATCCTTACTATTCAAGAGCTAAACCCTAAAATATTTCTGAAATTGTGAGCTACAATTTAAAAAGTATTTTAAATGGCCAATTTTTTTAYAGCTTATATTTTTATTTCCTTAAAATATTTAACATAAAACCATAGTTGGAAAGGTGTTTAACCTTCTAATTTAGGGCTCATACAGATTRCTTCAAGAATTCACARAAGATATTCCATGGGAATCAGACAYTTGGTTTCAGAAATATTTTTGAARATCTATGAGACATAACCCTTAATYCTKAGGTGYTGCATAGCTTGCCCATACYAATTTTAATTTTTAGTGAAARGATAYAYAGTTTCATTTCCAAACATGGAAATATCAAAGTGGAAAGTTTTAGAGAAACTAACAAATTTGAAAACCCAACAATTTTGATTAATATGTTTCCTCTTTCCTTTTCTCCCATCAACTGTAATATTTTTTGTTTTGACAAGCAGTCAYCCTCTATGAATAATTTGTTGTCAACATTCAATTTTTTGCTGAAATAATATTTTCATGGAAACCTTTCAGTCAGCTGTAAATACATTTGCTCTTTTAAAGAAAAGAGGAGGCCACATTCTGAGTATTTCCACATCAGGAATGTGTGTTCCAGCATCTTTCCTCATGACAGTATCCTCATGCCTGAGGTTTATTGGCAGCCTTAGATATCTTTAATATTGTTAAGTGCTAAACTTACACTGAACACTTATGATTAGAGAAGTGGAAGCAGACCCTGAAGGCACTTATTTATGGAAAAAAAAGTCTTTGCTGTACTAAATTGAAGCCCCTGAGCTACCTAGATGACAGAAAAATACCTGTGAACAGTGTTTTGTTCCACTAAAAGGTGTTTCAGAACAAACTTTCACTTTTACCAAATTAAATTATATTCTTCAATGTTCATATTTTTCTCTAGTCTGGCTGAGACTTCAACCACACTGTTCACTGTGGCTTCCARATTCCAGAACCCATTCACACAATTCCTCAGCCAAATCCCTCTGTGTGACAGCATCATGCCAAGTTATTCTGCATAATTTTATTTATTAGAATGGAAAATATAGGCGACAAGGAACCCAGGAAATAGTTCCAATTAATGATGCAAGTGCCCAGAGCTGGGTCCCCAGGGAGGTCAGGTGGGGCAGGAGCCCACACACATCCCTAGGTTTGTGCCTGTCCCAGGAGATGCTTCCCAAATGCCCTCTGGAGGAACACATGAGGGCAGAAGGACAGGCACAATCAAACCTCTGTGCTGGAGATTTGGGAAGAAGCAGAGTGGGAAGCCCTTCCTATTCCTCCTTTTTGTGCAGGATGGGGCCAGCCAGTTTGGGAGCTGCACCATCTCTGTTCCTCCACAGCACTCCAGCTCCTCATGAGGGACAGCAGGAGGAGAGAGGCAGCACCTGGACTTTGCACTTSAGGAGCCTCTCTGAGGGATGAGGTGAAATTCCCTTCCTGTCCCCTGCCTTGGGCTGGAAGAGCTGCAAGAGGTCTTCTGCTGGACCATGGACTACATTCATCTCAGCCACAGAGCTGGGGAGAACACAAATAAACTAAATAATAAATCCATCAATGAATTTCAGTAATAGATTTTCACTAATAGAAAAAAAAAAGAGATTTACTGGCCTCTCTTCTAACAGGTAGGTCAGAGGCTTATTAAGAACAACTGCTCCATTCCTCTGGCCCTAATGGAGACATTTATGGAAGAAGAAATGCAATTGTGGGATCTCAGGCAGCCCACTCTATCCTGAGCAGCAGATTCTAAGTGTGCCTCAGGGTGTCTCAACCAGCTGGTGGAAAGGTTGTGCTGTCCACACCCAGCTGCAGGGACCTGGAGGCCTCTTTGGGCTTATGGAAGGACAGCACCAAGCATGTGCCACCGTTTTTGTTTTACATTCACATCCCCCACCCAGCTCAGCAGGTCCAGATGGCAGCGTGGCAGCCCTGCAAGTGGCACAGGGACTTGGGATCCGAGTGCCAAGTCACAAACCCAGCATCCAAACTCCACAGCTATGTGCTGAGAGAACCAAGCAGAAACCGTGTCCATATTGGTTTAAATTCAATGTTAGAGGCTGACAGGAGCCCTGTGTTTGCGTTCATCTGCCTGCTCTTCATCCTTGCAGCCAAACAAACAAGAATGAAAGTCTTCATCCTTGCACTCAAACAAGCCTGGGCTGATGTGACATCCCACAGCTCTCCAGAACAATGATCCTCCACAAATCCAGAAAACTCTAATTCCTCCACAAATCCAGAAAACTCCAACTCCTCCACAAATCCAGAAAACTCCATCAAAAAGGAGTAAGGAACTGACCTCACTGCCTGTTTTGCTTCTTCTCTTTCAACCTTTTTCCTCAACTCCAGGCACGCTGAGAGGCTGCTTGATAGGTCAGAAGGCTGCAGCCACCTTTGGGTGCCCACCTTTCTTTCCATCACCCCGGTGCTCAGCCACAGGCTGGTGTTGGATGCTCTCCTCACACACCTCCTGGCCTGTTGTGCATTGCATGAGAGGGACAGTGCCTCCATCTCTTTGTGCCAGCACACCAGGAGTTCCATCCCCACCTCAGCATACCTGCTTGATCCCTGAGCAGATCCAAACCCTCCTTTCCCCCAGATGGCCTCTCTGTACCCAAAAGGCAGTGGCCAGATGTCATTACAGGCCCTCAGCTGGGTAATAATTAGCATTGACTCCATCATTCCAGATGGCTGATCCATCACAGTATTAACTTATACTTATTAAGAAACCCATCACCCTTACAGACAGTCATGATACAGGTGGGCCCAACTGRGCCTTCAATCCAAACACCATCACCACTGGCCAATTAAGAAACCACCCTTTAGCAAACAAATCTTCATAACACATTCCACATGTTCACAACAACAGGTGCAGCAAGTGAAGATAAGAATTGTTTATCATTCTTTTCTCTGATCTTCTCACAGCCTTTCCCAGGACAATGCCTGGGGAAGTTGTGCATGGCTCTTTGTGGCCAGAGAGCTGCTGCCACAGCCAGACAAGGCAAACAGGCAATCTTTCTCCCTTCTGAAAAATCCCACCTGTTTGTAGTGGTGTAAAATACACATTTATATATAACTATGGTTAACAAATTGCTCTCCTGCACAGCTGGTYAAAGGATAGTGCCTTGCCCTGAGTATCACAAGAGCTACAAAGCTTTCTAGGCAATGCCTTTGACTGTCAGACAGAATGCTGTGAATTAATGCTATGCAATGACTAGCTCAGTAACACTTCTGAGAAATAGTTCTTATGGATTTTTCAAAAATTTTAATATGGATTAGGGTGTACCTTTTTTTTTTTTCCAACTAAAAGGTCAGATTTGAAAGGAGCAAATGTGATGTATATCTCCAGAAAGCTTTAAATATCAGGAACAGATGTATGAGAAATCAGCCTCTTCCTAAGCACAATGTCTAAGGGAGTTTGGGAAGGCCTTAATTTATTCAAATTTCTGTAGTGCTGGGTCCTTTTTTCAGCTTTGCTCTTTGTGTGTGTGCATGGGCAGACTTCTGGAAAKTTCTGCATGTCTTTATATAAATACACAAACAATGGAATGGGACCTGCACAGGTGCCACGTGCTGTGACAAGTGAGGAGCTGCCAGCTAGGAAAGCCTCAGGACAGCACTGTCATCATTTGTATAAATGGTTTTACATTTTTCAAAGGTGGGTGAAATGGCAGGACTCACACACCATGAAATTGGAGAAGTTCAGCATAAGTAATGGTGTACGTGTCGTGTTCTATAGTGTAATTAAATGAAAACTTCCACCTTTTATATAGATATAACAATAGTGTAATTAAATGTAAACTTCCACCACTTTGGATSCATAATAAAAACAGAAGCAGTACTGAGCTCAGAGTTTTTGTATGTGCATGTAAGACACAATTCTGAAACATCAACAGGGGAAAAACAACAACCCAAGCCCAGCTTACCAGCACATCAGGTAATTAGAAATCTCAAAAAACATGAATGGAATTTCAGCAAAGAAAATGACTTTGCATATTCCTAAGTTTTAAGCACAGAGACCCTCTCAATATCTGGAGGTGTTGCTGGGTACATAATAAAAACTGTGTGATTTATATGTGTGCATCTGTGTGCACGCACACACCAAAGGGAGAATGTCTTTGTGCATGTATATAAAATAAATATATAAATAAATAAACTTCTGAATTTTGTTTATAACTGAATATGAATATTTCAAGAAGGAGAAGAAGGAGGAGACCCCTGGAAACCACAGCCTGTTAGTGACATTTCAGCGCCTGGAAAAGTTATGGAGAAGATTATTCTGGGAGGCATTGAAAAACACCTAAAAGGGAATTCAGTCTTTGGTCACAGCCAGCAAAGCCTCATGAAGGCAGAGTCCTGCTCATCAAACCTGATTTCATATCATGACAGGATAACTCACATTGTTGATCAAGGGAAGCCAGTGGATTTAAGGATTTTGGATTTTGATGGAAGTGACACCCATGGCCCCACACAGGCAGTGCTTTAGCTTCAAGAGAACTTGTTGAGGCTCATGGGTATGGACTGTGTAATCAAGGCTTTCCTGTACATCTTTGAAAAGTCTGTGCTTCTGTAAAACTGCAGGCAACATTTGCATACCCAACAAGTTGTGCCTGATGTGAGTGTAGCCCACACACCATGCCCTAAATCATCTCAGAGATGAACACCCCTGTCCAAAGATGTTGAATCCAAACACATGCAAAATTAATTTAATAAAAGATCTTTAATTAAGTTTAACCTTAACTAATTTAATTACATAATCATTCTCACATGACCTCATGGAACTTAAATTTTCATTGAAAACTTCAGGATAACATGAACTGAATATGGCATGACAATAAATAACTGAAAAAATAATGTGATTGTTTCACTCATTTTCAAATTAACTCAATGCACTCCTGGATTTCTTGATTTGTCCATGTCTCCAGTTCCTCACACAGCAGGACTGTGGGATAAGAATTTTGTCAGGGAAGATAGCCTAGATGTGCTGGACTAAATGTATTTTGCATGTAAAGAGCTGGAAAATTTTTGCTCCACAATTTCTGTCTCGTTTTTCCACTTCACTACCCTGTGCTCTTCCACTTCCTGAGGTTTCATTTCTCTCTTGCCTCCATTCTGCTCCTCAGCTCTGTGTTCTCTCTCCTGCTGCTCCCTGGATTCTACCACTCACATGTACTCATCCAAAAAGGAGTCCCTGTTCTTCTCCTCTACAACCCTAAGCAAGGGACCTTTGCCTCCCCCTGGGTTTTGTAGCTCCTCACCCCTTTTGACACTGAATACTTTTTTCTATGTCTTGTCTCTCACTTTGTTTGTCTTTTCATATTCWGTTCACAATCTTGTCAGTGCTGCAAAAGCGCTTTATTTCTACTCSCTAAGTAGGCATGGGAATTTTCAGGGCTGTATAAATGCATAATAATCAATAATCATAATGACACCACATTAAAATTCAAGCCTASAATGTCAGCAGCTACTGTAAGAGAAGTAATTTACAGAGGTTACATGCACAGAACTTTGCTGAAACTTGGTGAGGGGATTAACTAAAAGAATTCCTTATTGGGAAGTTACTAATTATTTGCTGTGGATAAGTACAATCTGGTATATCATTATCTGAAATTGCTTTGTAAACACTGTGGTCTGAACTAAAAATTAATCCAACTGAATGGGATGGGATTTAGRTGCCAAGGCACCCAATGCCATTTCCAATGGTCCAAGATATGACACTCAACTGGCAACTCCATGGGGACATGAATTTTAGGAGTTCCTGTGCCCTTACTGACTGCCCCTTGTGGGCTCTTCTCCTACCCTGGCACATCTAAAATGACATTCCCCATCCATGTTAAGGCAATCAAGTTCCAGGCTTGTGCCCTCAGGTCAGCAGCTCTGATTTCTGAACTGAAATGTAAAACTAAAACAATCTCACTAAGAATAGCCTTGAACTCAGCATCACACTGAGATAAAAGTGAGGAAGGAGGATTCCTTTGATGTCGACTTTGCAGTTAGTTTGCAATCCCTTTACTCCTGGAAGTGTAAAATTACAGAAGAAAACCAGACTGGAAGTGAGTTAAAGGTTATAAATACCTGGTGTCAGGAGTATGACAGAGGTGACAATCAGCGAGCAGATAACGAGAATAACAAGTAAGGCAATTGCAATTCCTTTCCAGTTTCTTTGAGGAGGATTACTCCCCACCAGCTCCTAGAAACATCAAAAGAAGATGAACATTTAGAAAAGGGCACTTAGACAAGGAAACAGCACAGAATCCAGACAGCAATGTACRTCTGCAGAGCTACAGCCTGTGACCACAGCGGGTGACGCCCTCGAGCCAAATACAGTTCAGGCTGTTATAATTCATGGTGCCATTAATTGAATTCATCCCAAATAATTATACAGCAAATAAATGCAATGCACCCACAGGTGGCTCAGCAGTGGAACCCACACTCCCCATTACCTCCTGGCACACAGGCACCAGCCCCCATCCCAGCACTCATCCAAACTCACTCATCAACGCCGATTTCCTACAAACCCTCATTAAGTCTGGGAATGAGGAGCTTTACAGTAACCTTCAAGAGACTTTCATAATAAGATGTCAGAGAAGCATACAGGAAGATAAATAATTCACAGGGGCATGCATAGAGATAAAAATCAATAAGGATATCCCCCGGTGAACTTTCCTGCCTTCCCAGAAAACATGACATCTCCTCAGGGCATACTGCGCGCACTCCTGGGTTGGTAGGTCTGAGGAATTGAAGACAGGCTTCTTGTCTAGTATATACATTAAATTTAATCACATCCTTAAAACTTCAGAATAAAAGCTCCATCACCACTCACTGATTAGCTCTGACTGCATTGTGGTTGCACCATATGTTCTGCCTCTGATGTACACAGCAGCCCTGCTCTCAGGACTGAGGTTTTTATGAAGTGCTGTGTTCGCATTCACAAGAYCTTAAAAATTTATTCCACTTTTATGTGTTTTGCTGGATTCCTCTTAGCATTTTGCACTATATGTGGTTTCATGCATGCATTGAAGCACCCACAGGAGCTGTATGAAATATTAGTGCACTCTGCTTTTCTGGGAGGCTGAATTCACTCGAGGGATCTGGTCACAGCCAGAACAACTCTGGATGCTCCTCCTCCTTGTGAAACTCATCTATTTCAGTTTTTTTGCCTCATTTCTTTATTATGAGGGATGGTGTGTCTAAAACAGAGCTGGTGGTACTTCTTTAAAAGACTATTTTCTTTCCATTTTAAATTTTTTATGAAAACAAAAAGCTTTCTAGTAGACTCAGCTCATCTGTTTTTCAGAGTTTGCTTTATTTCTGCTTCTTATACACAGCAACAAGACTGGAAGAGAGAAGTCAGGCAAACTTCACAGTTTTGTCTTCAGAAGATGCTGGGAAATATTTTTTAACCTTTCCCTAGAATTCATTTTACAGGAAAAGATAATGTCTAGAATCACTTCCTATATGTTTGGGGATCTAGCCATTACAAAAGCTATAAATCTGCAATGGAAAGCCAAGTTTGAGGCATTAAACACCTGCTGCACTCCATCATCTATTCTAATTCAGRAAAAGACATGAGGCTTCTCTTCCTTCTGGCAAAGAGGGGTAGAGGTGAGAACAGCCTCCCTTCCTTGTCTCCCTCTTGTTTGTACTTGGCTTTCTATTTGAATTGAAAAATAATTATAAAAACAATTTTGTAGTTACTATTGTTACTGGAGAAAAATTTGAAAAGTAGGTCAGGAGCTTTGAGAAATGTAATTTTGGCATCAAGCAAGTAGAATAAATACTTCCATTCCTACAGATTCTTTAAATATGAATACAAATGTTAATCAATTTAGACTTCTAATGCCATTTTTAGGAAATCGTTACGATCTCAAATTTTCAGGTGATGCAAAAAGACACAAAACACAGTCTGTGGTTTTCCATGAGAAGGAAATTTATAAATAAGCCAGGGAAATAATGCGGGGCTTCTTAGTAGATGGCAGAAATATTCTTTCTTTCACATCAGGGTACAGGAGGGTCTAGAGAGAAATAGGAGAACTGTGGAGAAGCAGGTGAGAAATCCAGTCAAGCCCTCAGAGTGTCTTGGGACAGAGGTAAACAATGACAGTGTTACAGAACTGATGGCAACAGTCACAGTCCTGAAAATAATCTAACACTGTCACCACAAATGGTCAGAAGCTTTAAAAATGAAGAAAAAATTAGCTCTTGGACTTGAATAACATCTTCAAACCCAGATGTAGTTCAAGAGCTTAATAGCACCTTGCATGAAGTGTGATTTTCCCATCCATGAGTCCCAGTGTGATAGAAATACACACACATACTTGAATGTTCAGGACAGCTGTACTTGCCCTGAATCCATTATCAAGTCAATCCCATTAATTCTCCAGGCATTCAATCAATATTTGAGCAAAAATCTCAACAAAAAAAAAGACTCTGATTTTCTAGAGTACCAAGAGGAGGAAAACTATTCATAAACAAAATATTGGGGTTTAATACACTGCAAAGAAACAGAAAAGAACATTTTCACTTTCTTTTCAAAATTCCGTCAGGAAATTTCCCCTGGTAAAAAGCAAGCAGAGATAAATGACTTTTCAAAGAAAGACAAACAGCTTYATTCAGCATAGGTTTGCAAAGCTGCTCTTTTGTTCTCAGTCATTTCAAGTCTCTTTAGATGGAATCACTTACAGCAAAAGTGCAGACACGTCACACCATATTCATGATAGCCACCTCAGATTATTCCTGTCTATATTTCTGTCAATTCCAGAGGGATGTTGCTGTGTCACTGTGACCATCTTTTACCTCCAGGGGATTACAGCCCCACCAGCCTGTGCTACCCCCTGCCCCGGGCAGCAAACCCTCACCCTTCACTGGGATTTCTCACCAGCAGGCATCACTGCTCAGGGGAGCCTCTGCACTTGRGACTGAAGCCAGGAAGGTGTTTAGTTCAGCCCTGGGCAGGTACTGATTCAAGCACATAAATGATGTTGAAGAGGCAGCTCAAAGGGTGCATTTCCAGCACAGAACTCAGAGCTGGAATTTGCCTGGTCCTGAAAGACCCAGCTTGCAGAGATAAACATGGAGATCTAAACTGACCAGCAAGCAGATGCCTTTGTGTTAATCCTAAAGATACCAAAKGTGGGTTTCATACTGAAAACTGAGCATATGACACAAAGGGAAATAAACCAAGCACATGTGGTTTCTGCTCTGATGAAAAGAACATGAAAGAAAACATGGAAGTCACTGATCAGTAGGAAGCACCTCCTCTCTGCCYCACAGGAAGCACTAACACATCCTCCTGACCTCTGCAAGCCAGCTAAAGCCCTTCAGCCTGGTTTTCTCCTTCTTTTCCTCTGCTGCTTGTTTTTCACCTCCTTCTTCCTATTACATGAAAACTAAATTGATTTTGGATTTGGAAAGTGAACCAGATGTTTCCACAGGTTTTTACATAAGCACACTTCATTGATGCTGCATATTAAAACCTGCAAATGCTATCACTTACATATTCATTTGTGATTGAAAAACCTCACTAGCCACCTGTGAAGTTGATTTTGGAGCCATTAATCTAGACATCTACGGTATTTTAAGACTCTAAAATACAGATCCAAGGTGACATATTTTCCTGCCTGTGAAAGAATCACTGCGTTGACACATTATGGATGAAGGCTGGATGTGCTCCAACCCAAGATGTTGTCAACAAAATTATTCCTGGCATGTTTATTTGAAACCTGCCAAAAGCCTGCCAGCACAGTGGTCATATTACAATAATATAATGGCTTCTTAAAACAACTCATCAAGCACAACTTCTTTTTTCTTTTTTTAATAACCGTGTCTGTATGGCTGAAGGGCAATATAGACATCACTTCTGAAGTATAGGTATTATTTAATAAAACTAATACATCCTGGACCAAAATCTTTGAAGTATCAGCAGTGAGATAGTCATGGTTGGCCTCTTAGTCTTTTTCAACACAGAGCTGCAATAATGAATAAATCTCAGGTGTGTTATATGCAATGTTATATGACATAGATACATTCCAGACACAGAGGCTGGATTTAGAGGTTCCATGCAGAAGCAGGTGACACTGGGCCATGGAGACTGAGCTCTGGACTCAGTTATACTGCTGTAAATATAAAGCAAAGGACAAAAGAAAATCCAAGACATTAATGGTATGAAATAAAAGCAGATGCAAGATGTTTTGTTGGCCTCAGAGGTGGCAGGATGGGGATTTATAATTTTTTAATTATAATAATTAATAGTAATTTTGTAGTTTCCATACTCACTACTCTTGCAAGATCTGTTTCTTTCTTCTTTTTAATTTATTTCTAATTTTTGACCTTAAATATTACACTTATAAACACAGGAAAGAAAAGTTCTTCTAACAAGCTTGTTAACACTGTTAATTGAAAAATGTGTATTATACCTCTCACTCATGCCACCTGGCTCTGAATTAGGACTTCTGCCTGACGAAATGTGAGTGACTGTTGTTGTCAGCAACTCAGCTTATCAAGTCCAGAACATGACACAGAATGAAAATAAAATTTTTGTCCAAGACAAAAAACTCCTGTGGAGTTCAGTGGAAAAATAATCTTGTTGTTAATTAATTCTTATAATACAAAATTGCAGCAAATTATACCTGCTGAATAGTACAACAAATGAGCTGAGGAGTGGGTAACCCATASAGTTATTAGATTATTAACCTTACGTTGCAAAAATGAAACCCTAATTGCAATGATAATGGCAGTAAACKAAATGAATTGCAGTGGTTACAGCAGGAGGTTCACTGAGACTCCTGGTTATTCTGCTGATTGATACTGCATTACTGTCTCATCACAATCCTCCTGCCTGGATCCTCCTCTGCTCCCCTACCTCAAACCTAGGATGGAGGTTCTTCATGGGCAGGAATCATTTTTGATACCCTGCTTGGCACAGAGGGAACCTCAGTCACTACAGAATTTAGGAAGTATCATAGCACAGATAAACAATAATAAGCATGTAACTGCATCCTTCTCACCTCTGAAGTCAAGCTGAGTTACTCTTGCTTGGGGATATTTTATTTATTTCCTTTCCTTCTCCTCCCTCCTTGCCTCCCTCCTCTCTGCTGCTGCAGACCACCCTGGGCTGGAGTGTGATGCAGAATAAAAACCAAGTTCCAGATAGACACAGAGCCTGAGCCCCAGGCTACTGAAACTCAGTTGTTCAGGTGCTAAAGGTGGCACTTCAGAGTGAGAGGAATGAAAACTTGCTCTGTTTTTACAAATGAGGCATGGCATGTACGTGGGCTTTCCTGCAAAACCCCAACAGAAATAAGAGGGATAAAACCATCTGCCTGTTGTGGTGATGAAAGACAACTATGTTATGTTTTTCTTCATCTTCTGTTGATGCTTTTACTAATAGGGAGCAATGATTTAAGCAAGAGTGAACATCTTTGCTGCCTACTCCCCAGCACTGTGAGACAAACCTTTTACCCTGCACACAGTGCAGCACATTCCCCTGCCCAGCATTTCTGGGAGGCTCTTTTATGAATGCCCTAAAGCCATTCTCTTTGGTTCCATCTCCTCCYACCATTTTCTGCAAAGTGCACACAGGCAAATGTTCAGAGGCTGGGCACTAATGSTGGGTTTGAAAGTGAGTGAGGAAAAGGCTGTACCCATAACACTCAGCTCCCCATGAATTTAAACCTYGCATGTTTTCTGCTTTGGTAGAGCTTTCAGTCTTACATGTTTCTATTACAAAGCCAATAGAAGAAAAYGAATGCCATCTGCATCCCACACACCTCAGTGTAGCTTTAACAGATGACAAGTCTTCCACAGTTTGGAGCAGAAGGCACCAGATCCTCAGTTAGCATTGACTGACACAGATCATTGGCTCCACTGGAGCCCAGCCAGTCTGTCAGCTACAAATGAAACCCAGTGCTGTTGCTAAGTTAAAAGAAAAATAAATCTGTAAAATGATTTAAATCCAGTAATATCTGGAATTCCTAGCTGTTTTGGATTGCAGAAATGGATATTTAATAACTTCCCATCATTTTTTATAGGCATTATGATGAAATGGTTTTGGATCACCTCCAGACCCTGCAGTACTAAAAGATTAATTTAGMTTCTCTGTGTTTTGAACTGGCATTTCACATGACTTTTGTACCCAAGTAGAATTACCACACTACAACACCTTCCTATGCCCTTCCAGCATATGTAAATAAGCCCCACTGCCATTTGAAACATTCCCAAATTATTCCTAGTRCTTCAGTACAGAGTGACTCCATGGAACTTTCAAAATAAATGAGAACCTTGGAACGTGGACTCTGAAATCCTGCCAGAAGCCTGTTCTCAAGGTGACAAAATTCAAGCTGCAAACACCATCTGAACCTGTTGCACCACAGTGGTTCCAGCCAGAGGCAGAGTCATATTCTGACCATGGCCAGGAGGAAGSAGATGGCAATACTGTACCTGTGTATGGCACAGGACATGTGTGACTAGAGAAACTTTTAGCCAAGAAGTGTGTTGTCATTGAATTAATGTCATTTTATTTATGTCCTTCACTTCCCCCCATTAGTTTGGTTCATTCTGGTGCTGTAACCCAGATGTTTTTATAGCACCTGGCACGGTGGGACTGTAAATCCTCTCAGGGGCCCTTAGCTGCTACTGTAATTCAAATCATAATTAAAGACCCATTCCCAGTACTGACAGAGCCCATAAAATCAACAGCATTTCTTTGATTTTATTTCAGTGTTTGATATAAGCACACACATTAACCTGCAAATCATCTCTTGCAGTGAAATATCTGCCACACCACCAGCAAAACTTGCTTTGATGCTTGGGATTTTATTCCAGAGGAGGCCGTGTGTTCCCCAAATCCATGAAAAGCCCAAATGCCATAGATTGGATCACTGATCCCTATGCACAGCACTAATTTTTCCACCACAATGCTCTCACAGCCTCCCCCCAAACCCAGCCACAGCACACAGGAGCCCTGAGACAGTTCACACCCATGCAGAAAGCATCTGCAAAGAGTGCTGCTGCCAAGGCAGGCCAGGATGGCACCTCCCTACTCCATTTCTTGAGGAATTATGATATCAAGAAACAGGAAAAGAAGCTTTCCTGAAGGATTTGAGAGCTTGGCAAAACAACTTCTCAGCTTTTTTGTCCCCTCTAATTCTAACAAAATGGCATTCTGCTTACATTTGTAAAAAGGCAATTGCAATTTTTAGTGAAACTCTATTTCAGTATAAAACAAAAAATTCAATTTATTGTGGCAGTGGTGGTTTGAAGATATTTGGTCTCAACGTCAATTTATCACTCCAAAGACCAAGAAAGAATCTGTGATAAGGGAAATAGTGAGGTGCTTAATCCCCCTGGGTAGAAGGACAGCACTAAAATTTTTGTCCAATGTTACATTTTATAAATTCCTAGGCTTTTTATAACTTAGTTTACAAATAATTTGTTTCTAAATGGTACAGGAAGGAAAACATGAGGCAAACAAAGTTTCATTCCTAAATAATTTGCTTGGGAGCAATGTGATGAAGAGCTATGAAGGCAGCCAAGGTTTGTGGTCAGTGTGCTGCAGAGACAGTGGGAAGAGGAATATGAAATCCATATGTAGAGCAGGGGGTGGGAGAGAAAATGGACTTTACACAACTTATTTTCATGTACCAGTCATTTACAGTTTTAAAAAAGACAAATTGTTTCATGCATGGATGTTTCAAAGACAATGCAGTTGCATAATTCATCATTGTACTAATATTTATACAAAAATGATACTTATCATTTTACCTTTAAGGGATAATTTTAAGTTTAATTTACTGTTGTTTCGAGGATCAAGTAATTTTTGCTATGTAGGTCTCTAATGTTGCAGTATTTAGCCAAGATTTTAAATAAAGTTATGGAAAGAATATTCTTTGATATAAATTTTAACTGAGTCAAACAATGGAAAAAGAATGTGTGAAGGCCTGCATTTTACACAATTCTTTTAGATGAAAAGACATTAGAAGCTGTGAGAGCAGGATTCAGAATGGAGGCTCTTCTCTCCCAGCTAAGTGGCTTTCTGCCCAGTCTGCACAGCCCAGAGTGTTTGCTTAGTCTCTGTCCCCTTCATCTCATCTCTTGAAAAATTCATTGCTGGTTTCACAATTAAATTCAAACCAGTAAATAATGTCACCCAAAATCTGTTCTCTTGTCCCAAGGGTGATTGGCTGTGCTCTCCTCTCACCAAAAGCCAAACTCTCCAATATTGGAGTGCAGCACAACCCCACCACAACTTTAGCAAAACAGGCCCACTCTGTACACCAGCTTTTTCTGCAGCATTCCTGGGACAGTCCTGCTATAATGGGCCAAAACCACACCTGGGTGTCACCCTGGTCTTCTAAAGTTCTTCTAAGCCTTCTGACGTTTACATTTTTGTAATGGAGTTTCTCGCACACTTTTCATGTAAGTAATGATTGTTTTGCATTCCTTTCTGGAGGAGGAGAGAATTGGTGGACTGTTGGTTTGACCAGTGTGGTTAGAGAGGTGGCAATTTCATCCTCCAATCCATAGTCACTTTTAGAATTCTAGAAATATCAAGGTCCAGCAATAAACACGCCCTTTTTGCCTTGGACATCTCAGCATGTGAGTGTTGTTCATTTTGTGTCATATTGTGACCCCTGGGAGCACACTGACAAACCACACCAGTGATCCCCTGTGCTCAGTGCTCTCCACCCTCCTGGGTTACCTCATCACAGAAATGCAGCCCTGAACTCCTTCAGCATCCCAAAACCTTTGCATTAGTCCCCAAATCCCCCCAGCTGTGTAATTCTTACAATTAAGGGAAATCTTTTGCTTGACCCCACACTGTTACTCACACAGAAGTAAAGAGAAAGGGACACAACAGCAGAAGAACAGATTGTTTTATATATTTTATAATGCTGACTATTTGCCCTGCCTAGCAGCGACCTGTGCTGACATCCATGGGCGTCACTTGGATGATGAGGCAGAGTCCACAGGCTGTGAAATGTCCTCAAAGTAGCTGGGATACATCTCACTTCTCCCCATGGGATTTGCTTGGGCATTTCTCAGATATTCTTGAACCAGAAACCACTTCATGGACATCCTGATCTGATGTTCATGCAGTTGTTTTTTTTAAAAAGTTTAATTTCCCCAGGCCCTTGTCCAGCACTATCTTAGGACAACTGTGGTTTGAAGAATTGCTGCTSTTTGAAGGGTGCTTGGGCTCTTGGCATGAAATGGCAGCAGCTGGCTCAGCCGTGATGCTGCTGTCAGGAAAAGCAACTCCAAGGTCTCCAARGGTTTGTGAGTCTTATGCTTGGTCTGTTTTAATTGATTTGTGTTTTKGCTAGGGCTCTCACAGCACACTACAAGGCTTTGCAAAGTCGTTTATTTTAATTTTCAAAACTTTCTGGTTGACAGGAAACACAACCAACAAACATGAAGTCATTTTTCCTCAGGAAAGCAAGATGCCAAATTTCCCACACTGAGTTGTGTTAACTGTGGCACAACACCACAGCAGAGTGACTCCTTGTATAGAAAGAACATTTTTATTGCTCATTTTTCATTTGAAGGAGTTATCCTTAATTCAACACAATTCTGGGATTCAATGAGTAAATTGCAGAATGAAATGGAAACACCCACATTCCCACTCAAAMCAGAAATTAAATAAAAAGAAACAAAACTGATTAAGACACAAATTGCATTTTYTCTCCTCTTGATGGTCTTCTATCATTTTATGAGGGTCACTGCCACCAGCAGCAAAACCACTGCATTATCATGATAATTTCTAATCTCCCTCAACAATTCATGTTATCATCTCAGGGGCGCTGACAAAAACACCTCTTTTCCTAAGTCATGCAGGTGGTTTATTCAAAAATGCAGGGATATTATACTGAAATAAACAGGCTGSAGGATTTGAAAAGAGAAAAATCACTCACTGAGACTTGATGACTTATGTGTGACAGCTTCATTGCATCCCATGGAAAAATGCCCCAGAGATGGTAWGGAAAAAATGTCCTAGAGAAGTTTCTTCTCCACACCTCACCAACCTGTTATTCTCATGGGAAGCAGGGTTTGGGTTCTGAAATTGAAGGCTTTATCAAACCCAGCAGGCAGAGCCATGGCCACATTTCCCTACAGAGCTCAGCAGAGCTTTGGATCAATTTGTGATCTAAACAAATGTTGTAAAGGTCCTCTGTCTTCATCTCCCCGTCCATGTCACTCATTTTGCAAGACTTAAAGACATCCTGAACTTGTGATGCTGAATGAACCTTCCAGCACAGASCTCCCTACCCAGCACCCAGTCTGAGCCCTCTGATGTGGTGCTGCAAACAGCACATTGCACCCTGCACCTCCTCAGAGCTGCTCAGGTCCTGAGTTCCCTGTGGCTTCAGCAGGATTCAGGCACAAGGATGCTCCTGAGGACCTTTGCCTTGGTGCCTCTCTTCACCTGATCCAAGTCAAAAGATAAAACTCTTCCACAACTAATAAAAGAGTTCAGAAGTGATCAGRCATGGAGCAGAGACAGTAAATGACAGGGGCTGGAATACTGGTATTTTTAAAGATAGATGAGCATTAGCACAGCCAGGAATTCATTTRCCATGTGAAAAATCTATTCAGAGCAGAATGGGAACTCTACCAATTAATACACTTCACAGATGTATCTCTTCAATAAGCAGAGTTACAGGGATCATTTCTCTTTGACACACACCATAAGGGAATGAAAAGGTTAATGTAGTGTATGTGAGAGCATTTTTAAAAATCAATTTAAGGGAATTTTGTCTGCTGTAAATTATGCTCTGGCACCAGGGAAAGCCATCAAACTCAAATTAACAAAAGGAAAAAAAGAATTTAATCTAAAACTACATTATGATTGTACTGCTCATTGGTGCACACAAAAAAAGCAGCAACATACATTTCATTTTTACTTMCTTTGATTACAAAAAAGCTATTAAAAGCGAAAAATAATGTTCAATCATAATTAAAAGCAGGACTCTCCCTCCTACCAGCCTGCAAAGCACAACATTTTCTGTAATGCAATATAAAGTCRTTTTGGTTAGGAAATCCATTTGTCAGCTCTCCTCACATCACCAGACTGTGACCCCTGTACCTCCTCCTGCACACACTTCTGTAATCTCAGAAAAAGCAGGGTTTGGCTTCTGAGCTCCAGACTTCCCATTCAGCAAGACCTGACCTTGGCCTTGATACAGCTGGAGGTGTGAAGCTTCACTGGGCTCATGGCACCTGTCTAGAAGACCTGAAACAATTTTCAGGTTTCCACTAATTTCAACTGGCAGAAGAGCAAACTTCAGCTGAAATCCTGTTTTTTCAAGAGATCCAAAGCAGTTCCTGTAAATTCATGGCACTGCCACAGGCTCTCTCCTCTCCCCATCTTCTGGCTTGAAAACTGTGGACTCCTTTCCCCCTCACAACTATACACAGGGTGTCTTCTCTCCATGGAGAGGACACAGAGCAGGACAGTGACATTCACTCAAAGCCACAGTCAGAATGTGTCTTTGAAGTGACACAGCCCCACATCATGTTTCCCAAAATTATCACCCATCACAGCCCTTGTGCTTTTCTCAAGTGACATTTGCTGTCACCAAGCTCAGGAATTGAAAGGTGGAGGACTCCAACATCTTATGGCACATCAAAGGAATAAAGAGAGGACATGACACAACTGATCTGTGCTCTTCTCTTGGCTGCTGTGCTGGTTGCCAAAAGATACCACAGCACATGATGGAACAGACAGAACCTGTGAGCCCCTCATGATAAATTTATTATTATTATTTATTTTCCTTCCATGGCATTGACATAAGTACCCACTTCATTCCCCCTGTGTACTCAACAGCTTTCCATCACTTCCCTCTGTAGAGAGCATATAATGGTCGATGTAAAGAATCTCAGTTATTTATCTTCATTCATTGCCAAATGAGGAACAGAGGCCATGGTTGTTTTGCTCTTAGCATTTTTCACCCCTGGAGTGTCCGCCCCATTGAGTATCAGGCTCTCCACTCCCCATCATCTGGCTTGCAAACTGTGGATTCCTCTCCCCCTCACAACTATACACAGGGTGTCTTCTCTTCATGGAGAGGACACAGAGCAGGACAGTGACATTCAATCTCAAAGCCACAATCAGAATGTGTCTTTGAAGTGACACAGCCCCACACGGCGTTTGCCAAAATTATCACCCATCACAGCCCTTGTGCTTTTCTCAAGTGACATTTGCTGTCACCAAGCTCAGGAATTGAAAGGTGGCACTGAGGACTGCAACATTTTGTGGCACCTCCTGCATGAACGGAATGAAGAGAGGACGTGACACAACTGATCTGTGCTCTTCTSTTGGCTGCTGTGCTGGTTGCCAAAAGATACCACAGAACAGACAGATCCTGTGAGCTGCTCAGGATAACTTATTATTATTTATTTTCCTTCCATGGTATTGACATAAGTACATGCTTTGTTCCCCCTGTGTACTCGACAGATTCCCACCACTGGAACTTCCCTCTGTAGARASCAGATAATGGTCAATGTAAAGAATCTCAGTTATTKATCTTCATTCATTGCCAAATGAGGAACAAAGGCCATGGTTGYTTTGCTCTTGGCATTTTTTCACCCCTGGGTGTCCCCCACGTTGAATATCAGACTCCAAATTTCCCTGCCCGTGTCTTCACAGTACCACGGGATTCTCCACCTCTACTTCCAGAAATTCTTCATCTGTTGGTAAAAAATGGCAAGACTATATGACTAAACATAGCTGTAGTTTTTATATTTGATGAGGCTGATATGGACCATTTATTCCCTACTCTTAGAGCTGGTTTGACTTATCAGTGAAGGGACTATCAAGTGGTGCTCTTGGTTGCCAAGAAAAAACACAAAGTTAAAGCAACAATTGCGCCTAAAAATTGAACACAGAAAAGGAAGGGAGCCATGGTACTAGAAAAATTGCAATCATTTTTATTACATTAATTTGGACAAGGGTTGTGAGGGAGCAAGGGTCAAAGAAACCCAACCAAAACCAACTTGATTTGCACAGATTCATTCACTGCTTTGTATTGCTACAGCAGGGAAGTATATATGCATATATCTATATATCTATATCTATATATATGTGTGTGTGTGTGTGCATATATATCTATATTTATATACAGATATATATATCTATATATAGAGATAGATAGATAGATGATGAATAGATAGATAGATAGATAGATAGATAGATAGATAGATAGATAGATGGATGGATGGATGATAGATAGATACAAAGACACAACTTTTTCTCTCCATATCTTGTCATGGTAAAGCAGAGACTCACCCTTTACACACCCTTAGCTTTGTGCAAGAAATCATTTCTTTTTCACTCACTATTTTTTATCTCTTTTGAAATGTGAAATACACTGTCCTTCCATATGCTGAGTGGAGCTGGGCTTTGGCTTCTCTGAAGCAGCAGCTCACAAGTCAGCAGCTGAAGCCTCCTCCCCATCAGGCAGCAGCAGAGAACAGCAGCATTTTCACCCCCTCACCTAATCCTTTCCCCATATGGTCAGGGACTATGACTGCTGAATAATTAATTAAAATGTGTCTGATCAGAAGTTCAAAAGAATCAGAGGAATTGAAGTAAAAGCCAGTGGCTTCCTTTTATTTTTTCTTCCCCATTTTCTTTCTTTTTTTGCCATGGCCTTCTTTGGGTTCACAGGGAATAAAAAGGCCCTTGGKGGTTGTGTMCTCCAAGKCCCTGGAGGTGTTCAAGACCAGGYTGGATGRGGCTCTGAGTAACTTGGTCTAGTGGAAGGTGTCCCTGCCCWTGGAAATGGGGCTGGAACAAGATGGCCTTTAAGGTCCCTCCCAACCCAAACCATATCCTAAATCTGAAAGCTCCCCTCATCCCCATTTGTGCTCCTGACAGAATGGTGGCTGTTGGRGTCATGTACCTGCCCTGTGCCTCCCAAAGCTCAGGAGAGCACCTTGAGCTGAACTGTGTTTGGAATATGGACCTGTCTGAGAGCTGGGAGAGGGGCTGGGGCAGCCAGTGCAGCCACAGGGTCCTGGGACCCCAGAGAGATAATTTAGAGCTATGACTCGTGACAGTCATTTACTTTTTAGTAGTAGGATGGAGGAGAAAAAAAAAATTATGTTTTATGACCTCTGCTTTTTAATAAGAAATATCTCAAGACTGTGCCTTRGTGCCCAGCTGGGTTATTGGAATAGCAAACAAGTAACACTGATTATTTTTGTATACAGTATTTTTTCTTTTAAAATATTGTCTTATAATGTAAAATGAAAAAATCATCTTATGCACAGGAAKTCTCACAGCAAACTAATGGGGCACTACAAACCTAGGATTGCTCTTTTTTTCTCATTTTACTGGAATTTATTCAAAAATATAATCAGAATCCAGCTCATTCTCTTACATAACCCTTTGTGAAGGACTCTTAAAATTCACATCAACAGCATCTCATTCCCACTTTTCCCTTAATTTCCATTTTGTTTAATGGCTTCATCACCATTTATTTGTGATTTTGGTWTTTTTTTTCCCTCTTGTGAGAGAGAATAACCTCTCCTGGGTAATAGGACAAAGAGTTGGAAGCTGTTTGCTTCTGTTGTGCTTCTATTAAAAAATACATTTAAAAAAATCCCTTACAGGGAATAAGCCCAGTTCTATTTCTTTTTTTCCCTGGGGTCTGGTGACACAATTCCAGCAATGCCAAGTCCAGCTGCAAGTGCCATGTGAGGAGGTGCTCTGAGCTCCACCAGGGCACAGCCCATCTCCTTTGCAGGCTGAAGCCATGGAGTGCAAAGTAATCAATCTTCCAAGGCCCTAACAAGCCCCTGTGCTACAGCCTGTACCTTGCCATCAGCTTCTACAACAACAAAAAATGCCCAGCACAGACAGAAAAAAAATAGCTGGAGGCTTCTATCAAATTTCTTTGTGAAATTACAGAAGGTAATTAACATTTGTCCTATAATTTTTCAATGGAAATGAGAACATTTGCCATCCAGATAGGAAGTCATTGTCTTCCGTGGGAATGAAAGACATCTTGAGATAATCCTGATCCTTTAACAAGAATTCTGAACTCAGAAAATCTCAAAAGATGGGCCTATGAAACACCTGTGCTTGGGTTTATGGTCAGCATGGACTTCACAAGAACCTCTCATGTTCTATAGCATACACACTTATATATCTCTTAATTATAAGACAACTGCCTTTTCACTTGCATGAAGCCTTATAATAAGAATTAAAATTCTTAAATCAGAAAATGCACCTCCTGAAAAAAAAAATAATAATAAAACTGGAAAGACCAAAGGAGAGAAATGGTTGTAAAAAGTTTAATTTTGACAGACTACTTCGTGCTTGTACTAGTTAATTTTTCTGATTTTGAACTAATCCCTCTGCCTATCAGCTAGTCACTCCATGGTAGAAGTGAACCATGTGGGGGGGAGCCCATGGTGTGGATGCAGTTTTTGATCCAGTAATGGACAATTCATTAACCTCTCTCAGTAATGATGCTGATTCCCAAATCTGCATCTTCCTGCTTCCTCACTGGTTTGTGGCTTCTGCTGCCACTGTTTGGCCAATAATTTTCCCTTCCAYAGTATGAGGAGATGAAACACCCTCACTCAGAATAGAGGTTTTGGGCAATATGGAGGTTTTACTTGCTCATCTATGCAAGATATTTGGGCAATTGCATTGAAAGCAGGGTTACATTTTTAAAAGTCATTTTGGTTCTTGACTGTCCTCAGTTTCCCTGCAGGCAAGGCTCCCAAACATCTGTGAAGATTGATGCCCAGTGCCTAAGCACCTCTCCATTTGAATATCATTTAAAAACCACCTTCCTTTCCTCACATACAGCAAAAAAACACCCAATACCCCACAATACTTTTGASGTGGGGGAGCAGCCTTGAAGTTGAGGCTCACCCACAAGAGGTTTGCTGTGTGGGGCACAGAGAAGGGTGCAGCTCCCCTGATTTCTGCTCAGCAGGACAGGCCAGAGCTCTCCCTTGGCAGCAGCACCTTCTCTGAAGCTCTGCCATGTCACAGACATTTCTTTATGAAAAATCCTCTTTCAGGATTTTTCCTGCTGAAGCTGAGAAGTTCAGCMACCAGACATAAACAATAGGTTATCTGCTGCTGTGGAATGCAACAAGTCTGTCTGGATTGGCCCAGCTTGAATGTTTAGAAATAATGGCCAATCCAGAACTGAGCTCTCTCGCACACAGTCCAAGAGAGCGGGCTTTGTTATCAGTCTTTACTTTTCTGTTCTTAGATTAGGTAGCTAGCAGTCTCTGGAAACTCTCCTTTCCTTTTCCTTTTAGCATAGTTATAATGTAGTATATATATATATCATAACATAATAAATCAAGCCTTCTGTAATGGAATCAAAGATCTACGTCTCTTCCTTCACCCCAAAACCCTTGTGACAGCCGTAACACTGCCAGTAACCAAACACATCCTGAGGTGCAGCTGGTCTCACATCTGTGCCCAGGGGCAGCACAGCTGTGCTGTGACCAGCAAGGGGGGATGTAAGGGCAGAATTCCCAGTAAGAGGAGCAGGAGGTAACACCTAATCAGCTGTTTCCATCCTTGTCAGGACAGGAGCATTTGAACCTGGCTTAGAGAGCACCATTGCCTGTGCTGCCTGTTACCTGCTGCTCTGCACAGGGAGATGTAATCCCTGTGCAATTTATTAACTCCTCTTATGCTGCATGAATGGACACCACACAGAGTTCCAGATTGCTGCTTTCACTTAAAATTATTAAAACATTGGATGCAGAGGGAAGAAGAATCGCTTTTCCCTCACAAAGTGCCTGAGCTTCTTTCACAGAGCCTGATTTGGCAGAGGACACTGCCATGGGCGGACATGGGAGCAGCCAGAGGTGGGGATGCTTGGTCTGCCTGCTGATGGGGAGCACACTTGGAACCAGCCTCTGGAAAAATGCTTCCCATGTCCATTAGGGATGACATTTACCTCAGTCCAGATGGCTCTCATCACCCTTTGTGCACCAGTATTGATGCAGGAAGACCCCAACATAGGAAATAAAGTGCTCTGACTCCATGATTTCAGAAGTCTGAGCAAACGCTTTATTAAACTAGGTTATATTACATTAATACTATACTATATTAAGGAGATATTATACTAAAAAGATACCAAAGAAAAACCCATGACTGTGTCCAGACAGTCACGACACAGCTTTGACCTAATTCGCCAATCAATCCAAACAACCATAACTGGAATACAATCAACAAATCACTCTGGGTAAACGTCTCAATAACACATTCCACATGTGCCAAATAACAGGAGCAGCAATCTCCACAACACAATCCCCATGTGCCAAATAACAGGAGCAGCAATCTCCATAACACATTCCACATGTGCCAAACAACAGGAGCAGCAAGTAGAGATAAGAATTGTTTTCTCTTCTACCTCCATGCTTCTCCCTGCCTTTCCCAGGAAAAATCCTGAGAGAAGATTATGYCTCTCTCTCTCTGTTCAGAGAAYGTGAATTCCACACACCAGTTAAGCTCTGAGGGATGGTGTGTGCAGTTCCAACTGCAAGTGTCAGCCATGTGTGAATGTACACAATTTTTAATATATATATATATATATATATTTTAAGGGAAATGTGATGGGCAATTAAGCAAAGGAACAGAAAATAGGTAACTTCCAGAAAAGGAAAAATGTGACTCTATCAAAATTAGTCTTTACCTTTCAGTCAATGTTTCATTAAGTAACTGTACAATGCGCCTCAGAGTATTGTTGATTTCTTCATCCAAATAAAAATTTAACACTGTGCATTATGGGCTGCTTYTAAAATCACTAACTGTATTTACTATTTTACTAAATCTTTTTGGTACAAATAAAGAAATGCTGTTGTCAGTTAATGCATAATCCTGCACCATGGCTTTTCTCTCTCCTTTCTCTCACTCCCCTACATATACAGGGAAAATATTGCCAGAAAGGGCAGTGGTTTCCTTTGGCCCCACATTCCCACCAGCTCAGCTGTAGATGAATTCATGAAAAGCATTTAACAAGATATTTTTCTGTAACCATTCAGAGTTGTGTTCAAGTCCCACATACTTCAGTGGGGTGCAGACATGAGTATTTCAGCACTTCCTAGACTTTTTGGTGTATGACTTCCCAACACAAACATTTGCTCTGCAGAGAAAGACCCAAGATCCAACATAGATGTCTAAACAGGGATATCCTTTCCCTGGCAGGAGGATGCCTGCCCTGTGCACAAACTCCTGCAGCACCTCCCTGCAACACCCAGCCCTCTCTGCACAGTGTGGGGAGCTGAGCCCAGGAGGATCTGGCCCTTAATTAGGAAAGGAAATTAAATATTGTGGTGTTTCACATGTGTGGTGGGTTGGCCCTGGCTGGATGCCAGGCACTCACCCAAGCCACTCTATCATTCCCCTCCACAGCTGGACAGGGGAGAGAAAATATAACAAAGGGTTAATGAGTTTAGCTGTGGATAGGGAGAGGTCACTCACTAAAAACCATCGTGGGCAAAACATACTCAGCTCGGGGATATAAACTGAATTTATTACCAATAAAACCAGAGCAGGATAATAACAAGTAAAATAACTCTTTAAATCTTAAAACCACCTTCCCCTCACCTCTCCCTCCTCCCTGAGCTCTGCCTCCTCCCTGCAGGCAGCACAGGGAGGTGCTTGGCCACTGGTGGATCCATCCTGGAGCTGCCTGGCATGGGCTGGACATGGGGGAAGCTTCCAGCARCYTTCCACAGAAACCACGCCTGCAGCCCCCCCTAACAAAACCCAACCTCTCTAACCTAACACAACACACYAATGGCTCGAGAATATAAATTATATTTGACATAATATATTAAAGAGCTCATAAAACTTCATCAYCATGGCAGAATATATCCTGTGTTTTCCTGCTTTTTAATAATTCTAATAAATCAGATAAAAACGATACCACAAAACAACATTACAGGAGAAGATTACCAGGGGAGTAAAAATGAGAAAAACTGGGTGCTACCACAAGGTTGGTTGGGACAGAAAGGTTGGGRCAGAAAACAAGGGACAGAAAACAAAAACTTCAAAATAATTTMTATATGATTGATGGTGTAGATTTAACCACTCCATTACAGAAGCAAACCAGTGTCAGTTTCCTTGCCTTGCTTTAGCCTGCATCTCAAGGGAGCTTATAAATTAAACAGTTGTATCAGAATTCATCAGTTTTTAGAGAAAAATTAAACCTCAACATTGATATCTATGATATAATGACTTACAAGTCACTGCATAATTAATCTTGATATTAACTGCATGCACTTGTGATATATGATTTATTATGGGTTTTTCATCTAAATTCTTCTAAGGGTATTGCTTCATGCACACACAATCTAATAACTTCCAATGCAGTAGCAGGTGCTACTTTATAATAAAGACATTAACATATTTGAAAAAAAAACCCTCTATATCAATTACTCATCCTGTGTTTTCACTTCTCCAATGGACYTGATAGTGATTCAAAACTAATCTGGAAATAGAGATCTTGTACTTCCATCTTCATCCTTACTGCCCTTTTCATCATTTTTCATACTGAATTTTTCTTGTTCCAGAACCATTTATATAAATGTAGTTTCACATACCTACACCCTTCTTAAAGGTATTCAGGGAGAATAACATGTGACATTCTCTATTGCTGCCTCTGTTTAAATTGGGAGTGCTCAGAGAGGATTAAGCATTTCGAGAGGCAGCTCATTCAGTTTGACTAGCAAGGCTCTTCTGGATGATGCTGTAAAGCACTGTAGGATACAACCATTAGTTTTATTTTGGTTTGCAGCTCTAAATTGTCTTTCCTCCTACCTGAATGCCAGCTGCCCTCAGACAGATGGTTCCTTCCTCATCACCTTCATCAAGGCAGCTATCAGAGATAGTGCCTGAGATAGACAGARAGGTGCTTACTTGCCTTTGAGGAATGCTTTCTGAGAGAGCTAAAAGGGAAAGCCCCACACATCAAATACTTCGAAAAATGCTTGAAACTAAATACAAAAGTAAAGGTATTCCTGCAGTAGCCAAGAAGCAAATGTGGGAATTAAATGTAATGACCGTAACTGACCACAACTGACCACCACAGAAACATAACTATTCAAAAAGGATATTTCCTATACTAAGATCACTTCTTWGCTCCTTTCTCAGATATTATTCCTCCTCAGACTATTCATTCCTTTACAGATTCCTCTAAATTCAGCCAGCCTCCCAGTGAGGTAATGGGATGATTGGATAAATTTGCAATTACCAGGATTTGCTGCAGTTTCCAAAGATGGTGATGCTTGGGTTGGCAATGCCCTGAGAGGGTGAGATGCAGACATTAGATGTACTCATATACCCACCCCAAATAAAAGAGAATTTRCCACTAGTGACTATCACTCTGCTTAATAACCAGATTTTCAAATTCTCTTCAGTCTTGGCAGTGGGCAGTAAATGTTTTCATCATAACTATGACCTCCCTGTGTCAGAAAWTGTCCTGACATTACTTGTAAGGGCTTAATTAGAAGAGGCAATGTTGACCCTAAAGCCCCTGTTAAGCAAGTACCTGCTGACAACCTGAAATGTTTCAGCATCATTAGTGCACCTCTGACACAGCCAGCAGACAAAACCCACGGCATTCTCAGAAAGTTTTAAGGTGATTTTAGCAACCTTGTGCATAACAAAGGGCTTTTGGAGTCTTCCTCTACCTCTACATATTTCCACAATGTCAAAGAGTTAATTTGTTAATAGGAACYAAATTTATGTGAATTAGGATCTGTTTCAGGAAGCTTTGTCTTTTGCTACCTCATCCTGCCTCAAGGCAATGCCCTGCAGCAGATTCACACCTGAAAAWTCAGTATTCTGGCCACAGCTAAAAAGCAGCTATGCTCACCATATGTTAACTGGTTAAAATAAGATCCTTGCACACATGTGATGTGATGTCCTTTGAAGCAGGCAAGGAGTGAACCCAGGGATGCAGAAGTTGGTACAGAGCACAGCACCCAAGTCCAAGCAGGTGGCACAACCTCCCTTTGCTCCCCTCCCTAGCAGGGAGGGCTCACACACAAAAACTGGGCTCTGTGTCCCACAGCTGCTCTTTCAGGAGAAAACCCACGAGCTTCCCAAACTGCTGGGAAGTCCAAAGCCAGATCCATGCTAAGTTAACAGCTGTTTGCACATGACACCCTTAGAAAGGAGCTTGCTGTGCTGTCACTGCAAATMACAGACAGCTGCTTTAGTTTGGTCTTCCATAATCATTCCCATCAATGCCTCAGAGTTTAAAGATCTAATCCTGTCTGCAAAATTCAATTAGACTTTGCAAGAAAAAAAATAAATAAGATTAGTCATTAAAGTTTTTGATAAACAGATCTCAGCTAAGGTCAAATCTGCACCACTACTCCTGTGAATTTCAGCATTAAAGAAAATCAATATACTGTGTCATATTCCTGTAAAATATTATCTGCAGTACCACTTGTTTTCTCATTTGTGCAGGAAGTTAAAATTTAAGTCCAGTTTTCAGTGACTRCTTATTTGCTATAAATATTAAGTAAAATAGTTAAAGGACTATCACCTTCTATACCTGCATGTTTCTTTTTAGAATAGGTGGCCAAGTAATGCCCTGACCTTGAGAGTGACACAGGAGGCAGAGCCCTGGTTCTGAACAGCCACCCAAAGGGGAGGCAGCCCAGAAGCCTTTTATTATTTTATTGCACAGAAGTGCAATGATAATTTAAATTTGCAATCAAATAAAAATGAAAATGATCCAAGCTACATTTTCACTTTCTATATTTCCTTTGCTTGTTTTTTCTSCTTTCAGGGATATCTCATTGTGGGGGGCAAAGAAGAAGTTTTGGAGGAAGGAGAGAGTTGCAAATGTTCCTCTGACCGGTGGTGTCTAATAAACCCCAAGTGCAGAGGAGACACAACTGAGTTTTTCTCTCTCTTCTAAAGCATGTACATTAGTAAATGTTAATTTTATCAGACTACAAGGTCTGTCTACAAGGGGATTTTCAAATTCCTGTTGATTTAGTAAAGAACTTAGGTGTTCAGCACTTGCAAAAACACTGCTGTTTCAACAGACACCTTYGGGCAGATTTAGGTATTTAACCTGGAGAGTCAACATTTGCAGTTCTCCAGCAGGATTACCTGGGCTTCCAGGGCAAATTTCTACATCCTCAACTGCTCTGCCTGTTGTGCTAACCTGGATCCTTGCCTGGCCCCTATAAATGYACCTATATGAAATTTGCTGGTGGAGATGTGAGGTTGCTGCAAACTCRGGACAAATCCTTAATGAGCCAGGAAGTAAGGAGGAAGCTCTTTTATATTTCTATTTTATTGATCAKTTGCTCTCCTCTGACATTTCTGGGATGCTTTTCAATGTGAACTTTACTCCAAAAACAATCTGATAAATTCCTAAAGAACTGTCAAGAAAATCTTGGGGAAAAGAATAAAAAGTAGGTTTTTTTCCTTTTTTTTTCCTTCTAAAATATTTAATACCTGGAACCTATAAAGAATTGTTGAAGATCTGCCAACATTTCCGATGATTTTCAAAGTCATACCATTTTTAGTTGCTCCAGAACTGCTGATATCAGCAAGCATGCCCTTCTAAATAATTTATTGGCATTTCTACATAAATTAGATACTTAAAGGTGAAGATGCCATGAACCTTGTGGAGGCTGAGTGCTCACTATATGGACTATAATCCATCAACCCAACAGACAGATTTCCAAACTGGCTTAAACCTCAGCAGGCTCACKGCTTGGAAATAGTTCAAGGACTCCAGAGACTGCAATACGCTCTTGAAATGTCACTTGCAGTAAAAGTACATTCTACACAAAAATAAATCACCATAAAATAAGGTAGAAGCCTCAGAGAGTTATAAATTGATCATTTAAATCATAAGTTTGTTACTGCTCACAAAAATAAGAAATGCAAAAAATATGTTAACTTCAGCTAAGGACAATGTATCACAACATACAGGGCAAAACCATCAGCTAAAACACACATTTGCATAAAGTTAAATCCTCCAGTAAAACACTTTAATCTTTTCTATCAGTTTCTAAAGTCACCATTAACTTTTTTTTTATTATTCCCCAAAAAAACCTATATAATTCTGGTTTGCAAAATTTAGCTATTGGAAAATGTTATGTTGGCATTTCACCTGTAATTACTTTATTTATAAAGGCTCCAGACTGCAAAGGAAACAATCTGAAGAAGAGGGTGGATGATATTTCAAGAAGAATGCTGAGGGTGAGAAACTGATGAAATAAAATGCTTACCCTAGCAACTAGCAGATAAAAAYCTTAAACCTTCAGAATTTGTTTGTAAGTGAAAAAGGGAAAAAATTATCAAAGAAAGAAATCTCCCTTCCTCGCTAGAGAATCACTGCAGCCAGGGGTGTGTTGGATCCATCATTTGAATGGATCCCTGAAACACATTTTTATGAAGGGGTAAGAAAAGCCAGTGATGAATTAAATGTTAAAGGGGATGTAAAGAWGATAAAAGCAGTACTTTCATGAGAAAACAGGAGTGGTAGGAGTGGTAAAGTTGCTATTTGAGATACAAACAAACTGATGCTTCAGGTTTTAACTTTTATATTTTTCAGATTCTGTGCTGCTTTAGTGTGTATTTCTGMGCTTCATATTAAGGGATAGTAAGCTCTCTTCACAGAGTAGGGAGACAAAACAATTCYTTCTCCAGCTGGGGACCAARGACAAATGATCCAAATCTCAGGCCCAAGAGCAYAAACAATKGCAGAATGAAGACAGAGAAACAAGAAGGATGGGACTTCATGGGCTAAAGCTGGAATTGSTCAATTAACTCCAATATGCAAATGGACCAGAACTTATAAAAGTGTGAGACCTCATGACTGGGGTAACAATTTTGTGACCATTTTGGTTCATCTTGGGTGTAGCCCTGGCTGGGCTCTTGTGCTGCCCAAGGTGGATCCATTGAGGCCTCCTAATAAATCCCTGCTTTATTCTGTAACTCTGTCTAGCCTCTGCTCTAGGTCAGCCTGCACAAAGCATGAAAACAAGATTGAACAAGACTACAGTGGAAATAAGCAGGTCAACCAACACAAATATCTCAAGTTATTAATTTGCAAAAAGCAAAAAAAAAAAAAATATAATCAGGAACTTAAAACAGTTATGAAATCAATAGTAACAGCCTAAAAATCACTCAAAAGAAAGTTTGAGTTTTAGCAGGAGAAGGGGGAAGGAAGCTGCTGACAGTGGAGATTACAAGTGAGTGTTGGTGAAGGTCATTCCATCTCCCTGGTCTCTGGGTGACCAACCCCAGCCCACCAAGAGATGGGAGAGCAGTGCCAGCCCTCCCTGTAAGGACCCAGGGACACGGGGCAGGGATTCCTGCCTGATACAAAACCTGGCTGCATCTGTTCAACAGGCTGATGTTCTCATCGTTGGAATTCACAGGAATGCACACAAAGGAAAATGCYACCATAGGGGACTTTTCAGCTTTTAGCCAAGTAATTCTTTGCAAGAGTGTTTTATTGTGGTTTTTGTTTGTTTGTTTGTTTTTTTAATATAGTTCATAGCACAGGCTCAGACAATGTGGGGGCACAAACAAAAGGAATAAATTAGGTGGGTGATGATTATAAGCTAAGGAAATTCCAAGCACAAAAAG
Source organism: Sporophila hypoxantha (assembly GCA_002167245.1). NCBI lineage: Eukaryota > Metazoa > Chordata > Aves > Passeriformes > Thraupidae > Sporophila > Sporophila hypoxantha. Next base: position 14,474,414 of record NDFG01000461.1, read on the forward strand.
AATTAGCAGATTCTGGGTTTTTTTCCTATTTGTTCTCTGAAAGGCTCTTTTGACAATGAATCATAAATGTTTTGCCTGCTCTTATTCTGTAACTAGAAAAAAAAGGAGATTAGACATTTGTGTACTTGCTGCAAACCTGCAAACCCTGAGTTTTGCCTTGCTCCTCAGTTCTCTGTTTTTTTCAGTGTTTGGTTTTGATTCTGACAAATCAGCTCTCCCATCACTAACCAAATTATGGGTTTGGGGCCTAACAGAAAATAAGGTTTGGCATCATCTTTCTTGTGAGAAAAGATGCAGAAATCTGTTAATCAGAATTCACTCACTATAGCAATTTTAACCATGCCTGACTTCCTGCCTTGCTGCTTTGCCATTCCTACCACTGCCTGTTTAAGATGAGACACTCAGAAGAAATTTGGTTTTGCTCTCACATCTACACAGCACCATTATTTTGCCTTAATGGCCAACACACCCTGCTTAATGAAACCCAGCAACAACTTCATTACATCCTGCACTGCTAATGATTTGGTAGTCACCTAACACATTAATCTTGATTCATGGCTCACTTGAAATATTTGTATAGTGCAAAATCCTTAAGTGGAGGTCAGTTGCATGCAAAGCTTCAAAGAATAAATTGCAAGACTTTGTGTTGCCTCTAGCTCCTCCTCAGCAGGAGAACATGCCTGCCTCCAGCCTGGGCTAGGGTAGGGAGCCAGGTTTAGGAAATGATCCAGCAACTGTGGGCAGCAAAATCAGCCATATGGCCACAAGCATAAGATTTTATTACTAAAGAAAGYACTCTATTTTCACTGCTTTTTACAATCTTAAAGGAACAAATGCTTTTAGATGGTTTCATCATAATTCCCTTGACATTAAAATTGTGTGCTGGCCCATGGAAATCCAAGCTACAGGACACAATGCAGACAGCATGGGACCTAGAATAAAGGCAGGGAGGTGAATCTGAAATAACTAGAAAGGCCTTTAAAATCATAGAATCATCAAGGTTGGAAAAGAYCYTTAAGACCATCAAGTTGAACATTTGACCAAACACCACCATRCCCMCTRAGCCACGTGGTGAAGTACCACATCCACTCATTTCTTGTGCACTTCCAGGAATGCTGACTGTACCTTCTCTAAGTACAAAGCAGTCCCTAAATCTCAGACAGAGCTGCTTCTGCAAGCCTGTTCCCCAGCCATATGAGGCTGGCAAGGCCATGCAGTGTCACAGACTGCTAAGCTGTAACTTTTTGCCCCTTTTCCAGTCCCTATCTCAAAGCACAGAGGAAATGTCAGTACAGCTTCCAGCAGCACTCACTTTATGTGCTAATTCTGCAGGTTCTACGTGGTGTCACTGACATATTTTATGAAAAATACCTTTCGATAGGGTTTTTCTCCTGAGAAGCTGAGAAACCTCAGAAAGCCTCAGATAGTTATGTAAACAATAAGTATCTGATGGCTGTGGAATGTGGTCTGGAGATGGTTTACCAACAGGTSCATCTTTGATTGGTTCCATGTGCATTGTTTTTACTTGATGACCAATCATGGTCCAGCTGTGTCAGACTCTCTGGTCAGTCACGAGATTTTATTATCATTCTTTGCTAGTCTTCTGATGAAATCCTTTMTCTCKATTTWYTTT
>NDFG01000461.1:14476108-14566551 GCA_002167245.1 Sporophila hypoxantha
CYTYYKAAACATGGAGTCAAGATTCTCTCTTCCCTCATCCTGAGGACCCTCAAACACCACCACAATGTGGTTTTCTACTGGAGCATTTCACCATGGGCTGCTGGCTCCAAGATGCTGTTGAGGCTGTGAAAACTGGGCTTGATGGGGAAGAATCCAACACGACCTCATTTTCTACACTTTGCTCTCTTTGCAGCTGTTTTTTTGCTCCCTGTGCACTGTCTGGTGACATGAATCATGGAACAGAAGGAACAGTTTAATCAATAACATGCTTAATTGCTAAAAATTATTCCACAACTGCAAACTCACAGCCAAGAGACCACGCTATCTGTCACTGAAGATGCATTATGAGGGAGAAACAGAGAGGTTTAAGTGTCATTAGCAAAACAATAATAAAATAACCCATAAAAATTGAAAATATGACTTAGYGAGAGCATATAAACATAAAACAGTGAGGTTCCCAAGATGAAATCATATTGCATTACAGATAATTCCGTATAATGTGATTCAAAATGGCAAACTGCATTTGTGTTTTAAGGTGTGCAGACATATTTATTATGAGCAGCCAGTTTATTCTATTGTTTTGTGAACTCAAGGAGAAATGTAGCTTCCATCAAATTGAATTGCATTAAGTGGCTGCTGCACATTGAGAAGAAGATATTCTGTTGCTCTCAAGTGGCAGAACCATCTGCAAATGTGTATGAGAATAGGAATTTCTGAATATTAGACACTGTGTCATATAGCAGTGATTACAGGGAGTCTGTTTCAGCTCTAATCCTTAAATTCAATGCTTCCCTGAGCACTTACTCACTTTGCTAGGCAGATATATGTGAAGACCCCAGCAAARTCATCTGCCTCAGCACTTCTGCTGTAATTAAATGCAGTTGCACGTTGGCACAAGTAATGACCACCATCTGCTCAGATCCATGGCTGGTCTGTCCTTCACCACAAACCACACATCTCCACATGTCCAGTAAAATACCCATTACCAGCTGATTCTCCAAAGCACCACATGAATAATCTGAATTTGCAGCAGGTTTGTTACAGATGAGTGGTTATATATTTGGCCTGCAAAAATGCTTGTCCRGGTTTGGATGCTGTAATACTGTTAAATGCTTAAAAGAAAACATACTAAATGACCCAGGCTGCAAAGTCAGGTCTCAGGAATTAGAAAAAGTCAAGACTTACACTGTCTCATCAGGTTGTAAGCATTTGGATACACTRCCAYGTCCTGGGTTTAGCATATCCTTGCCTAAAARTGTATCTCTTTTATTTCACAAAATKTGTTTCATTCTATGGGCATGATCAGTGCTACTATTTCACTGATTATTTTAATTCTATTGGTATATCTCATATTTTCATAACTCACCACTCTAATCTCATTACATTTAAAGGTTATTAACTCCCTTGAAAGTTTCCCCATTAGCATTCCTACACCCTCAGATGAGGTCTGAGTACTCTGTGGAGTCTGGGCTCTCCCACTGTTCTCATGGTGGATTTGCACATCCTCTGCAGCATCCTCCAGGACAAAGCTCAGCCYTCCAGCCCTGCTTCCAGCTCCCATTCCTGCCTGAAAGGACTGGCATGGCTCTGTCACCAGCCTGCCTGGACACCACCTCTCCTGAGACTTGCAGCCTCTTATGGAATCTGTCTTCTTAACAACTGCTTTTAAGGAAGTACGAATTATTATCCTTGTTTCACAAATGTATAATTAAGGCTAGACAGATGACTGTCCAAATCTACTTCTCATCTAGATGRCTGATCCAAAATTCACTATGTCAGTCTCACCTTCTGCAACCAATCTTGAAGAAAGCTTCACTATGCAAGCTCTGCTTAATCTCTGAAGTCATCAAGCTTGGAGAATGAATAGGACAGAGGATTCAGTAGAAAAAAAGCACTAAAGTAAGCACTAAAGACTGAGCAAGGATAAGGGACACTTTGTGGGACATGTGTAAGGGATACTTTATTCTTGCATACAGCCTGATTCTGCTGATCAATGCACAGGCAACTTTTRAGTGAACACTGCCAATGAATGTGAGCATCTCTCACCCTCCTGAGACTTCTTTTCTTGGTTTTTATGGACCTTTATTGTACAGAGAAAGATTTCTTAGTAGGCTTCTCATGGACAACAAAGTGCAAGAGCTAAGGCCATGAGCTGTAACATGGGAAATTTTGATAAGACACAAAAAAATCATCACAACAGGAGTGGTAAATCTTTGCAACAAGGGCTGGAGAGGCTCTCATCCCCACCCTTGAAGAGTTTCACAGCTGGACTGTGTGAGGCCCTGACTAACATGATGGAACTGCAATTCTTCCCTGCTTGGAGGAGGTTTGGGTCACCTTTCTGCAGCAGAACCTCCAGTCTAAGGTTTTCTGTGACTGTCCTGTGTCCTGTCCAACAGCTTGTGCTGCACAGTGGGGGACACTGCCCCCCCTGCACTGTGGACCTGCTCATTGCTCAGATGAGGGGGAAATAAATGGATCACACTCGTGACCCACTTCACTTTGAAGATACCATTTGTACAATCATATGATTGGTTATTTAGGCATGACCCCTTCTAGGTCACCCCATGAYTGAGCAGCCATCACACAAATCTATTCTCCCAATGAGGTGACACAGTCTGGCTGAGGCAATTAGATCATCATTGCCAGAAATAGAACTGAGCTATATATTGTCTGACATTAGTAAATTCAAGGGAATGAAATACCTTGTTCCAAATTATAGTATCATCCATCTAGACTTTCTGATGGTCCAGCAAATGGCTGTAATCATCATATGGGTACAGTTTAACTCCCTAAGACATGTTAAAAGAGCAATATTTGCAGAAATATCAACCTGCGAATGTGAACAGAACTTTCTGACTGGGTAGGCTCAGTGAAACATTTTAGTAAAATTTCAGAAAATATTTCTTTTGAAAATTTTTTGCTTTCAAAAGGTAATTTAACAAAGAACTTAAAGATGACCACAATTAACAGATTTACCATTAGTAATAATGAATATGTTAAGCTGACGTCATGATCCTGACTTTGGAACAACTCTTCTCTGAGACAGTTCAGAAGTCTTTTCTTATGAAAACACAAGACCAACACGTGCCTCAGTAAACAATGTTGAAAAACTACATTTGGTTCAACAAAAGAGGCCAGACCTTAGTCACTATTTCAGAGGCCAAAACATGGTGGTCATTTTTGGAAGGGTCACAGCCCCTGTGTGCCCCAAACWGTTCCTCTCATGTTCCTGACCACCATGAGCCAAAAAAGTACCAAGGAGCCGCCAAGGGGAACAGTAAGGGCAGTGCTCAGTTCTCTGTCCAGCCCTGACATCAACTCATTTCTTGATGCAGTGCTGCAGTGCAGGACTRTGAATATGCCTGGGAGACATTTTTCCTGCTGCACAAAGACCTCAGCAGTGCACAGTGTTATTTATTTCTGGCAAGGTTTTGTGTATTGTATACAAGTGCAAAACATGATTCTTGACATCCACAGAGCATCATCTGAATTTATCACCCAACAACTCCTACAACAAATAATCCCAATTAGTTCTCAAGAAAGAAACCTGTGGACCGTACTTGTTTTAAAGGAGAGGAGTTTCTGGAAGCAAATACTGTCTCAAAAAAAAATGAAAAGCAAGAAGTTAATCCTGACATGATTTATTACCCCTTTCACCTCATGCAATACTTCAATTGTTCTCTGTGTCATGGTCTGATCCTTTAGTCCTTTCTCTTCTAAATCACCCTGTTTTTAGCAAAGAGAGAAAGGTCTGAAGGACTAGGTCCTGAACTCCAGCCAATATTCTWCTCAGAGGAAAATGATGCATTCTGCCTGCTCAAATTGCCATGACAGTAGGTGGCATAGGAAAATGTATTTTTTTTTTTGTAAATAAGGTTAAGTTATATTAATTCAGTTTTTCATCTGAGGAGAGTAGAGAATTTCCTTCTCCCAGTTTTAGTGGATTCAGTAAGTCAGCCATGAATAGAGCATGTGGGGAGGGAATGCAGAGTGTCTGTGGGAAGATCCATACAAAACAGGCAGATGGGATTAATCTACTCATTCCCTCGTTGTAATTGCAGTTTCACAGAAATTCTGCTAAAAACCACATTTATTTGGCAGTAAATACGATGACTAATTGCAAAGGATAGCTGCACATAAATTCCAGACTGAATTTTTTGGCATACTTCTAATTGTCATATAAAAGAAAATGACACACTCTCTACTCATTTTTCTTAATTAAATGCAAAATATAAAATTATTCCTACTACTCTTATTGGTGGAAATGAAGGCTGTTTCGATTTAACTTTAACTTCGATTTAAATGAAGGCTGTTTCGATTATGAAATACAGCATATGGTTCCCTGATTATTGGTAAACTGTACAGCAGAAGTCCTGGACAGATGATTCCAGAGGAGGATCTGGCCATGCCTGCACTGAGACCCATGTAAGACCTCTCAGTCCAGACTGGAAAATTGTTCTGTAGAGAGTTCTGTGAAGGATATGTGGCCTTAAATTAATGACTACAGGATTAGGGTTGTTTGGTTGGGGTTTTTTCCCCCAAAATTCTCTAAATAAACGTCACATAAATTTCAAACATAAATTTTGCATGGTAATCAAGATGCTAGAGCAATCCTTATCTGCCTGTGACCTGTTTACAGCAAAAAGCTCTTACAAACACTAAGAGCCCAAAATCATATGAAATATTTGGCAGCAGAGAACGAAATCAAATCTTTTGTGTCCCAAGTAGAACCTGACTCACCATRAAGAATTACTAGTACTAGAAAAAAGGGTAAGATAAATTATGTAAAAATCATTTCCTGACAGCCTTGAATAATGAAACAAAAAATCCTTTAAAATAGCACAGCATGTAAGAWACTCTAATATATGTGGCATTAAAAACCCCCAATCCTGCAGCAGCAGTACAGTGCAAGTCTAGCACAGACCAGACATGTTTCAGCAGTGCAGAGGGAATTAAGTGTTCCTGCCTTTATCTGCACACACAAGAAGAGCTCTGTCACTCTTTCCACATAATGGGATGCAAAATATGCCAGTTTATTAATTRCTTAACATCCACCAAACAGCACAGTATTTCCCAAGTGGCAAAACACATGCTAAGAGGGAAAAAAATGCCAAACCCCACAACCAAACTGCAACTTAAAGTGTGGCAATTCTTAGCACTGGACATAAAAGAGATTCAGTCGGAATGCATTTGGTTGAACACTGTCACTTGCCCTGACTGTGAGCCCTTCTTTATGCATGAGRATTTTGAAGTCTAATGAGTATGCACAGAGCATTCCCACTGATTCACCACCACAGAGGAGAGATTTGGCTGGGATTTCATCCAGAAAACAGCTAAGAAAATAGAAAAATACAGGTAGGAGAAAAGCTCTGCTATGCTCAAGGATTCTGCCTTCTTTCCATGGTATGGGTACCTTGTATGACTGCAGATATTTTCCCTGTCTTGCTGCACATAAACCCTCTGTAAGCAGAATTTTGACATGTTTCTCTTAGGAAGTTCTCCCATACCAAAGGAAAATATGCTGCAAACCAGGGCTCTCACTTGCACATCTCACACACTGAACTCCTCTGCTCTGCACAGGAAACTCAAATGTCAATAATATGTCAAAGATAGACAAAAACCATTCTCAACTTTTTTTGCTAACTGAGCTCTGCCAACTTTTCAATAATTAAAGATCTTCAATCAGACTTAAACCAAATTTTGATATTACTAACAAAGAGATGGATATTTTCAAACCTAAAATTTGTCATTAGCTTTCTGGATTTGATCTTTCCAACACATTCATTTCAAGGGATTTTTTCTTCACCTGTCTGATTGCTCAAAGTTGAGGTCTGCATGTAGCCACTTGCCTCCTGGAGTGGGGACATGAGGAGAAATGCCAAATATTGTGAAGAACTGTCATAAAAACTGTGGCTCACAACCCAGCTAAGCCTCCTCCTCCACTCATGTTTTGCCAGAGGGAGACAGATGAGCCCCAGAATTGCCTCRCTCAGATTCTCACGGGAAACTTGTGGCTATTTTGGTGGCTACAGAACATCCTTGAAATTGGAGAGAAGGCTGCAGCCTTTGTAGTAGCAGTGTGTGGTCAGGATTTTAGTGCCATGGGTCAGGAACACAAGCACTGGGGAATTTTTGAGAACCAGGYCCCACAGGGACTGCTGAGAACCAACTTTTTATTGCTCTTCCAGCCTCATGAACACATCTCAGCACTGGGCTATTGACTCATCAGTGCCAAAGACAAAATTTTGGGTCATGAGATCCACATGGTTATAGTGACAATCATGAGATGCTGGCTACCCCTGGAAATTGTAATGTCAAACCAAGTCTCTTCAGCTCAGAGATACAAATCTCCTTTCATTTTCTGCTGCTTAAGGAGTGTCAGTGATGATAGGACTGCAGGACACAAACCTCAGATGTCATTTAAATATATCAGTTTAGGGGAAAACATCAGCAAGATACAGCAACCATATGAGCAACTCTATCAGCCAGAAACATTTTATATCTAAACATCAAATTCTCTAGAGAAATCCTCAAAGAAACAGCAAAGCACTGTATAATTCATCTTCATAATCTTGGTGTGTGATTCTTATCACTGACATGCTACTACTCTCCTGGCTCTTATTGGAGTTTGACTCCTGTTAAAGGTGTGCATTTGGTCTTATTGAGGGRTAATGCAATAAAATCACCTTTTCCTGTTTTTTTTTTTTTTTTTTTGGAGTCAGTGAGGGACTCAATGACATTCTCCAGGTGGGAAGCTAGAAGCTAGATCTTGTATTTGTTTCACCAGTGTAAGTCTATTGCAGTACTACTGATTTCAGTGGCATAACATGTGGTTATATGTCACTGTCATATTTTCTGAAAAATYCCTTCACCAGGATTTCTTCTCCTGGAAAGCTGAGAAGACTCAGAGAAAAAAATGAAAACAATAATTATCTGATTGCTTCTCCTGTGTTTTGCTGCCTTGGAATGTGGTTGGAAATKTTTTTAATCCAACAGGTGTTGTTTGATTGGTTTCCTGTGAATCGTTTTGATTTAATGACCGATCACCATCCAGCTGTTTCAGGACTCGAAGCAATCACGAGTTTTCATTCTCATTCTTGGTAGCCTTCTGTCTGYATCCTTTCTCTTTCTTTAGTATAGTTTTAGTATAGCATTCTTTAATATAATAGAAGTACATAAAATAATAAATTAGCCTTCTAAGAACATRGAGTCAGATTCTAAATTTCTACTTTGTCCTGGGGACCCAACAAATACCATGGTTACATCTAGAGAAAGTTCAATTTGATGGTGTAAGCCCTTCTCCATCTGTAGCTGAAAACCAGGAAAATTTGTTTTGAGAAAACACAGTTGTACATTTGCCCTTTTTTATACTCTTCCACAACCAYCTGTGAGTGACCACTGCCTGAGACAAGGCACTGGACTACAAGGGTCCTCTGTCTGCTCTCCTAAGGTCATTCCTCTGTTCTTTGTAGAGCAAATATCTCCAGAGTGCCTCTAGCCTACTCATTTAGCCTGTAGAGCTTTACCTCAGAACCCATTTCTTWAATGGCATAAAACATTTGGGTCTTTTTTTTTAAGTGGAGATCGTAAATAATGCACTGTATAATACATTTAAAAAATCACCTGGTATTGAACAAACCATTCAATTTAACTTGCCTAATCTGGAATCAATATTATAATTAATTTTCTACTTCATCTGTCTTTTGAAGTGGGGGAACAAACCAGTTTGTGTCAGTTCAGCCCTACAGGATTCTGTGAAATGCTGGGGTTGGATCCTTATTTACTCCTGCTAACTAAGACTGACCAGTGGAAGGGTTCCTTGCTTCTAGGAATGCTTTATAGAAGCAATTCATTGTGGATATTCTCAGTTCAGTCAAAGAAAGAACAGAGATAATTTCTCCCAGGCCAAGCCTGGGAAACTTAGAGGAAAGAATTCAAACAATTATTATCTCTATTTCTGTAACCATTGATTATAGATATGATTCTCCAGAGTGTGCTATTCATAGTTCACCAATAGTGTGAGAGAAGATTCCTGCAGGCCAAGCAGGTCTTAGGTCCACCACTGTTTCTATAAGAACTGCAGATTTCTAATAATAAAGTGTCTTTTCATGCCTTCTGATGATGGAGTCTCTGTATCACCTCTGCCTGTCCCTGATACCCCTTTGATGATAATTCATGACAAAACAAAACAAAGTTTCATAACTTCATTTTTTTTGATTTAGTGTCTGATTTGATTTTTAAATCATTAGTCAGGCTGAACTGTACTAGYTTAACTTTAGGCAAATCATAAGGAACTGCCTGCCCTTTGTTCCTGTGGAATGTTGAGGTGCTCCTGGGCTAACTTTGCTTGAAGGAGGCTCAAGGTACAGAGGTGAACAAGAAAAAAGTTCTAGTCCCACTGGGTCCAGAGCAGGAGGAGTCTGCCCTGCCAAACTCCTCCAGTGCCTCCCAGCACAGCACCCAGGTCTCCAGCCAGTGCCAGAGCCACCAGACAGAGCCTCCCTCACCTTTGTGGAGAAAGAAAACCTTTTGGATTYCTACCCAGTGCACATTTTACATGCCAGCTGGGCAGCAAGTCTCCTAGAAAAGCAGATTGTCACCAACCCTGCCACCCTCTGGTCTGTTAATGACCCCAAAGCTGAAGGATCATCAGAAATGCTGCTCACACTTCAAAGGTTTTCCCAATTACCAGTCAGCCAGACACAGGGCCAGAGGGAATATCCTTGGCTGAGAGCTCACAAACACAGCCCACATTGCAAAAAAGACCAGCTGCTACAGAGGTTAAACCTTTCCCCTGCAGTGAAGAGCTGCTCTGCAGACCTTCTGTTCCCTGGGATGTCGAATCCAAACATGCTACAGGTGTATTTTATAAATCACTTTGCAAAAAAGTGTTTATTTTATCTGTCTCTCCCTTAGTAAAATTATTTTCCCATCCCACAGGAGCTGTGCAGTGAAATTGGAATTGGGACATCCTGGAAAAGTCTGCTTTTCACTTCTACCCTAGCAGCAGTTTTAGGGGTCCAGTGCCCAGCCAGGGGCATGGGTCTCTTGGCTTGGTGTGATATCAAAGCTGTAAATAAAATAGTTAGGGAATGCAGGCCCTCATAGAGATATCAGAATGATTTAATGACTTAAAACTTCCTTTCCAGAGTCTTCCAATTCCCACAACTCTTGTTTAACTTAATAAGAGCTGTGAGCATGCAGATTTACTCACCAGTATTGGGAAACTCTGCTTCCTTTAGCCTTGTGATGAATAAAAAATGCTTCTTTTTAGGGGGAAAAAAAAAAGGCTTTTATGGTCCAGGGAGTTTATGAACATGATTTGAGTAATCCCTTAGAGATTCAGAAAGCMAAGCAGTAATTCAAGACAGCAAAACTGTTTAAACTTCCAGATTTCTAGGGCAAACAGTGATTTCTTGAGAGCTCAAATCAGGAGGCACTGGCACAGGCTGCCCAGAGAAATTCTGGGTGTCCAATCCCTGGAAGTGTCCAAGGCCAGGCTGGATGGAGCTCTGAGCAACCTGGTTTATTGGAAAGCATCCCTGCCTGTGGTTTCTAAATGCCTGAGGCCAACATCTCTGCATGGTTAAACCCTCTCTGTAAAACCTGTTACTGTTAAACCCAGCACAGTAACCACAGGTTGGTATCTCAAATAAACACCAGTAAACACTCTCCTGGCAGCTGGGCTTTTTTGGAGGGGCAGAAATATTTAAAAAAGAAAGATTGCATGCAGAGATATCAGTTCCCTGCAGTGCTGCTGCAGTCTGCCAGTGTGCTGAGTGTGGCCCAAGGGACATTGCTCCACTCAGCTCCAGCTCCAGGCATTTCTCTGATCCTGCTCTGGTCACTGCCCCAGCAGCTGCATTTCTCAGGAGCCCTCCAGGACTTGTAATGCAAGGGAAAAACAAGTGTACAGGTGAATGACTTGGAGATCTTGGAGGCTTTGTCCTTAAAGTTGTGCTGGTGGCAAAGTCACACTCTGCTGCAGCAGAAGAACATCAGAAATGACAAAATCAGGACAGACCCCTGATTTATACAGTTTGCCTCCTTGCCCTTTACTGTATCTGCAGTGACAAAAGCTGGAGCTGGCTTTGGGGAGCATCTCTGAACCCAGACTGCATTAAGAAATACATTTTCCCTTCCCCTGAAATTTCCCTGAAATTCCTACTTGCATGCCTCAAACCCTTTTATGATCATTTTCATCCTCCCCTAACATTCCCCTGTAAAACATGTGCTACTGCAGGTTTACTGATTAAAACCACTCAAAGAAAAGTCTGTATGACTTGGCTTTTAATAATTTCATTTAATAAGAACGAAAAACCAGCAAAACAAAAAAAAAAAAAAAATCCATCTCTTTTATCTATTTGGCTCACTGGATAGCAATTTTTGGGAAGTGTTGTTACCCAGCTGAATTTAGCAGCACACTAAGCTGTTGCACTACTGACAAATAGAGAGCAACAATTATGACAACAATAAAGCAATTATTTTCTGGGAATTTCTGGGAAACTTCTGCCCTTTTGACAACTGAGATCTCCAGAGAAATCCCCTTGTGCCTCACCCAGTTTATAATTTTAAGATGAGCTGCAGCAGGCAGCAAAAGCAGTAGTCAAATGATCTTCTTCCCACGCCAGCCCTGCCAACTTCAAAAGACATTCACAGGGTACAGAGAACAATTAAGACTGGTTTTCAGAACATTCTGACTCAATACAGAGCATTACTGCAAAATTTTGTCCAGTAGCCAGTGTATAATCTCASTTACAGAAATTTTGAGGGACTTACAAGAAGAAAATATGGAACATTAGATAATTAACCCTTCTGAGACCAAAAGAGATCAAATTCAAAGCTGAAAAARCAACTTAAAAATAATTATATTAGCTAAGAGCCCTCTGAGCAATATTCTTAATGTTAATTCTTAATTCTACTCCATTGTGAATGCAAAGTACAGGACAGCCTGAATATACATCAAAAGTTTTGTGACATAACTGTTTTTGTACATGAAAAGTTCTCAAAGTGCAAAAACCAGAACTTTTTTTCATCTTGTATGTATCCATAATGTATAACCATCTCTGGGATCTTTTTTTAACACCTGGTCTTTGCTTGCTTTTTGAATTAAGTATGACACTTTCATCACACTAAATTCCTCACTTTGGCCCTTTTTTTGCACTACACGTGCTGATAAAATACAGGAGTTTTTGAGCACTTTTGGGGGAACAAATGCAGTATTTGAATATCCAGAAACTACCACATATGGGCAGAGAAATAGCACATGCTATGCTTTATGCTGAGAAAACCTCTCACAACTTGCAAAAGGCAACACAATATTTATCCTCCCAGTAGAAGGGACAGAAAAAGTTARCAGGCACATATTTTTCATCCTTCATCTTCCAAGATTCATCTGGGGGAAAAAAAAAACCAAACTGTGGCAGAAGGTATTTTTAAATCAATATTTCTAACACTTTGGAGCTAGTCAAATTTTTTGGAACAGAAGTGTTGAACCTGCCACAATCCAGTCCCAGASAGTAACACTTCTGCTGGGAATGTGCTAATTTTGATTAAATCTTTAGAAAAGGTGTTTTGTGCTTAGAATGGTCTGAACATGAGAGACACCATGGGCAAGAACAACAAAGASAGGTAAATATATTGAGGTGGCTGTGACCAGCAACTCAGAAGTAGGTCAGRAAAATTTACTTTACCAGTTTCAGAGTTGAGAGCTGAACTTGGCCACTCATGTCCCAGGTGAATGTCTTTATTCTGCACATGGCCAATCTGTTTTCCTGGTCCAATTAATATTTAATTGTTTATGCAGCTACAACAAGAAAGGCTGAGAGGAATCCAGCCCAGAGCAGCTAACAGCTGAATGGTTAGCACATTCCTTGGGGAAGTGGGAGAATGGAAAATGCTCTCATCTCTTTGCTGTTTGCTTAGAAGCTCTATTTTTTTTTTTTTTTTTTACTAAGATCTGGCTCAGTTCTTGGGTTTTYACCCACACAAAACATGAAAAAAGAGCATATTTGAAAAAAAACCAAAAAGCCAATAACTCTCAGAAGAGCAAACAAAAACACTCAAATCACAAATTTGAGCCTCTTTGCTAGACAGAAATATTTCTTCCACAGATATCCACAAAAGTGCAGTGTAACTTTGGTCCCTTATGGACTCTCAGAGTTGTTGAGACTCTCCCCACTTCTGCTCTTCAGCAAAAGATCCACTTATTCCCCCTCTTTTGAAGACATTTCACAGCAGGTTCTGCACCAGTAGCACTTATACCCAGAGCCCTGCTGGTTTTGGCAGYGACACTTTTCTCTCTGAAAACTGAAACCCAAGGTTAGTAGAAGTGATCAGATYGGCCAAAGATCATTGAATCTTAACAAAAAGAAACAAATATAAAAAACTGAATTTAAAAAAAACTAAGAAAGTTTTAATACAGAAAAGAAAAATCTGTGATTTCTTGTTTGCCCAAGCCTTTTATGCAGATCACTTCTACCCCACCCCCTATGAGAGGGAGCAGGTCTTTCCTTCTCTCCTTTCCCCCCCCTCACCTGCCCTTTTGGAAAGGCTCCCAAGGTCACTGTCTGTGTTCTCAGCCTGGTTAAAGCCCCTTTGCAGTGTCTGAGGYGTGTGTCAGAGCAGATGCTCTGCATCCCTGAAAACCTCAACCAGGATGTGTGACACCACCAGCCAACACAGCCCCTCCCTCCCTCCTGCTCCTGGGTGATTTTTATTCACAAATTAAACACCCAGKGTGTGCCCTGATGCAACCACTGCAGCAGCCTCTCAACACATTGCTTGCATTATTTATCACAAGGGTTTCTCCTGCCCTTCTCCTCTGYCAGTGAACTGAACCAGCACAACTGTGAGTAATGAAAGTTTCTTCGCAAGTTGCTCAATACACAAAAGTTACAAAGGGATCCCTGGGAACTGAGTGATTCCCACACCTCCCACAGTGCCTGTCCTGGATTGCCAAGCAAATTGTATTCTATTTGCCATCTGTATGGCAGCTGTCTTCTGTTCAGTGGGCAGTTTTCCTTATCTCTTCCACACCCAATCCTCCCTTGGGGTGGGGGACATCTGCTGATAACAGCTATTGAATGTCACTGCATGGCTGATAAGAACTACAGCATCCCATTGGGAGATGTGAGCCCAGAGGGAGGAGCCAAGCATTCCTACCTGGATATAATCTGGAGATTCTGGAACACCAGCACAGCTTCTCCATTGGATTTCCCACAGGAACAGCAGCTGCCTCTTCCACTGGATCTTCAGAGGAAGAATACACCCTTTTCTACAGCATCCCTGCTCCAACAGAACCACACCTGACACTCCAGGAGGGCTGCAGCCACAATTCCAATGGGACTGCCACCAACACCCTGACCCACAGGGTGTCAGGTTGGGTTCTGACTCTGTCAGTGTTGTTTTAGTTTACTGCATTGTTTATTTTATCTTTTTATTTTCTTCTCTATTAAAGAACTGTTATTCCTGCTCCCATATTTTTGCCTGAGAGGCCCTTAAATTTAAAATTTATAGCAATTCAGAGGGAGGGGGTTTACATTTTCCACYTCAGGGGAGGCTCCTGCCTTCCTTAGCAGACACCTCTCTTTCCAAACCAAGACAGTGCCAAATACCAGCTGCCCATGGCTAARTCAGCCATTCAGCCATGGGGCTCAAGCAGGTGACACAGCCAGGGATGTTCCTGCAGGAAACCACATTTATTGACCTATCCATACAATTGATGGCACAATTAATGGCAATTTGGTTCCAGCAAAAATGCATGTGATTGACCCTACTTCATTAGTCTGGAGAGTATTTTACAAACTGAGAGCAAAGTGCTGTGATTTAACAGATGAACTACAATAGCTGATTCATTTAATCTTATTTCAACTCTGACAAACCCAGTTACCTTTCAGAGRTAATATATTAATGAAATAGCCAAGTATTGGTCCAAGATTAAAGAAAGCAAGTGTCTTTTGTCTGGATTTGTATTTCAAATAGATTTCCATGTGCTTAACTTTATTGATTCAAGAAGTAGGTATATGATTAGACAGACAGATACATGGAGTGTTTCAGCTGATCTATATTCATGACAGACACAAAAGCAGTCAAACAGCATTTTAGCTTTAATCTCAGATATCTGACTCCACATAAATTCTTTTTCTAAGCCAGAACATCAGTTTATGAAGCTGCAGCTGGAATAATGACATGAAGAACAGCAGGACACCTTTGCTAGTGACAAAGAACCTAAATATCTTTTAATTGCAGTCTGTGGTGGGAAAATAAATAAGGCGGCTTTTCCTAGCCTGCTGCACTGGTGAAGGCACAGACAAACCCCTTGTGGGTTCCCAGTGAAGGACTGAGACTGCAAAGCAGCTTTGACATTGCCTTAGGTGGGCCAGAACTCCAGTCCCAAAGGGCAGGGGCACGGCAGAGCTCGAGCCAGCCAAAGCTACAGACAAAACATTAATAAGAGCAGCAACAAAAACCGTTCTGACAAAAGGTTTCTGCCAAAGCATTTGATTAATAGAAAGTTGATTTTTTGCCTTGTGATGTTTTCAAAATGGGTCTGCTCCTGTCTCCTTTCAAAAGTATACTCAGCACAAACCAAGACAGACAACAACMTTTTCCATTTGGTTCAAAGCAATTAACTTTCCCCCAGCCCTTGGGAAAGAACTATTTTTCATTTTTGCTTTGGAACTGCTGTAGAGAGAAAAAGTCATCGCTTGCACAGCACCATGGGTGTGACAGGCTTTGGAATGGGAAGGAGCAGGAACAGATCCATGATCCTCTGGCACTCCCATACCCTGGAATTCACCTGGGCAGCATGGCAAAAGAAAACTGCATGCAGTACACATTAGGAGAAAACACATTAATTACTAATTAATTAATCTGGTATTTTCAAAACACCAAAAAAGAACGTAGGGAACTAACAAAGTTGCCTAATTCCCCTAGGCATTATGATAATCCCAGCTCCACCAGAAGTGTGAGACAGTACACAAAACAAACTGCTGTCCCTCCTGGGGGTGTCTGTCAGCTCTGATAGCTCAGCATCTCYACAGAGAGCCAGAGCTGTTTGGCTCTCATAGAGAATCTGGCCCAAAATTATTAACTTCACCTAAATGTGCTCCATTTCTAACATTATCTATGTGCTTTAAAGGACAGGGAAACCCAGCTCAGATCACACAGTTTATATGCACTAAGCTGTCAATACAACATCCACTACACAACATGATCTGAATTAGGAGCCCTGTTACTCACACTGACTTGTCCTTGATCACACTTCCTTTAGAGCCTTGGAACAGCTGAGAGGAACAGCTCATGCTGAATAAACCTCCAGAAACCTCCAGCAGTGAAAACCAGCATCAGTGCTTTCGGGGCTCAGGCTCCCGAGGGGAGTGGGAGGAGGAAGGGCAGCAGCTGGCACAGACTGGAGCAGGCTGCTGCTGCAGGGGCTACTTGCTGTCACCTTCTCCTCCTCAGATTTTGTGAGGACACTWGTTATTTCTGCCTTCAGCATTCGTTCAGCACATCTTGCTGGGCTGCCTTTCTGYGCCGTTTGTTTTCTAACGGATTCTTCAAGTACAAAATTAGCCCTCAGGCTGAGTCAAAGAGGCAAATTAGAAGCCTAGAAGAATTAGGAGCCAAAAAGGCACTTGGAAATGAGCATTGAAAGATATTCAAGCTTGTCTCAGACCCTCACACATCCTTCTGGTGTTGCAATAGCTCACAGCAGTGGGTTCTATGCTTTTCTACTCTCCTAAGAGTTCTACTCCTTTTTRTGAAGCTGAGGGATTTAATCTTATCTGTTTTCTTCCACCAGAATTGTATAAAGCTTTCTAAGRGTCTGTTGCTTTCTGTAACTTCCATTTTACACTCCTGTCATACATCTTCCTTACCTGCTTTCTTGGCTTTTTTCTCTTTTTCCTTTTTCTTTTTTTGATTTTTTTCTTTCCTGTTTTTCTTTTCAAGATAAGCAGTTTGCTGAAGAGAAGTTCAGCCTGTGTTGATTAATTCAGCAGTTAAGTCTGCCTTTGTTTTTCTTGTGAATTTTAAAGATGCAGACGGGATAGCCTTCCATCAATGATGTTATCAGGATATATTTTTTGTTTTAAGCAAGCAGTAGCCYGTTGCTGATTTCCAACACAGAATCACCAGTCATTCCTATACAGTTTGGCTTTAAGGGATGGAGTCGTTGGCTGCTTTTGTYTCTTACATAAAAGAAGAATCAGCCTCAGTAATCAGAGCTAAATCCAAACACTAGGAGGAAAAAAACCCGAGTCTACTTCCCGGTGCCAAAAGCCCCACATGCTTACTGCATAAAGAGAGCACTGTTAAAGCCCCTCAGCCAATGCTGACTAACCAAAGATCTTTTAATCTGGTTAGAGATTTGACCAGCTGTTTGATAATAATCATCAGAAAACCAACACATTTCACCCTCTTCAATTACCATTGAACTGCCCCTAAATTTTCCATAGGAAAATTCACCTGACAGTTTCAGTCATTTCTCCTCTTTTACCATCTAAAAATGTTCAGGTACAGGTTGTCCCATGAGACAAAAGACATTTTTTTCATTTGATCCTATAAATTACCTTTTCTGATTATTACAAGATGCTAAAAAAAAAAGTCTGCAGGTTTGCCCTTTTCTCAAATCTAGACTTTTCCATTTTTAGATTACAAGTTTTACCTATAAATGACAGTTTTGCTGTGTTTCAATTACATTGACATTACAAGACATATTTCCCCATGACAGGTACATTTGTCCAGTTCTGTGTATCACTGTGGTGCAAAATATTCTGTAGGAAAGGCAGATTCACAAATCTTATCTCTCAAATGCATTTCAAAGTATCATCCTGCTGTGTGGATCCCTAAAGTTCAGCAAGAGGGCACAGGAAAGGATACAGATCTAGCCCAGTGCTGGAGAGAAAACACCATTGGAGAGGTTGTTTTTTCAGTCAAGGCTCCTATTCTCTAAAACTTGGGACAATAATTTCTGAAATCATTGCTACACAGAGTATTCAGGAMAAGAAGGGAAATTAAAGCAGACTGCTTCAAAATGAATGGATAGAGCTCTCAGTGTTAGCCAAAAGTACAATGAGATCAGGACTTCCTACCACAAGTGAAATGCCCAGTTGTTCCTAGCCAGGCAAGTTGTTGCTATTCATGGAGATGATCTAAGTTTTCCTCATGTCCTGGGGATATTTCAAGGGGTTTTAATACATTCAATTGTCATAACAGGAAAATCAGATTGGAATTCAAGCTACAAGGATGCAAGGCCTGGCATGAAAGATTGCAGCAAGCCGGGGTCCAGTTCAGGACTCTGGCTCAACCGCTTCCTACATCTCCCATCCACTCAAGGATACTGGAATTAGATCTGAGAAAATAAGTATTTCTTACTCCAGGGTATAACTGTTTCCTACCAAATGAACTCACCTAGAAGACTGGAGGGTTTCAGAAAAAATTATTAAAAGCTCTGCAAGACAGAGCAAAAAGGTGTCATGCAAAAAATGGATTTTTTTGCCTTTCCTCTGAATCTTTGGTTTCTAGACAATTTTGGCTGGAAGTCTTGATCTGGTACACAGATTACACAACAAGAGTAATCAGTGATAAACAATTTCTGGTAACTGAAACTTGTGAAAGTGGTAAACTACTATTGTATAACTCCTATTTTCAGAGAATCCAGCAGTACTGGAACAAAACCAAGCAGGCATGAAAGCATCAATTCACATATTCTTCAGGGATTTCTAGAGAGAAACTGAGCTGCACTACAGGAATGAAATACAGACAYACTCCCTGCCCTCTAAATAGCCAAAAACCCCTGTTGGCCTTTCTCTTGAGCTGCACTGCCAAAGGAAGCATCAGTGTTTCAGCCTCTCAGAACTACCAATTATTATCTATAGAGCAGAAAAAGCAGAAATGCAATTTTACAACTGTTTCTGTATAAGACACAAGGGAAGAGTAGAAGAAGTTTCCTTGGTACCTAATGATCAAAATAATTTGGGCTTCTATCTTCTGAATATGAGCCACTGATGCAACAGTTTCTGAAAAGTACAATCAAATGAGTGAATTTTAAATATGATCAAACACCAGAAGAAATCACTGCAGAAAAATACAGCTGGGGAAAAAAAAATCCCAAAACTCTAAACAAACAGAATATTTCTTTAAAGGATATTGAGCTCACCTCCTGCTCCCCTCAATAAAATGAATGAGATGCCTTCTCATCCCATAATGAGAACAAGCAGAGTAGTCTGAAAATCTGCCACAAAGGATGTGTTACAATGCCCTTGCAATGTTTTGTACATGTAAGAACAGTTTCCACTGCAATATTGTGTCTATAGCAAAAGGTTCTGGCTGAAATTGCTTTCACAGTTTCAGGCAATRCAATTGATGCATCACCCCAGCTTAAAGACAAGCAGAGTTTTATTTGAATTTCATGGAATGACTGAATATGGAAAAGGAATGAAGAACAAAGGCAACAGAATAACACAGTCCCATAAATGCACATCCTGACCATCTTCAAATTCAGTGTCAATACTATTACAGAAATGAATAAAGTCATTGGTTTGTAAGATTGAGTCTCTTYTTTTTGGCTAAATGAATATTAATGGAAAGAAAAAGAGAAGGACTTAGCTGTATTTGTTCAGTACAGGACCTCTCACTACAGGAAAGGCTTTGAGATGCTGGCCCGTGCCCAGAGAAGGGAAACAGAGTTGGGGAAGGGTCTGGAGCATGGAGGAGGAGCAGCTGAGGGAGCTGGAGGGGCTCAGCCTACACAAAAGGAGGCTCAGGGGGACCTTATCACTCTCTACAATCACCTGAAAGGAGGCTGTAGCCATGTGAAACACTTTTTTCCCCAAGGAAAATGTGTTCAGAAAAATGGAAATGGCTGCAAGTTGCACCAGGGAGGTCTAGATTAGATATTGGGAAAACAGTTTTTCACTGGAAGAGTGGTCAGGCATTGGAATAGGCAGCCCAGGGAAGTTGTAGAATCACTATACTTGGAATTGTTAAAAAAAGYCTGGATGTGGCCAAGGGAACAGGGGAACAAGGTTTAGTGGTGGACTTGGC
This sequence comes from Sporophila hypoxantha, assembly GCA_002167245.1. Taxonomy (NCBI): domain Eukaryota; kingdom Metazoa; phylum Chordata; class Aves; order Passeriformes; family Thraupidae; genus Sporophila; species Sporophila hypoxantha. Next base: position 14,495,162 of record NDFG01000461.1, read on the forward strand.
AGTGCTGGCTTAACAGCAGGACTGGATGATTTTAAAGGTCTTCTCAGCCTTAAGGGTTCATTGGTTCCATGATTCTATAGTTGTTTCAGAGAGAGCTGAAGTCTCCTTGAAGGCATTGGCCCAGTCAAGAATTACACAAAGCACTGAGGAGCCAATGGGTGAGATACTGTTTTCTATGCATTGTCCAGTTAATCTTACACCAGTTAAACATTTCTAGAAGTTACAGGCCCCAGGATTTACCAGAGTATTTTTCCTGGGTTTTTTCTTTATTTCTTTGGTGGTTTTGTGTGCATATTGTCTATTTGTCTGCCTAAGGAATTCAGTTCTCTGTAACAAATGGTTAGATCTTGAAAATTATGAAACTGCATAYGAATAATCAAGGATATCATCATGAACAAGTTACATAAATGGTTTACCAATTTCTATGTATGGGAAAAAATTCTGTTCTGCCTTGATTTGTCTCACTACAAATTTTCAAGGAGGCTCACACAGGTGATGTAATAGTTTGTGTCATGAGATCATTTAGGAATTAACCATTGACACAAACTTTGGGCATGTTAGGGCAGTGTTAAAGGCTTAACTCAGAACTGCTTTTCTTTGGAGATCTTGCTGAAAACTTTTACAGTTTTCTTGCTATATTTTGTGTAAGTAGAACATTATGGTACATATCTTCTAGGAGAACATCCATATGCCCTTAATCCAAGGAGAAACATCCAGCGAGTTGCTTTGATATCCTTCCAGTTCCTACTTGAATGACAAAACCTATCTCAGCTTTTGCTCCCTTGTTCTCATGGGAAAGAAATTTCAAGAGGGAGCTACCAGTAGCCTTGCAGCAAACATCTAAATCTCATGTTTTATCTGTATAAGACTGGCAAGATTTGAAGATTTTAATATCTTTCATAGAGCAACTGATAGGGTTCTGGCTGAAACAGATGCAGCAAACTTCAATCTCAGTACAAAGCAGGACACACTGTTCTGAATTTCATTTAGTTGTGTTAATCAGCTGAACAACTTGAGAGAAAAGCTCATGAAGGGTAATCAAGGGAAGAGGTGATAAGGCTCATTTCCTTATCGGCTGGACAGAAAGTGGAGCAGAAAGGGTTTAKCAAGAAGAAAGGCTTAGAAAAAGATTGTAATTCAAAATAAAAATGAAGCTGTTTTGTCTGTATTTCTAATATCCAGCAAAGTTATKCACTTTATCCCAAACTGCCTTCCTCAAAGGTATTTTATACATCTCCCCTGAGAACCCAGCTCAGGAAACAGAGATAAAGTAGCTGTTTGCTGCTTCTCTGAGTACCAGTTCTCTGTCTTTTTCCAATTATCAGCAGAGAAGTATTTTGGTGCAAAKTCACTGCTTCACTCACATAATTCCAGGAGGGTATTTGGAGCACTAGAGAAAATACATCACACTGTAACATTTCTATGTGTGGAGCTCACTGGTTATTTGGTTGACAAGAACTTTTTTTTGTTGTGGCTTTGGAGATATTTTGGCAACTTTTCTATTTGTTGTTCTCACACAACCTTATTCTATCAAGCTTCTAATAATCAGTTTGGTAAGGTTTAGGAGAGCTGTTTAAAGGAGAGGGTCAGCGTGTGTTATTTTTCCAATTCAGGAGTCATGGAGTGATTTCCTGTATCCCCTCTGGGATAGTAGCATAAAACCCCTGGACATTTTCTATTTGAGTGCTTAAGAGTGTTCTTCATGTCCTTTATTCAAAGATGGAATTATTTCCATGGAAAAGCATCCTGMTGCATGGAAGCTGCCCTGAGATGGCTGGGACAGGCTGTGTGCATTTTCCCCTCAGTGTAGGTGCAGATGCAGCAATATCTGACTCCATCACGAGCATGGGGGCTGTTTGCAGTAAAAGCTTGTTGTGTGGAAATGTGTAGGCTTGTGAGTTCTCTATAAGGAATACTTTATAGATTGCTCTTTTTGCTGCTGAACATGATACCTACCAACTTTTCCTGGTGTAGGAATATTCTTAAGACAATTTGATGGAGGACAAGGTAGTTAATGTATTTGTGCAAAAAAAAAACAGAGAAAAGACTTGGTACTTGTCAGGCTGAAGAATTACATGTCCTACTCCTTTCAATCACATTCTAACTGGGTATATACTTCCCTGCTGTCCCCACTGAAAATTCACTCTGGACATCCATCTGTGATTTGATGTTGCTTTACAAAACCCCATCAGCTCTTCAAGTCCATTTGTTCTGGGGATTTCATTATGTGAATATTTAAAAATCCACTTGTCAATGAATAGCAGAATGGCCAGTCCTTTCTTGGGGTCAGTTCTCACTGAATGTTTGTTGCCTTTCCACTGACAGCTGAATGACAAAACAGTGCAAGCAGAACTATTTGAAATAATAAGAAACAAGCCTATTTCTATGCKAATATGTTTGAAACACTACGTTTTTCTGACAATACCTTAATGTTGGAGTTTATAAAATGTCTATACAATAATTGTTCTGTTGCAGTGCTAACAAACAAGGATTCATTATTCTAATTTTGTCCTTCATTCTCTGTAACCTTTGCAGAAAGAAAAAAAAAATCTCATAAATAACAGTGGTGATAAATTAACACAGAGAACTAGACATATTTACATGGACATAGACTTCATATTGAAACACTAATTACTGCAGGCAAATTTAGTTTTCCCTTTAATCAGATTTTACAGGTAATTAGCAGTTAACTAAGATTAATTACAATTCATTTTGTGTTAATGTCATCCTTTGGTCACAGAAAGTTTACACAGTATTTTATTTACCAGATGTAAAAGCTAATTCTTACATAGACATATCAAGGTTATGCAAACTTTTTTTTTAGCTCACCGCACACCTGTAGTTGTGTTAAAAATATGCTTTTGCAAGAGATACCCTGTGGGTCTCCAGAGAGGCACACAAGAACCTCAGGCACACCAGAACTCCTGTAAAGCTGCAAGGTGTTCCACTCAACCAGACTGCCACATCACTGAGCTGTAACCAACAGGGTCACCAGAATTGTTAAGCTCAAGAAATTCAGTATGAAACCACCCTCCTGCATCCCACCTTGCAGTCAGATCCCTGCAGTTCTGCAGCCTCTCTCCCACTCCCTTCCCCAGTTCCAGATGCAGGCTGTGAGGACAAGAGGTTTCACAGCTGATGAGCTGTGCTGCACTGTGAGGACAACATGTCCCACAAGCTCAGAGGAGCTCAGCTGCTTGGTGGGCTCTGCAGTTGTATCCAAGCATTCCAGTCCTTCCAATAAAGCTGAACCCTGCACCCAAAGCCCCTCACACCATGCAGAAAAAGGATCTGTCCCAGGAAAGAGGCATTGAAACATCTTAGAGACACCAGAATCAAATCCAGCCTGTAGATTTATGGCCAAATCTGGCTCTGGGAAAGATCACAGAAAACTTGTAGTAATAAAAAATTTGCTTTGCTAAAACTCAAGAGCCTGAGAGGGTTGATGTTCTTGACTTGGAACCAGGTTGCACCATGCCAAGATGCTCTTGCCATGCTCCCAACTTCAATAGGTCTATAATTATGGTTTGCTTTCTTCTCTCCTATTGCAATCCATGTGCTGTAGCTACTCAGGAGCATGATACAGGAGATTCACTGCCTGAAGGACAGATCTTCCCTGGATGAATGAACCTGATTCACCCAACTGACTCCTAAATTATTAGAGTCACCTTTTCTATCACCTCCCAGGCCACTTTCTAGGGATGTGTGAAGTGCCCTGTCAAATGACTGAGCTCACATTACAGAAGTTACTCTCTAGAGAGCCAAAGTATCCCCTGACCTGTCATTGTTCAGGAATGTGAAAATGATTTTTAGGCCTCAAAAGAAATGATTTTCAGGCCTCATCACAATAATCAGCAATCAGAGCTGCTACTGACACTGGAGACTATAAAACCCCACATCTTCTGAATACCTGCTCAGAAAGTGAGCTGTAAAGGTCAGCCACAAAACTCTAGGGAAGCTTATGGGCTCCAGCATTTCAGAAGGTATTACACTTTAAAGATCCTACTTCCTGGGGCAGGACATTKGAAAATGGTATTTTGGGTATACCTCATCTGTTTAGAACAGAGAAAAGGTCGATGAAATAAAAGACAGCAGTTGAAAGAAAGCATCAATAACCAGTTTTCCACAATGGAAAAGGTGGCAGAGCTGGAGCAAAGCTCACTGGTRAGTGATCTCTGTGAAAGAGCAGATCCCCCTGTGGAGCATCACAGGCTCAGTTTCACACAGGCTTGATCTCACTCAGGTCCCACACATGGGCCTTCTTTTCTGGCTGCCCCCAAACCTTCACAGGCATGGAAAACTTTGGGATGTGGGTGACACCAAAACTCTGTGAATCTGGGGACTCAGTGCCACATTCAGGTGGAGGAGGTAAGGGCAGGGAAATGCTGAATTGATCTTTGCTCCTCTCACGTGCAGCTTGTGCTGGTGTCAAGTGAGAAAACACTCATTGATGGGTTTTAATACTCCTCTCTAAAGCAAAAAAGGCAAAAATGTCATAGTCTGATCTCAGACAAACAAAAACAAATGGCCAGAAATCATTGTGCAACATCACACAGACATTTTCCTCCTCTGTTTTCCCATTGCCTTCTTGTTGACCTTAGTGAAACAAAACCAAGAAAAATACAGAAGTGTATGAACCAAAACTGAAGAAGTGGATATATACTGAACCATGACTGTTCACCACATCTGACTGTGGAGCACACTGAACACTGCTGAGCCTGAATGAGGAAATAAATCTGGTTGAGAACTGAATAATGGGGAGTATTTAATCAAGCTCACTTGAGGCAGGAAAGCAGGAACACACACTCAATGTCTGCTCACTGCAAACCTTCCAGCTGCAGTTACCAAAACCACAAAACACACTTCTGAGTGTTAGACTAGAGTTTGAGGAAATTTTTTCCCTCAAAACAGCATGAAAAACTCTTCCATTACATCAATTCCCTCCTGCTCAAGTGAAAAGTCTCTTGTGAACATCTGCCCCAGAAAAGAACAACTCAAATGCCTGGAGGCCCTCAGAGCAGGGGAAGCTTGCCAAGTCTTTCTTACAGGAGGGAGCCGTGGCCTTTGAGTTGGCCATGCAGCCAYGGGAAGATAATTCTAGAGTCACAGTACAACTGCACAACAAAAACCCATTGGCACTCTATTTTTAACTTCTCAGATGAGCCATTTAGCAGTGAAATAGCTTAACAATAGTACCAGCTGTACTGGTAAACCTGTTTTAATCTAGTGATTTCAAAACACATTTACTTGGTAAAGCTGAACCTACGTCACCTCTGGGAACTAAAAGCTACTTTATAGAACCTTTTTAAGGGAAAAGTGAAATGTCCAGGGTGAACAAGTGATCTTACCAAGGCTACTCTAATAATCAGCCATAAAATTGGAAACAGGAATAGAAACAGTGACAGTCCAATTTTCATACATTAATCCTAGAAGAGTACTTTTCCCTCTGCAAGTGTGTTGCAGAGGTGATCACAATGATTGCCTGCAGCAGCCAGATCTCCTAATAGAAACAATAGCATTAAAATTAATTAATTTAAAATTTAAAGAATGAATTTAAATTGATGAAAATTAATTCTGCCTGCATATCAGAATCATCTTTGTATTCTCCTAATTAGGGCCCTCAAGCTCTTTTGTTTATCGATCCTCCATCTAGAGAATGACAGACAGARTGTCATTGTCACTCTGGCACCAGAGCAGTGGTCCAGCTCCAGGCTGACCTTTGCAGGAGCTGTGAGTCTGTCCCAGCACTGGGGTCCCACATGGTTGGGCCAGGTTGCTGTGAGTGTAGGGCAGGGGTTACACAGCTCTGCATCCATCCCTCTGTAAAATTCCTCTTCTCCCACTGAAGCAGATATGGGTAGAGAAATGGCTTTTCCTTTCCAGCACTCCTGCACTCCACACTATTTTAATAAAGTGGAGAGTGACAGCTCTGGCAAGACCTTGGTATCTGTTTGATATTAGGAGGATATTTTTYCTGTCCCCTTCATCACACGGCGTGGTGATCCCTGCAGTAATACAGCAGTGAACCAGGTGATCCAGAAAAACTAAATCCACCCCCTGCACTCCAGAAAGCTGAGCTGTCAAGSCTGATAGAGGAGGACCTGTTGCTCTTATTCCTGCACAATTCTGCATAACTCAAGGACAGGGATAGGCATGATAAAATATTTTTAATGGCCCCAGCTCTTCATTTCCTTGAACCCAGCTCTGTGGGGTTCAAGCAACTGCCCTTACTGCTGCTGAGCAGTAAGGCTACCAAAATGAGCATTAGGCTACCAAAATGAGGCTTCAAAGAAAACACTTTTTAGCTGAAGTTGCTGCATGCATGTGTGAAACTAAAGCAATAAATCTGGCAAGATGGCACTGGGGGTCACAATGATATCTGAGAGTTTGCACAGCACCGTGCACCAGTCCTGCCTGGGGCCCCTGAGCAGTACACAGCATTAATATCAATGCTCCCCAAGGACAGCAAGTTCATTAAACTCAGCCAGGGAGCAAAGTGAACTCAGACAGTGGAAAAAAMCACAAGACAAATTAAGTGAGACTTTGCACTTCATTCGTGTGTAAGAATTCTAGAAGCTTCCATGAGATTTCAATAAAAAAAGTCCTGCTTCAACAAGCTAAGCAAACCATCTTCCAAGAAGAACTGAAAAACTGAGACAACTTTCAGTAGTTATATAAAATATTCAAAACTACAGTAGTTTATGCAATATTTCAAATGCTAAGCAAGGACACAATACCCAATTTACATCAAAAAAGTTCTTGATAAGTACTACATAAACTTYAAATCAGCAAGAATTTAGAACAAATTTGTTATATCTGTCTTCACTAAGAAACTTTTAATTCTTTTCCCTTTCAATACTGTTCTGTAACTACTGCTCTCTAAATTCTTTATACTTTAAAATCCCTGAGGCTGTAGTTTCTATGTCTCCAAGCATCACGTTGGAGCATGCCAACAGCAGCTTTTATCTCTTCTACAGGCTTATCTTCTATCCAATCCAGAGTATCATTACTTTCCATTGCAGCACTCCATTTTCTTTCTCTGACCTAATTTGTGCTCTTATGATGCAATATTTGCATTCTTYCCCAGTATCTCCTTGTGACAGAAATGCCTTCAAGAGCAGTCAAAAAAAAATTTATTTACTTCTCCCTGATTCTGAGTCACTTGCCTCTGTTCTGAATCACTGTGAAACAGTGCATTAAGTGCTATACRTAGAATATATTGCAAATAAAATGGGATTTAAAATACATTTCAAYTATCAACTCATGTCATGTATCAATATGAGCAATGAATTAGGAGGCCCAAAATACAGAACCACCTGTAAGTTGAAACAAAATCCCTATCCTTCATGTCATTTAGATGAATAGGAGAGCAAGCTAGCTATCCTAAGTGATGGCAGGCATCTAAGTCTGAACTATATTTTCAGAAGATTTTGAGATGTCTCATCCTGTWACATTAGAGGAAGAAGGTTTTAATGAGATCTGACTCATTAAATTATAGCTTGGCTCATGGATTCCCCAACTGTGGTGCCTGGAAGTGTATCCTCAGTCTGTAATCTTTGGGCCACTAGTGGCTCACAAAACAGCCCCCTTAAAAGGTAACACAATTCCCACCTGGAATGAAAACTCAAAGTTTTAACTGAGCTATTTTCTTAAGCTGTTCTGCACAAGAAGATTTAGAATTCTTTTTTAAGAATATAAAGCCTGTGAATAAGATAGGGCGAAGGCAGATCTGATGTCAAAGGGTGAAGGCAATGATGGAAATGCAGAGGTCATTCACAGAGGGGATGCTCTCATSGTGCTGGTGCACCTTGGTTTTTATTCATTAACCACATTAAAAATGTCAWATTTGACAAGAAACAGCTGAGAACTTGGCTCCCTATATTTTGCAAGTTTGCAACGTATTATGAGACAGCAAAAAAAAAAAAAAATCTTCAGTGCTTTCTTAAGGCTAATATTCTCTGCAGGTAACTTCCTGAGCTGCTGCTTTCATGTGGCATAACCCTCAGTGCAGACAGAACATGAACATGGAATAACTTTTCTCTACAATGAGGTGCACATTGTGAAAAGGATTCATATAACCCCTCTCGATTCAGTATTTGCAAGTAGTACCAGTCCAACTTTCTGCAATCATTAATGAAAAGATCAGTCTGGAATTTCCTTCTTCAGCAACAATACACAGCAGGAAACCATGCAGCATGACTGAAAGTGATTAATAAGATTTCCTTGAAATAGGGCACTGACAAAATTCCCCTAGTACTTTCAAACTCCAGTGAAGTGAAATCAAACTGAACAAAACAACAAAGTGAGCCTTAGTTTCTATATTGAGGATCAGAACAATGCTCTAGCTGAGTGGGTACCCTATTTCCAACTCACACTAACACTTTTAACCTCAGAGAGATGCATTTGGGCTCCACAGACAAGKAGGAGGAACCCAGACCAGGCAGGACTCTTTGATAGCAGCACATTTCAGTACAAAGAGCTRTGCCTTAGAGAACAGGCAGGATTGGATAAGCAGCAAACCTGGCCCTGTATGGGATAGCTTAAAACTCTCAAACTGAATGAATACTTCAAATTATTTAGTAACATTATTTACTTCGATAAAAAGTAGACACTGCAGGCTCACCAAAGGAGTATTTCAGTATATTTATGTTCTTGGGAAAGGTCCATAATTTCAGTTCTGATTTTGTGATGAAATTTAAGGACTAAGTTCAGAGAGGTGTATTTATTCATCTGCTTCCCAGGAAAGGGGGCAATGTGTATTTATCTTTGAGTATTAAGGTTAAGAGTACTTTTATTTAAGGTTAAGAGGTGTCCCCTTGTTTGCTCTAAGTAAAMTAGGATAATATTTCACCCTTCATAATGCTGACTCTCTTGATCAAGAAATAATCCATCAACAGATAGCAGTATCAAATTCTTTTTTACTGAGAAATGGCACAGAATAGTCATAAGTGTTTTTCAGAAGGCAACAATAAAATGCCAGCACTTGAAACTGAGAGCATCACTATGGAATGAGGAAAAAAAGAGAACYCTCTTATCTAAATATGCTGGGGGGAAGAAATAATCTTCAACAAAATTCTGTACACAGAAATGCAAAATATCATTCTCACATGCACCTAATCACAACTGGTTCAGAGCTGCCAGCTCAATGAGCACCCTGAGGCCAACAACTGCTGCCTCGGAAATCCACACTACCAAAAGAGCTTCCCTCTTGACTCAAAATACATCTTGTAAAGTCACCTTACACCTGAAAAAACCTACTAACAAACAGTAAATAGCCAGCAGAGTATTTAAAATAGATGTCCCAAGCATATGGCAAAAAACTGAAAACAAATTTAAATAATGATCTAYGCTMTTAGGARTTAGGATTCTCTATGCAGAAATCTTGTGTATGATATACAGGGAACAGGAAATTAGAGCTATTATTTCTATAATGTTGCATGAAAAACACATAAATGTATGTACAAGCCCACACATAGACATATGCATTATCCTTAACCCTTTCACACCCCAAGGCACTTTAATTTTATCTCCACATTTTAGTTATGCCCCTTTCTGAAAAGCAAAGACTTGAAATGGTTGTTTCCTATTCCAGTATCCTGTCTCACCTACTTGATACAGGTCCTYCTGCTGCATGGTGGCTACAATAAATAGCCCATGAAAATAGCAAGCTTTATTTAATTACTTGTATTATAACATCTTTCAATGATCACCTAAAWTTTTCAGTAAAGGAAGATCTTTAAAATAGATCAAGCAGCCTGGAATGCCTTTTAATAAAATAAGAGACAGCACAACTGACTTTTTGTAGTCCTTCAAAATAAGAAATCAAAAGCTGGAATCCTTGATTTTCAATTTTTTTTTTTAATGCAAGTATAAACATACCTATATATAAAATAAAYTGAATTTTATTCTGTGTTTATATGACCATTTAAAATGCTTCCTGCAGTGGATTGCTTCCCTTGGGTTGGAGACAGCAGGAGAACCTTGTACAAAAGCCTGCAAACTGTGATAGCCCAACAGTGATGCAGAATTCAAAGCCCCACCACTGTGAATTTTATGGTTCTCTCTTCAGCTCTTCATAAAGGGAAGAGAATCAAAGAAAACAAAATGTATTTTCATGGGAACTTCTAAAATTAGCATTGACAGAGAAATTCCCAGCTGAATGTCGTTGTTTGATCTGTCTTTATTGTATGAGTAAAAAATTTTAAAAAAATGTATCTCCTCTACACTTAATAGATCTACTTGCCTGAGTCATGTGTGCAGGATTTGCCCATAAATATGGCACAGCCAGTAATATAAAGGCTTGAGAAGGCAGCAACTGCAATAACAACTTATACTTTATTCATTGCAGATSCATAACTAATACTCTCATGTAACTAGAAAAAGAAATGAGCACAAAAAATATGGGTGAAAAGGGGGGCATAGAACAGCCTGGTATTTAATAAACACATTGGGCTACAACTTCAATCATGTATATTTGCAACACATCTTGAAAAATTAAGCTTCCTGCTGACATTTTCACCTGGCTCCAAAGTAGCTGAAGTTTTTTTGTCTCAATTGCATTTGGAGGAAATCAAAAGCATTGCCACACATGCAGAATCTCAATAATGCCTGTCAATGCTGATACCCTCACTCCCATGCTTGTCTTCTTGGAGAGAGCAGCTCACCAAGATAACAACTGTTACTGAATAAATTCTGCATTTAATTGGGATTATTTCACACCTGATACTAGCTTGCATTTTTCTCATTAGTAGTCACTTATTTCCCTTTCCCCTCAGTACCTCTTATTTCTGCCCATCTCTCCTGAATGGTCCATGTTGTTTTTTTGACARAAGTCCCTTGGGGGGCCATATCTGTTGCTTACTGCAATTTTTATTCATGTCAGCCCAATACAGCCTAAATTGTTCCTGGCCTTCCAGTGGTATTTAAATAATGCATATTAATATACAATAATAAAGCATCTGTGTGGGCTGTGAGTGTGGTGGTGTTCACAGGGGTACCAGGACAAGGGAAGAGATGAGAATCTTGACTCCATGTTTCAGAAGGCTGATTTATTATTTATAATATATATTATATTAAAAATGATATATTAAAACTATACTAAAATAATAGAAGAAAAGGGTTTCATCAGAAGGCTAGAAAGGAAAAGAATGGAATGATAATAAAATCTTGTGACTGACCAGAGTCCCAACAGAGCTGGACCTGTGACTGGTCATCAAGTAGAAATAACTCACATGGACCAATCAAAGATGCACCTGTTGCATTCCACAGCAGCAGATAATTATTGTTTTTCTTTTCCTCTGAGGCTTCTCAGCTTCTCAGGAGAAAAAAATCCTGTCAAAAGTATTCTTCATAAAATGTGTCTGTGACATGGGAGAATTCTGGGTGCTTCTCAGAAATCAGCACAATGTCAGAGCCTCTCCTGAGCTGAGTCTGAGTCCAAATTCCAGTTTGGCAGCCTTGTCTCCACGAGCACATCCTGTGGCTGCACATGAATCATGAAGGAGGATTATTTGCCATTATTTCCATTTGCAGCAGACTCTGCTCTGGGCTCGTGTCCCTCCCTGCAGAGCTGTAGTGAAGCCACGTGGAGCTGTGTGGGCACAAATGTTCTGCTACAGAGAGAAAGCTCTGGGGCCATCAACTCTGCTGATGAGTGGTTATCAACTTGCTGGCCCTGGGCATCAGGGAAATCCTGAATTTTCAAGGGAAAAGGGAATAGCACTCTGACTTCTGCGCATTCATTTAAAGGCTCATGTTAATCTACTTCTACTTTGGCTGGAAACCTTCAGCACAGGTTAAAACTTGATGGTGTGGATGGTACAAGCAAGGCTGACATCTCACCAAAACTTTAGTACCATGAGAAAAATATAACAACAAAAAAAGGCTGTAATTTTTTTTTTTAAAGTAAAAATAGCAGAATAAAAGAACATCAAAGAATTTATGGTAGAAAAAAACCCCAAAAACTTARTAAAGCTAGTGAATGTCTGTTACAAGAACACAGGGAGATGAGCAGATGGATGGAGAAGCAACGCAGAAAATTATGGAAATTAAGGAAAGCCAAACATTACAGCTATAAATCTCCAATGGTTATATTTTGTGTGGGGATTAATAAATTTCAAAGCTCTAAAATTGTCTCCTTATTCAGACCTTCACAGAAAACAAACCCATTACTTATGCTAATATAACTGTCCAACACACAAACCTCACACATCCATACAATTCCAGCTGGAAGCCATTAGTCTGCCTGGACWCCTCCAAGCAAACTACATTTTTTCAGGTAGAGGTTTACAAAGCTGTTGAGCCTTTACTACATGAGTTTTCCCTCTGAAGTATCTGAGACAGAAAATCCATCAGCTTCACACTTCGTTTGTGGTGACATATGCTATTCCCTTGGGAATTCTACAGCCACCCAGGATTTACAGCCCACTCCCAAGCTGCAATGTTCCTGTCACTAACCACTATGAAATCTGAATTTCTTTGCTTCAGGAAAACTTGTGGGACAAGTGCTAAAAACTAAAGGAATCCTGAGAAATGGGCACCAAAAGGAACAATTTCCAATGCTTTTTTGCCCAGAAGCTCAAGCTTCACTTTCTGCACAGACTCTTCTTCAACATTAACTCAACATTTCCCTGTGCAGAATTAATGAATTCTGGATCTCTTATTCCCCTGAAAGTTTGTGTTGATGAAAAGGGAGTCTCACTCAGATCTCTCCAACACRCACAAAAAGGGTCAGGAAGCTTTACAGCTGTGATCTGGACAGAGTTACAGCCCAAGTCAGAAAATTGGCCATGGAAAGGGAAGCTCCTCCATGTGCTGCTCAGCCAGCTGGCAGGTCACCCAGGCCATGCCACTGCTGGGTTTGTGTTCCACCCATTCCCCCTTCAGAGGCATTAATCTGAGCTTCTTTATTCCTGTTCACCCACTGATTTGCACATTTGGATTCAATAAGTTTGAAATCACTGCCCGTTCCACCACATTGACTGAGATCAGTGCTGGGTTCCAGAGTAATTGGCAGAGATGGACAGAAAGGTGAAGGTACAGAGTATGTGGAACATATCCTCCCAAATCAAGCCTAGGGGTGTTTACTCAAGGAAAAGTTGTTCATATCAATATGCAAGGACTGTATCCTACCAGAATGTACAGTTTTAAGTATAAACTAATCTTGCAAACCACTTTATTCCACTTTTTTTTTCATATTGCAAGCTGTCTGTATGAGTGATGCAGACATCCTTTTTCTCATTCCTCAGCAGCCACTATCACTTTCTATATTTCCTGCTGATTACCAAATAAAGAGTAATTTCAGATCTTTTGGTTTTGAAATTACACTGGAAGTACCTTCATGATCCACTCTAGTTGCATGCTGTCTCAGATCTGGTTTCAGTRTAAGCAACTGAAMCATTTCTGCTGTATGAATTACAGCWAGTAGATCAGTTCATAATCATTCAATTTGTTCTTCCATAACTCTCTTGAACCAATAGATTTCAGATTCTGTGGTTCATATATATGAAGTTTATCCCATGAAAAATACAGAGGAGGGAATCACTTTTGCATCCTAGGAACTCAGCTAGAGGAGGTAATCCTAGCTGTAACTCTTTCAAATAGAAGAGAAATATTCTATAAAATCCAAACAACTTTCTTTCATGTCAATGCAAGTTGAAATAATGTCTGTATATATTTTGTGAAAAACATTTATCTTTTAGTCATTCATAAATTTATATAATTGTTATCTGAGATGAGGTAAAAAGAACTTACTATGAAAATGTTATGGGATACAAAAGCCACTGGAAGAATGACAACTCATGTATGATCTTTAAGGACAGCTTTAGCTGGAACACTCTCTTAAGAACTAAATATTGTAGCTCTGCAGGATTTTGTGGAAGGCAAATAACATCAGCTGTTAGAGAGTATTGCAGGAAACCAGAAAGAAATTAAAAGTCAGTAAAAAAATTARTATCTCTAAACCAGCAGGATTCTAATCCCTAATCACAGATGTCATGTGCTATTTTAAATGTCATGGTCTACCCTGCCTGGCTTCCCCTGCCACTCCAGAAAGATGCAGCTCTTTAGTTCTCTGTGACATGAAATGGCACTAAACACTTACATTCAAATATTTTAATGCCATTCTTAATGCCAGGGGAAAACCCCCCATAATCCGGTCTGAAGCCATTTGCAGACAATGAATGGCTCTGAGGTAATGACTGCTTGTGGGTAAAGTCCTTTTGGCCTAACTTCAATCTTTCAATGGCACCAACTTCCAGCTCTCAGAAATWAGAAAGGCTTTTTCTTAAGCAGTTATCACAGCAATTCAGACTTCAGTCTGGTTCCTACTAGAACAGTTTCACATAAATTCCTATTTATGTGTGCTTGTAGGCCCTCTACTACAATTCCTAGAAAAAATATAATTGCTTTTTCAGCAATTTAACTATACTGTAGAACCATTAAACAAATCATATAATTTAATAATGACTCTGATGACTAATGATATCCCCACTTATAAGCAACAATGAGATTTCTCAATATTATCCTTGCCCTGGTACAGTGGGGTTGTTAAGAAAAATGCAAGTTTACTGCCTGAGGATRTTTTCAAGTTCATTGGTCAAAGGGGCTGAAGTGAGTAATGATTGATTCATACCATTTCAAACAGAATACCTTTATCAGAAATAAAGCATGACTTCCAACACAGCACTTCAAAGAACGTGCTCAAATCACTGCCAGACTATCCCTAAAGGAACTTCCAACATCCTTTTGTTAACTCAAGCAAATTCATGCTCTGTGTAACAATGGCTTCTCCTGTGCAATAATGTTCATCTGAAAACTCCTCTCAAGGCTCAGGCAGTGCTGAGCAGCCATTTCCATTTRTCTGTTTACATGGATCCAATGAAAGCTTTAAATACCACACATTTTCCTAATATCAGTAATATAACTGAAATATTGCAATAGAACGCAATGGAACTACTTTTAATAATACCACACAAAAAGTTGAAAAATATTATGAAAAAAAGGCAGCCATTAAACGTAACTTGAAGCCTGCTAATCAAGAGATACCTGCTACATATTTGATGTGTGTAAACTGAAAGAAGGACACGAAGAAGTGTTTTCTTGCAACTACACAGGGAAATTCTGGTGAGTTACCCCAGAGAAAAAGCTTCCAAGGGGATCTTTTCTGCCCATGTGCAGTAACTGCATTTGCTTTTTCTCAGGAGTAGACATTGTCCTAGTGAACACAGAGGGGATGTCTCACCCGAATTCAACATCAAAAGGTGTTTGAGGAGGAAACCACCCAAAGGCAGTGCTACTGACAGATCAGACAGCAGGGATGCAGCAGTAGCAAAGGTACAATTTAAGATTTGTTGAATAGCTCCTGCAATCCAAGTGTGCTTCCAGCAAAACTGAGCCCATAATTCTTCCCTAATACACATCTGTAAGTAGATTGAAGACATTTTCCAACACTGATATTATCATCRTTATATTGCAAAATTTCTATTACCATTACATTGCAAGGGTTCCATATTGCCAGAGTTTCATACCTCCTTGATGTTTCTTGTAGGCAGCTCCTCTAGGCACTGACTCTTCCTTGTCCTCACAGCAGCCAACTAACTCCAGCACTCACCAATCCACTCTTTTATAACACTGTTCTGATTGGCTACAGGTGTGGCCTGTTAACATCAGGCCTGCTCCTAATCCTTAACAACTGGCTCAGCTGCAACTCTTTAGGGGGCAAGATTACTTTCTATACTACCTTTATTTACCCATACTGCATCCCCTTAACATGATATGATTGATATCCTGAACTCAAGAGAGGAGCAAGGAGGGATGAAAGCATGGAATAATATTAAATCAGAGCTGTGCTGAAAGAAGGATCAGAGAAAAAGTAAAAAAGTCCTGATTTTGACTGACTTTGCACCCAAAAGTCCCAGAATCCTTCCCTTTTATTGTCCATCATATTTCTTAAGCATCACGTTCTGAGTGATTTGGATACCAGGTGAAAAAAGAAATCAAGCCTGTGGTTAAATTCTGGAAAATATAAGTCATTTAGAGCAAATTGCTAAGAAACAGAATTTTGCTGAACAATCATAGATATGCAAGAGTTCATGGGAGATAAATAACATGAGCTTTTAGCAAGCATTGTAAGTTCCTGGGAATGAAACCAAGAGTCACAAAAGAAATCAATAGAACTAAAAGGAAAACAGTGTTTCTAGTAGTAGGGCTTTGTGCCTCCAAATAACACTTGCTTTGTAGGTACTTTTAAAATAATACTGACATTTCAGGAAGCCTTTTGAGAGAAATTCCTGGTTACACTGCATTCTCTTCTTATTTATAAATACCAGTTCCCAGAATTAAGAGTTTGGTTTGGGTTTGTGGTTTAAATGCTTTTGTTTTTCATTAGTGTTTTCTGTCATGATTTGGAGAAGATTGAAACTGGAATGTTTAATCAGATTTCTATAAATATGGCAGACCACATCTTGTTCACTTTAACAAAATTATCCCAACAGTGAAGCCATTTGCAATGGCTTGTGCAGGTGAACAGGTGCTCTGCAAAGACTGGGGTGGCCCAGGTCCTGCAGAGGAGAACCTGCAGAAATGGAGCAGCTCAAAAGCTGCAGAAACCTTCCTACATCCTACAAAATTGTTTCCTATAAACATCTCCCAAGCATTTTCCTGCCACAGTAGTGATGAATACTTTTCCCATCCAGCTGAGAAGTAACTTCACCATCCAGTTCTACAAAAACAGCTGAAGTCYATGAGGCAATTCTATATGCAAATACATTAAATGAAGCTCTGTAGTGTTCACCATGATTCCATTGTAGGTAAAATCTCATGTTCATAATGTTTTCTTTATCTTATAGGAAGTTTCTGGAATCCAAGTTTTTATTCTCTTTCTTGCTAAATCAGCTAAGCTGGAAAAAGGGGCTGATTTGTTTTTTCCTTCAGAAGTACAGACAGAAACCTCAGAAATGCCCATAAACCAATGGGGATGTGCCCTAGCACATGGAGTTTGGTCTTGGTCACTCAGCAATGATCTTGCTCCTTGTAAAAACAAATCCTGAAATGGGGTGGATGGAGTGAGATTTCAAGCTATGAAATAACAGAGGCTTCCATCTCTTACAGATGGGCATCCCTGAGTGCACACCACTGCYCTTAAGAATGCATTTAACACATAATATTAGAGATTTTGTGGTACATTCCTGTTGGGTAAGAGAACAAAGCCTTGTTATTCCTAAGAGTGATTTATATCTAACACTTAAAATCTCATCATCACATAGACTGCTGCTATTTTATTAGGATTGTTAGGTTTTTTTAATAAATAAAGACAATAAAAAATGAAACAATACAGAAATGGGATTTAAAACTGAGTTTGGTAGTCATTAAACAAAGAGATGAGATAYTAGGAAAGAGGGAATAATGAAATCACTTGGTTCAAATTCCCCTCAGAACTGTGTTGCCAGAATCACAGCAGACAAAAAGCAAKGCAGAGCCTCTCTTTTGTGCCACCGTCCAGTCAGGCTTGCTGAGCTGCATGTTGAACTTCCCTCCTGAATACAACAATGGGAGAAGAGAATCCACTTGCAAGTGCACTTTTCCTCCTTTTCAGAGTCCCACTGAAGAAAACACTGATTTTCAAAAAGTCACACTGCTTTGGGATGAGTACATTATTCATTCCTAATCATTGATCCTCAGTATTGTAATGTATAACCCTGTACTTCAGGATCCTTTTCAAACCCTAGGAAGAAAGTGGCCTTTTTATTATCTGATTTCTTTCTGTTTCACTGTTGGTGCCCATCAACAACATAATCTCTTGCTCCACACTTAGTTCTTCATTTCCTTGGAAACAGAAACCATAATAATGACCAGAGCTACCAGATATTATTACAATTTGWATAAATACAAGATAACCTAAAAATGGGAGTTAGATTTGTGACTAAGAGAAAATGAAGGGTGTTGGAAAGTCAATCGAATTTGAAAAATTAAATGAAAATTTGAGCAATGATTTCACAGAAAGGACAGTATCTTCATCTATTCTTGCCACCTCTAGGTGTGGYCATCTCTGAGCCAGAATTCAGCATGTCAGGCCCTTTCCAGCATGGCAAAGAAACATTCTCCTGTGATGAGCATCTCAGCTTGTACATGGGTGTATCTGTGTTACTGAAAGATTATTTTTGCTCTTTGGTACCACAGTTCACCCCAGTAGGTGGAAGCCAYGAAACAATGGAAAAAAAGACATGGTTCTGGGCCAGTGGGTTTCCATGGGAGCTGACAGATGTTTTCCAAAACATTCCATAGGTTTGTGAGAGTGAAAAGCTTCCTGTGGTTAAGACAGGTGTTTCAATCCAATTCCTACCCTGGCAGTGAAGAACACTTAGATTTGCTTTTGCTGCTTCTAAGGMAATAATGTTTTCTTCCCTGTGAGAACACATAAATTGTAGCAGTTCAAATGGCTCTTTTTTACTGCTAAGAAATTGTGCAGGATCAGGGAGTCTATGCCAAGGGTATGGTAGAAAATTATACTGGAGGTGGGAGGAATGCACTGTACCATCAATTCAGTACACTCTGACTTCCAAAGTTCAAAAGAGACATGGTAAGTGCCATTGGAACAGCTAGGATAAAAAAAAAATCATCTTTTTGCAGAAGAAGACAATTACTTGCTAATAATATAAGACATTGCTTATGTAAAAGGGACAGAAAAAGTCTTAAATGGGTAGGGGAAAAAAAGCAAAATCTCAGCATGCAGGCTGGAAGACTGTGTCTGCAAAGGAGATGAGAAAGGAATTAATGCTGCTAAAATTACAGTTGTGACCCAACAGTTCTGGATACTGCTACTGACTCTACTAAAGATTCTGTGCCTGACTTTGAGAAAGCCTGTCCTCTTCTTCAGTGAGCATAAAACAAATTCTGCTCTCTGCAGGCCAGATTCTGCCTCCTCTGTGTGTAAAACAGGAATAAGAAAACTCAATTTGTCAATTTATACTGCCAGATCTTCATGGCAGTGTCTGATAAGAACCTGACACRATGAGGTTTTGATCTCTGATGCTTTCTGCAATATAAATAACACTAAAACTCGACTCTGGGTCATTTAAATACCACTCAGTGCATGTCAGATAAAAACCTTTGGAGGTTACCACAAGGTTTGTGATGCTCAGAACCAGGTCAATGRAATTCTGCATTCAAGGTTAATAAGAGAAATTGTGCCTACTCATGTTATGCACTGGCAAATAACAAACACTGCCAATACCTAATTTTAGCATCTCACATACAAGGTTGTTCTTAATAGAAAACGCTAACAGCCCTTAGGAATGACAAGAGCTTCACTGAGTTCAAGTATCAAACTCTGCATTTTTTTCTCAGTGTATTTTTCAGGCAGTGTGTAACATAAATCCCTGCTTGTGACTTGGAAATACTCAACACTGGTCTAGCTGTGCTCCCACTAAAGCCATCCATGAAGTCCTGTTGTCTCCACTGGCAACAGAGAAAGAGCTTTTGAAAATCTCACCTGTAATCAACAGTAAGAGACTAAATCTACCTTGAGGTTAAGGTTCAAACACAGGCAGTAGGTTGGGCAGTATCAAACTCAAACCTCAAKGTTCATGAGCTGTAATTCAGCCCCCTGTACATTTGTATTGTGCAGAAGTCTAATCATACATCCCACACACTCTCAATGCCTCAGACACTGCACCAAGTGGTTGGTGCTCACATGCAATGAGGTCTCTYCAATATTTCATTTGATCCTCACTGCATTTGCAGCCCACAATCCCAACCTGCTCTAGAGGCAGAGTTATCAATTTTCTCACAGTGGTTTCTATGGAGCTCATCACTACAATACATGAGTGCTTCAAATATTCATCACTTTCTTTCCAGAGCACCTCTGCGTGGGGAAGGGAAGATGTTATCCCATCACACGGATGGGGAGCTGAGTCAGAGAATGATTAAGGTCAAACATTTTGCTAATTTAGGGTGTTTAATTTCAGATGCCTGAGATCTGATTTTATTCAGAGCAATTATCATAACTTTATATAGTTGAGTGTAGCTCCTATCTAGTTCAATTGTAGTTAGAAATGTCTAGCCCTTCTGAAAGTCAGAAAAAAGAAAGTTTAGAAYCCAGACTCTTACTTAACAACTATATCCAGCTGAGCATTGGCAAAAGAAAAAAAAAAGGGACAAATGGGGAAGAGCTAAACCTGGAAAAATTTGGCCAAGGGTATCATTCAGAATGATGTAGAAACTACAGCACAAAGGTATGAGGGTCCCCATGACAGCATTTAACCTCCTCAGCTAYCAGAACATCTTTCTTGGTCCTTATTCTCCATCTGGCACCTTCAATGACTGAGCCTGAAGTCCTAGATAGTAACGCATCAATGTTACTCCAAAAATCACTCTTAATATCAAAGATTGCTCTTTTGAAAGTCCTTAAATAAGGCCTTTTGGCTTCTTTCAAGATTCCCAACATTGGTTTCARAACTTATTTGCTTTTTTCTTTGGATATGAGAGGTTGGTTTTGAGTGAGTATTTCCACTTAGATGCACGTCTGCATTTATTGCTTGATAATATGTGGACATAATGAAAATAAGAGTAGTATYTTGAGTAGTTCATTAAAGGGCTATCAAACTTCATTGAAAATACTTCTTAAAAACAGCATTTTTTGGAGTTAATCAAGGGCCAGAATCCTTTCCTTTTGCAAAATAGTGCCAGCCCTATGCCACTAACACTGCTAGAGCCAAAGGGAAGGGGAAAGACCACCTGGAGTATTTCAGGACAGAATCTATAGCTTCAGATGCAGAATTTCCAGAAAGAACAAGAAGCAGACGCTGATGATGATTTATTTTACTAGTCACTTCTCCTCATCCCCACAYATATATTTTTAACACACTACATCTATTTTCAAGGGAAAGCTCCCCGTTCTACAGCCTCCACACTTTCTCTAGGTCCTCTTGCCCTCATTAGTTGTAGCTGAGAGAAAATGCTGTCACTTTGCCATGCTATGAAAAGCAGAAATAGAGAAATTTCAGGGATTTGCCTGAAAACCTCATCATATTTCTTTTTCCATGGCCACAGAACCATCATTCTAGGGGGACAGCTAAAAGTAGCTCTGTCCACCTGTTCCTCATGCCATTCCTATTTGCCCACTAAGGAATGACACATACTCTGCTGCTCAAGGAAAGCAAACACCTTTGCAAATTATAAAATAACTCTTTTCACTGGCAGTGACAGGAGACACTGAATTTCCTGGGAGAAAGGCTGAGGAAAGCACTGAAGGCATGGGAGGCAAGGCTCTGAGACAGAGCTGGATCATCAATTTGTGCCTCTGTCCTCTCCCTGTGGAASGAGAAGCAGGAATTAAAGGTAAGAGTGCAGCCTTTCACATTAGGAGGACTAAGCAGGCAGCCAAAAGAGTCTGTTCAGGCTTCATGAGCTCTGCCAGCATCCCAGCCACTGAGGTTCAATTCATTAACAGCTGTGAGGTACTCAGCACAGGAGGAGGCAATATCAGTGCACCCAACAAGCACTTCTGGGACTCATTTTATCCTGTCACTGCAAAGCACTGACCCACAGCACTTGGATATTTTTTTTGACACAAAGCAGCAGATATCATGAAATTCTTCTTCCTTCAGGAACAAATAACCAACCACTTCAAATTTAGAACCATCTGCAGGGTAAAGGYACTATTTTCTACTATTTTTTGAGAGTTGTGCACCAGTCTGTTTTTATTTCCCTGGTCAGTTATTACTTAGGCCAGTAGAAATCCAGGGAAAGCTGGAAAATGCTGCATCTCCAAGGGGAGAGATAGTGCCTAACACATTTCTAGAGGCATTTTAGATTTCTAACAGTGATTTCTTGCTCTCAGGTTCAGAGTTCATTGAATACTGCCAAGAGTGAGGATTCATCTGGTGATTTTCATCATGGGTTGTATGTCTGTGTATCTGTGTGCACACATGAGCATATATAACCAGTGTGCACATATTCTCCTGATGGACTATTAATATCCATGGATGCTTACTACAGTCTGGCTTAGGAGGAGATTCTTTAAAAGACTGTCAAATCTCTAGAAGTGCCCATAAAGATCCAAAGACCCAAGKGTGCCTGATCTCATTTATAAGAATCCAAACCTGAGTAGTGGAATGAATGGATAAATAAATCATTGTTAACATTCTCAAAATGCTCAAGCAATGTAGGACATGTCTACAAACTGCCTGAAGCCAGTGCTGACCCAAAGTGTTTGTCCCCACAGCACTGATCATCACTGCAATTCGTGGGCTTGGAGCCTGAAATGCAGGAGTAACACAGCCCTGGGCAAGGCACTTCATTCTTATTTTAATCTTCCCCTTCTGCCAAGTGTGGGGAATGCAGTTTACCTACATCACTGAGATGTCAGAAAGAATATTTTTGAAAGTAATTCAAAGACATAAAGCATGAGGGATGTGTTAGGCATTTTTAGTATTATATGTGGAAAGAGCCATTTTAGCAACACATCTTTCTGCAAGGAAGATATGTTCAAATAACATAACCCTATAATTAAAATTGATTTTTGTTAACAATGTAAACAGTTATTGTAGAGCATCTCCTGATGTCTGAGATCTTTCAGRGTCTGTTATATTCCAACTAAAAAAAGAAAAAAAAACCATATTCTATAACTAAAACGACACTTCAGCTCCATTATTTACTCTTGGATGCAAAGGAAAAGGCAAAAACTCAACAGGGCTATCTAATACYTTAAAATCTGAGAAACTGCTGCCTTTTCCTTCTTAATGCTGTCCAAAAGACCACCCTCAGTTTCCTGAATTAAATGCCATCAYTTGACTACACAGGAGTTCAAATATGTTTGTTTCAAGTATGCTATTTTTCAGATGTTTTCAAAAGAAAACAGAGGAGAAAATAAATGACCAGTAATGACAGAAAGCTTTTAAAAAAACATCCTTTTTAATAARCAAGAAAACTGAGCCTTCAAAGCCCATGCATAAGCACCTGCATAATTGGCTGGGTTTTCAAGAGCACTGAGCTTTCAGTGGTCCCCAGTGAGACCAACAATAGCTTTTGGATGCTCAACAATTTATCACGACTCAACAATTTCTCCCCTGGGCATCATTTACTAACAATGTGGTCTACAGAAAGTGGAGACAGTTGAGACTGACATTTTTGGTTGGACTTGGAAAATTAACTGTATTAGGCTCCCTGAAAACAATAATTCCACTTTTCTTCCTGAATCTTACAGCAAGAATAAAAAAAAAGAAAAAAAGCAAACCAGCGTTAATTTAAATGAGCACTTCACACTAGGACTCAAATGCAAATGCTGTATCACGCTGGTAAAGGTTACATAAAGTAATGATTAATTAGTCTTTTTCCCTGCTCAGGTTTTAGTTGTCTGTCAACAAAAGGCAGTAGATGATTGCCTGGCTAAAATAGGCATTATTTCTAGCTCTCTAATATCCCTGAAAAGCAAGCAGCAKTTCAATTTGCCAGCAATAATTTATTGTGTAGAATTAAAATTCTGCGAGCAATCTCTTCTCATCTGTTACTTTCAACATCTCTCACAACTATTTGATTTTCTTCCTGGGTTTTCATGTTAACTGGTCATCTCCTGCCAAATCCCAGCTAGCTAAATAAGTCCCTGAAGCTTGTTGAGTAGCTCTAGCTGTGTTTTATGCATGCACAGTGCATTTCACAACAAACAGAATCACATCATTCAGCAGCATGACCAAGACAAAACTCAGGAGGACATTTGTCCCAAATGCTCTAAAAAAAAACCAAAAAAAAAAAAGGAGCTACCCCGGTTTATTAAAAGCTAAATAATGTGATCAGAGATTGAAGCATTGCCCAAATGACAAATAGAGTAAGTGGCTAGCAGGCAGTGAAATCTGCTGCTAAAAATGGACAGGAGCCTTCTGTGGTACCCTGAGCCATCTGCCTGTGCCTGAGCAGGATGCTGCAGCCAGGGAATGGCAAACAACAGAACCTCCAGAGCCCTCTGCAAACACCTCCCAGGCACTGAGAGGGGATCTGAGAGACCAGCAACAGCAGCAGCTGATTCTGCAAAAATCTCTCTTCCCTTAAATCTGTAATTCCTGCAGGCAAGGGTCATACGTGGATTTTAYTTATTTATTTGTCTATTTATTTATATTAAAGAAAGCTCCCAGTCTTCTCTCGTTCACTGAAATTCCACAAAATGGATAGGACTGATTTTTATCAGTCTTGAGCTAACAGTCTGGCTTGCTACAAATTTTTTTGAGTATCCTCTCCTCCCTCACAGAATATGAAAGCAAAAGAGTAATGTAATGATAGGTCATATTTGCAAAGACAATCAGCACAACTGGACAAGTGAATGCCACATCTTTTTCAGACAGATCTTTACTTTTGCATACTGCCAACACAACAAGTYTTGAAGAATCCCTTAACTGAAGTTGATCTATTCTTGATTTAGCTGTATTATCCGTGTTGATGAATACTACACAAAATGCAGWTCAATTGATTTTTGGCATGGGAGCCAAGCACTAATCATAATTGAAGGTTTCTATGATTGAAAGAAACTCGACAGAAACTGTCAAGGCAATGAAAAGTAATGAAGTATAAACATCTGAGTGTCACCTCAATTCAGTCTCCTTGGAGCAACTGTCATCTCTTGTTTTAACAGCAGTTTCAGCAATAAAAATAGATAAAAGTTATGCATTACACCTGACAAGCAGCAAACCACACATAAAAGAACAAACAGTATTTGCTGAGTAGCTCGCAACAAGTGAATTCCTGATTTTTTCTCTTTGAACAACATAAACCATTACTCAAGAAATGGGCCAAGGAAAAAAAAAGAAAGGCTCAGTGGATATTKGAGACTGTGTTTCTTGAAACCCATAGGCATTTGTGAGCAAAAATGTAAGTGCCTGGTTAGAAYTGAAGGAAGAATAATCTGGAAGATGGTTTGTAAAATGTGGATCACARTCTCCCTGAACAGTGACTCCACAGAGAAAATGCACACTCATGTAGATTCATTATAATCTCTCATGAATTTCTTCCCCAAACCTCTGCTACATCTATTTTTCTGCTCTGTGGGACTATGCACAATTTGTGTATTACAGTAGACCTTGCTGTAGCAACTTATGAGAAGAAAGAATCGATTCTTTCTCCAACATTTTTCATAGAGGCCAAAGAAAAATGACCAAAAAAAGCTATTTGGGAAACAAAAGCAAAGAGAAATAAGCTCTACTTGCAGAAAGAGGATGAGAAGTAGCATGAGCACAGACCATCCCAATAGGATTCATTTAGGATTATATTTTTAGCCTCAAGTACATACTTTATTTCTCATGTGTATTTTACATGGCCTGTTGAGCTCAACTACTTCATATCTTTATGTACATAGAACAGTATGTCCAAAATGCTTTATTGCAGAAATAGCAACCAGCCAAGCCCTCTTTACTTTCCTAGAGAAAGATGGGAAAGAGATTTATGATGTTAATTGTGTGTGGGGGGGTGTAATTAACTCCAGTTTTATCAAAGTTGGAAAAAAATTTTCAGTTTTCAGATATTTTAAACTTTTGAGAATAAACTCAGAAGTTTATTGCACCTTTGGGCAGCAGAAATATTTTTGGAACAAGTTTTTTAATTTGGTAATTCCTTGTCCCATTGAATCTGATTTTAGTTTTTTTTGGTTTTACACTTTAATGTAGGCACACRCAAATTCTTAGGTGAAACTAGGTTTATGGTCCAAACATACTCAATATGAAACCACAGAATGGTTCTATATGGAATGGTTTTGATTGGAAGGRACTTRGGACTAGACCAYCTCATTCCAACCTGCTGCCATGGTCAGGAACACCTTCCACTATCCCAGGTTGTTCCAAGCCCCATCCARTCTGGTCTTGAACACTTCCAGGGATGGGAGAGCCACAGCTTCTCTGGGCAGCCTCTTTCAGAGCCTCACCATGCTCACAGTAAAGATTTTTGTTTCTAATATCTAATCTAACAATATTCTTTAAGTTTAAAGCCATTATCCCTTGTCCCATCACTGCATGCACTTGTAGAAAGCCCCTTCCCACTCTCTCATAGCCTCATTTAGGCACTGGAAAGTTTTCTAAGGTCTCTCCAGAGCCTTCTCTTCTCCAGGGTTAACAACCCCAACTCTCMCAGCCACAGGAGAGGTGCTCCAGCCCTCCAACCGCCTTTGTGGCTTTCTCTGTCCTTCTTCTATCAGGGACCCCAGAGCTGAGCACAGTGCTCCAGGTGGGCACCACCAGAGCAGAGTGAAAGGGGACAATCACTTCCCTCCACCTGTTGGCCACATTTCTGGTGATGCAGCCCAGGATGTGGTTGGGTTTCTGGGCTGCCACCTTACTGTATTTGCATTTCTCCCAGATGAAGGCAAGAGTGATGAATCTGACTCCATGTTCTCAGAAGGCTRATTTATTACTTTATAATATTTTATTRTATTGAAGAATGCTATACTAAACTATACTAAATTATACAGAAAGGATACAGACAGAAGACTAAAAAGATAMTAATGAAAACTYGTGACTCTCTCCAGAGTCTCCACACAGCTTGGCCCTGATTGGCCACTGAGTGAAAACAACTCACACCAGAATCCAATGAAAMAATCACCTGTGGGTAAACAATCGCCAAACATGCCACATGAGCAAAACAGAGGAGAAGCAAATGAGATAMTTATTGTTTTMATTTTTCTCTGAGGCTTCTCAGTTTCCCAGRAGAAAAATCCTGGGCAAAGKGATTTTTCAGAAAATGTGACTGTGACACCASCTCATGTTRRGCTTCTCACCCACCAACACCCTCAGGTTCTTTTCCTCAGGGCTKCTCTCAAAGTCACCTGTCCCTCCCCTCCTTTCAATCCCAAGCCACAAACTCTTAGCCAGCTCCTCACCCATCCCCAGGCAGAGCTCCATGGAGATTTGAAAGGTTTCCCCAATATATTTTGAGCTGGATGATTTAATGGGAATATCCTTGCACCAATGAACTGCATTCTACAGAAAAACAGCCATGCATCATAGTTTCAAGCAGCTGTAATTTACAGCAGAGAGATCACTGAAGACTTAAAACCTGGGCTTAGCCTGTGACAGGGGCTGTGTGCTATTGATCACCAGAGTCTCTCCAGAATTCACTGCAGGATGCTGAAGAACAAAAAAAAAAAAAGAAAAAAGAAGTTGCTCCCTTTTGGCATGACAGACAAGATGACAATTTATTTACTGATAACACTGATTTACTACCCAGATGCTAAGAGCATTAACACTGACTGGAGAAGGTCTAAAATTTATAGAAGATTGCAGGAATTTTAGGAACATACAGGAATTTATAGGAAGCACACTACCTAGAATGGAGGTTTRGCACGGAACCTACATGGTCCCCAAGTTCATTCTATTTACCTCCCACCTCAAGGTCAGGAGAACACCAGTGTGGGCAGTATCTCCTCATAAGAAAGAGGATGGGAGCCAACAGGTGATAAAATAAATATTCTGAAACAAAAAAATGAGGAAACCAGACCCACAACCTTATTCCAGTGTGTATACAAGACATAATTTATATTGTGGTGCTAATCCTGAAGTCCATTCTCAGACAGAGAGAATGAGACAGAATCAATCAGATTTCCACATCTCTGAGGACCTAAGAGAAATCTGATWTCTGAAAGAAGCACTTCTCTCTACCATGATAGAACAGTACAGAGAACTGTTTATGTATCAGCCATTTCTATAATAAAAGTCACATGAAAACAGAATGAGCCAGCTGGAATAAGTCTGTTAGTTACAGGTTTGTTGCTTTTTAGATTAAAAGCCTCAATTTTCTTCATAAGAATTTTCAAGATATTAAAAGGTAGTATAGGGACCAGCTCATGGCTTGATGAAGTCAGCAGATTTATTCTCAATGTAGACACTCATGCAAAACATCTCAAATTTCAGAGACACTTTCCAAAATTTCTTGTAGTTCTGTTTTACACACGGATGCTCTGTCATCCTACAGCCCAGTATCAACACTGAATTCCTTAACACATTTGAGGGAAAGATGCCTCATACTCAACAACTCAGCCTTGTAGTCTCCCAGATGGGCTTGGGAAAGCCCAGTTTGTAAACAAGGCACAAAACCAAAAGAAGACATCATCTATTTACTTATTATCACTCTCAGAGGTGGGAAGGCAACATTTCTCAAGCAGAGGAGCAGTAACTGAGGTTAGCTGGTCCTGCCAAGAGATCCTGATTTGGACAAGCAAGCACTGAACAGCCCTCAGCAACCAAAGTCAAAGCATTTCCAAATCAATATAATCTCTCTAATGCACAAACTTTATGTGCTAAGTATTTTCCAGGGCTGCTTCAATCAATTTCTCCTTGGATTTTTCTGTCCCATATTTTTACAACTGCTCTTYATCTGGCTTGTTTAGCTTGTTGGAATAAAACTTCCAATTATACCAGGACTTGCAATGGCAAAGTCAAGTACCAATATAATCCATGTAAAACCATGTGTTGTACCTTAYGAGGAAAACACCATGGAAAATAAATCAATTTAATGCAACTGCACCCTCCAATGATTAAGCTTACAAAAATTAATCTCAAATCCTTGTTAGAGTCAATGTTTGTAAACTAACTTTTAAATCACAGATACTGGGACATGAAAATTAGAAAAAAGGAAGGTTGTTAGTATATTAGATTCAACTAAACTGTGATGTGCCAGGGATTCTTATGGAGAAGCAAAGTTGAAAAACAAATTTCCTGCTTTGAGGACTAGCCAATGCTTATTACACTCACTGCAATGACATCTGCAGAATCTCAAATTTAGGTAATAAAAAAAAAGAAGTTTTGTGACGTTTCCCCACCTTGAGCCATTGCTCCTTTTTCTCTAACACCACCATATCTCAGAGATATAACAACCATGAGATATATCTCAGAGGAATAACAACCATGAAGTTTTTCCTTACTACATCCTTCAAGCAATATCACCCGATTTTCCATGTACCAACCCAAGCCTCCTCTCTCTCATTTAACATGGCATAAGTTGCAATATGTTTTTCCTGTCCATCCTTGAGTTTCCTTCTATCAGTAGGCACAAAATGCTGCAAGTGCATTTGAAAATAACCTGTTTGCTCCTGGCCATGAAAACAAAAACATGAAAGTCTCTCAAMACACTTAAGCACAGTTACAACTTAATGTACCATTTGTTGTAACAACCACAACCACATTCAGATTAAGTATCAGACCCCTTTAAACCCAACACAAAAACAGTTGAGAGGTTGGTCACAGTGTGTGATTAAGCTAAATTAATGACCCAAAATGCATTCCACATAATATGCTATTACAGGTTTATTACAGTATCTCTGACAGTCTAAATTAACAATAAATTAAAGTCTAAGTTGTGATTTCACTTTTGACAATATCTTACTACAACTAAATCTTAAATATCTGCATGTAACTATTTGGCCACAGACATAACTGAAGGTAATGGAGTCAAAAACTGCAGACTAATTGCTGCAGATGAAGCCTTATTATCTCTCCAATTTCAAGCTCAGCAGCAGTTAAGCARCAATAGAAACTACTTTAGCCAAAGCATTGTGAAACTTTATGTAAAATTTACTTTTATTTTATATGTCTTGCGATGTTATAAACAATAAAAGGAACCACCATTTGTTTTTAGACTGAAAAAGGATGTTAAAGTGAAGGGTTAAAAAAAAAGATAATTCAGCCTCTAGATCTGCTTGGTTTTGCTGTTTCATTCAAACCCATCCTCTTCCCCTTTCTGATGGCTTTTTGCACATTCTTTTAATTTGTAAGCTCAGCTTAACTCTTCATAAATGTTTCCTTCAGTGTCTCTCACCCTCCTTCACCATGAGACACGCTCAGGGCTTGGCTCCCTGTTCAGGTTAGACTTGTGTAATTATGGAGGTGCAATGGGGGCATGAGGCTTTGGCACCTTGGGTGGCTGGTGGGTGCCCACCAAAGGGTGAAAGGGCCTGAAAGGGACACACCAAGCTTGAGGGATGCTCCTGCTCCCTTGGTGGCTCACCAGGATCCCACCACTGCCTCTTCTCCATCCCAGCACTTGTCACAGACATTTCTCAGCTCCTGATGGAGCTGAGTTCAGCAACAAGATGTAAACAATGTGTTATCTGCTTCTGTGGAATGCAACAGGTCAGTTCTGGATTGGCCCAGATTGAGTGTTTGGAGGTGATGGCCAATCCAGAGCTGAGAACTCTCTCGGACAGAGCCGGAGAGAGCTGCCATGTTATCATTTCTTTCAATTCTATTCTTTGCCTGTCTCTTATACACATCTAGATGTGTATAAGAGACAGGGGAAATGCTCCTCCCTCACCAGCAGAGCAAGGAGGTTGTCCCATCCTTTCACCAGCCTCTCCTGCCAAGGCCATTAGCCCAGAGGCACATTCCCAGGTGCTGGCACTGCAGGGCCATTTGACAGGACAAGATCCCAAAGCAGAGCCTCTGTTATGCCTCTGTGAGCAGATGTTGTTCAGCAGTCTAGGGCAAAACCCTCTCTGAGAAATTATGGTCTATCTGCACTTTTCACCTGCAATTTCTTTCACAAAATTGTATCYCATAATAGTAATAGCCCTACATTTCTTGCCACTGAGCATTTATCATGCAGACAGCACACAGGCTGTCTCTCAACAAAAAGCTTCAGTCCAGCAGCAGTAAGGRCAGAGGCAAGCAGGGCACTCAGGGATGGGGAGTGCAAGGGAAAATGAGAGAAGCAGAGCCCCTTCCCTGAGCAACAGGGGGATGATCTTGSTCATTTTCTCCCTTTTGTTGCTTTGGGAATCTTTTTCCCAGCTGRCAAAGACAGCTGCTGCCTTTCCCCACCATACCTTTCACACAAAAAGCAGGCCATGTCTCTGGTTACTGTGTTATTTAAGTACTTGTTTTGAAGGCAGGGTTTTTCTCTCAGGGTATCTGAGAGCTGCCCAAAATAAATCCCTCTTTGCTGMTTTGCTCAAGGCAGGCAGGTGAACAGGGGCCTGAAGCCCCTTCCTCCACAAGCATCTTTCACCACCAAACCTGTGAAAAACGCCAATCACTTGTTTTTCAAATTTTAAAAGTTTCATAGCAATGAAATGGTTATAAAAATAGTAATATAATTAGAGTAATGATAATTTGGACAATTTGAATTAGGACACTATGAGACAATAGAAACAAAGAATTACAGACAGTCTGGGTACCTTTTTCTGAGCAGCACAAGCCTGAAAAAGGACCCACGTTAACAGAGGATTAACCCTTAAAAACAACAACCTGCTGCATATTCATACATCTCATACATGATGCATAAATTCCATTCAAACACAGGATTCTGTCTGGTCATCATCAACTTCTTCCTCTGAATCCTAACAGCACCTTCGAGGCGGGAAGAAGTTCGTTTTTTCTGATAAGAGGGCAATAAATTCTTTTTCTCTGAAAGATTCAGGTGTCCTGTGGCTGCTATCTCGCTGCAAGTCCTTTCTTTTAAAAAAGTATCCTACATAGCATAGTTTCTATTTTAACATTTTTTATAACCCAAAACTATATTTAACACACTACTTAAGAGAATTAACACAGCAATTCTTTCTAACACAACACAYATAATATTCATTTTAATATTTGCAAAAAGCCAATCATGAAATATGAATTTTTCACAAAATTCAATCCTACTTCTGCTTCTAGTTCAGAGAGTTAACCGCCACTCTCTAGCCCCTCACCATCTCCTCTCTCATGGATCACAGAAAAGTTAGGGTTGGAAGGGACCTCTGAATATCAGCAGTTTCCTAAATTTTATATAGTAAAGGATTTTCTATAGTGAAGGACTATCACTAATGGAGCTGGGAAGTAGCTATGTCCTCTCCACTACCATCACACTTCAGAGCTTCCAGCAACTTCCACAACTTTTTCAGGACTTTCTCTCTACACCCACCAGACCCAGAGCTCCAGCCTTGGCTCATCCCCTCATCCTGACTTTCAGGAAGATGCTCTCCATCCATCAGCCTGCCCAGCACCAAACTTCAGCTTCTGGCTTCCATTTCTGAAAGGTTTTGGTTTAACCTATGACCACACATATCCTTGGCTCATCATCCCCCCATTTGCATTTCCATTTAACCTCCCTGGCTCCCAATTATACTGCAGCACTTCTTCTGAAAGAGATATTAATTACTCCTTCTCGGAAAAGGTCTCTGTATGATGCAATGGAGAGCTGAAARATGCATCTCCATCTTACCTTAAAGTATAAAATTGCTTCAAGTTCCCAAAATCTTAAAATCATGCAATTCTGTGCATTATCTCTCTCTCATTTGCAAGTTTGCTCACAACTGTCTCAAGTCCTGACAGCATTTACCTTTATCTTGATATTTTTCTRCTGAAATTCTCATTCATATCTAAACCTTCAGAATGAGTTTTAACTTTTAGGTTTTCTCCTGTGACCCTTTYCCTACATTCTCCAAACATCAAGAARAGCATCTCTCTGATATCTCAGGTACTTCTGCAGCCTGAGTTACTATGGCATCTCAGAACTCCATATTTCACACAGCTGTCCTCAGGAGACTCCCAGATATTTTTTTCCCCTCCAGTTTTAGGCAACGTGGACTATCTCAGCAGCATAGAAACTGCTGACTGCCACTAAGGACCCAACACTCTTGCTCAAAGCCACAGTGGATCTCTGCACACAGGAAGGACTAAGTTCCATACTCCACCACTGAATTGTCATTCAAAGCCAACCAATAAYCCCACTCAAAATTTGTCATTAAATCAGAAATTCATATCAACTTGTCTTTCCATTCTTGACCCCCTTCACTGATTTCAAATACAGGCCCCTCTCCAAATTTATGCTTAACAAAGTTTCAAACTTGCTGAATGCACCCCTCTCACAGTTAGTTCTTCACATCTGCACTTTGAAGGAGTGTGCACAGCTTYCCTGGTCCATTGCTGCTGGCACTCTCCTTTCTCTGATTCTTTTTCATTTACTTAAATCCTACTTAAGAATCAGAGTGGGCAGAACAGAAAGGTGAAAGAAAAGATGAAAAAAAAAACCAGACAAAAGATCAAAAAATGTGAATATAAAACATAGAGAATATACTGTGTTAAAAAATAGACATWACTGTACTCTACATCATTTTAAAAGTGCTGCCTTCTCTCACATCACCCAAAGTGACCATGATTCACCACAACYTAATGCCTGGTAAAGATCACAATAAAGCATCATTAAAGAGCTGAAAGCAGGTACAACCACTGCTCATGAAATGCCTGTAGCAAYGCACAGCACTGCTAATGGACCACAACTACAATGACACATCAAATTCTGTGAGAGTCCTGTGGCATTCAAACACACCCCCATGACCCCAGATTAACAATGAACTTCAGAGACAGATTATTCTGCCCTTATCCAACAGAAAAAAAAAAAAAAATTAATGGGAAAGAATGCAGCACAAGTCACCTCTGCCAGGAATGGAGGGAGCAGCTGTACCAAGGACAGGGGCACAGCACATTCCACTTGGTCAAGGTATAAAGAGTATGTAAAATTCACACAATCTTAAACAGCATCTTTTAGAAATGTACAAACTTTAGAGGCTGTGGCCTTCCAGAGGCCTTCCAGAAGCATTTSCACTTCAGCACTGGATACTGAAAAGGCTTCTCTGCAGTCTCTTGTTTTGAGACTCCAGTTTTACACCAAACAAGTTCCTTTCCACCTCTGTCTCCCTCTCCCCATCCCTTAGCTGACTGCATTCTTTGTGGCAAAATCATAGCGGGAAAAGACTGCCAGTTTGATGCAATTCCATACAGTGAATCCAGTGTTCTAGGGAGTGCTATTACAGAAATTTAATCTCTTGAGAAATAGATCAGATACCATTAAGAGAATGAAAAAATGTTCTCTATGATTCCTGGAGAAAGCCTGTGTTGGGTCTAAAACAAGACATGTAATTTAAAGAGTTGTTATCAAGAAAAAAAAGTACTTTTTGAATAAAAAATTATATTTAAATATTAATAATAAAAAAGTATTCTATATGAATAAATTTTATTTTTTTAAATTATGCCCTCAAACTGTTTAGTATTAGCAAATACTAAACAGCTCCATTAAAACTAAAGAGACCTATTGATTTCTATGTAAATCAGAGCTTTCTCCTTTTTCCCTTCTCTTTGGYAGATACCCCAAAGTGGGCACTGCCCCTGATTTCTGCACAGCTGTAACAACCTGGGCCAGAATATTGCAAGGAGAATGAGGGGTTCTCACAAGCAGGGCCTCACCTTTGGCATGTGACAGTTTCAGCTGCAGCCAGGAATGTAGGAGCTCTGCTGTCACAAGTCCCTGAGATAACACACTAAATTAGCTCATCTCCCAGGAGACTCACTCCCACCTGTTCAACAGCTCCAGGCCAGGCTCCTTTCAGCCCAGTGCAGGATCTGGGCACCTCAGAGCTATTCCAWGGTGCTGTTCCATTCCTCTGCATGGATTCTGTGCCACTGGGGAGTCTGACTGTGCCAGATAATGGCTCTGTGAATCAGAGCTTTCTTGTGAATTCACAGCTCAATCTGCTTACAAACATTCAGTTAAAATGTGGAACTTCAAACCTTGCTAGAAAAGAGAGAGGGTTCAGCAGTGGCTCTTTGTGATCTAGCATACAACAGAAATATATTGACAAATAAAAGGGCAAAGTCCCTTCCCTGCTTCAAAGAGATAAAATTCACAACTTATAATTYACCACTGTACAGCACTGCCTGTTTACAATGTGAAGGGATCTTGCACTCTTTGGACATAATTTGTATTGCTCATGTGCTGTAGGGAGGCTTTGCTGTCACAGAGAATCAGGATTGTTGCATTCTTTCATGCAAAGCATGTAGAACCAACCAAGACATTTGGTACCCAGGGGCAGTGATTTTCTGGACAGCAGCCAAGTGAGCAGAGAAGATCTGGAATGATTTTAAGTCACACCTCAGAGTTAAAAAATATGTATCCATATATAAGGATATCTTTGGATACAGGTATGTAGTTCACATGAAGTTACATTTGTTTGATTTTTAGTCCTTTTGYTCCTTTCAGAGCTGCACTGCTGACCAAATCTCTCAGTTGTACACAGCTACCATGCTCTCACTCACATTTTAAAGTAGACTCAGAGTACAGAAACTGGCTTCATTTCAGATGATCCTTAGAGAGAATTTGCTGAACAACTACTAAAGAACATGCACACCAGTCTGGAATTTGTTTGAAATAATCCCCCAATCAAAAATACGTATTTGAGACCTCAGTATCATCTCTTTGACTCTCACAGGGTGGGTACACACCACTTTCCAATGTGAGCACAYCCATATTTTTTAGTTTAATCTACTCTGGGAATGAATTAACAGCACAGGACTCAGCCCACAATGATAGAGAACATTTACCACCTTGCAGGAAGACAGCAGGGCACACAGGGATTGGCATCCCCTGGTACAGGAATCCCAGAACTACCTGAATTAAAACAACAGAGGGGGAAAACAACAGCCTGTATAATGCAGCTGAAGTGCACACTTAGCTTCTTATTTGGATAAAGTTACACAAGTAGAGGCACATTTCAGCATAGTATATTAGATACTCCAACTGTGCTCACTCTTCAAGATACTACAGGCTATTTCTGTGAAGTAGAGTGGCAGGGGAACATTAGCAACATGAAATATTAATCTTTCCATCATTTTATTCCTGAGTCTGGCCTAGGTTTTCCAAGTAAAATGTGTTCTCTTTCCACCTGAAGACACCACACCTCTGATTTGGAATTCCAGCTGTTCTGTAAAATTCAGAATKGATTACCTTAATGACAGCTAATAGGCAGAACTGTTCTATTGATCTGATTCCACTCCTCCAGGAAGCCCACTTCAATAAGGCAGCCCTCAAGCTATTTTGTCTCCTCACTTATTTTTTGGTCTTTTACATGGATTCCATGCAGTCATTAACAACCTTGTCTAGGACACGAGCACAGTTCAGAACAGGATCTTGCTCTCCATAAGTCCTTGACAGTTCTTTTCTACACAGCAAAAGAAATGAGAACAATCCTTATCCTCAGTGYTCAAATACCCAATTAACCAATCAACCCTTTAAATATGTTTTATAAAAATTGTTCTTTGAGAATCTGTGATCCTGTTATACTTGATATGCTGACTCACTTTCTAAAATATTTAAAAGACTCATTTTAGCATTATGCCTGTTACCACATTTTCATTAAAAAATCAGCCTCCTTATCTTTATATATGACTGCAGAGCTATTTGCATTCCCAAAGGCCATTAAAAGTAGCAAAAATTGGGCTAAACTAAGATAACAAATTTACAGGCTTATGTTAAAACACAGAGATCTTCAGCCTGTATAAATAGCTAAAGCTTGTCAGAGTACTTGACCTGCTGTTGCTATTTTCTTCCCCTTTTGAATGGAAAAGTGTTTTAATGGCATAACTGAGGGGGAGAACAAGATTCTCAAGTCCTCTTGAGCCAGATCCTGAGTCTATCAGTGTCGTTGCCACGCACTCCTGAGCTCTGGGTGGAGCAGGAAGCAGCTGTGCTGACAGTGCACTGCACTGTGTCCAACTCCAGCCCTCTGAACAAGAAACCACAGCTGCACCAGGAGCAGCCAAGAGCACAGAGACAACCACGTCCAGCTCGCAGCTTGATCAAGCAATCACAACTTGACAGTAACAGACAGCATTACTTATCACTTACAGAATGTTCTCTGTACATGATGTCCAAAAGACTTAAGAGTTCAGACCCRTGAGACAGATAAGCAAGGAGATAAACGACTGGAATTCTGAGCAGTTTAACTGGCRTGGAGGTGAGCAGCACTGCTTATCAGAAAGGAATTGTATAGAAACATTTTTAATTACCTGAGGAAGAAAGGGATTGCCTGCCTTCAGCAGCAAAAGCAGTGCTTTGCTTATCTCCACATCCCAATCATTTTCTAATTATTATCATTTCTGTAAATCTCAAGACARAACACGACTTCATTTGCATATAGACACACGAGTCTAAAGTAGATTTTTAAATTAATGCCTGCAAAGATTCTGCAGACATTTTCAAACTTTCCCCACCCTGTTCCTGCAGTGTCTATTCATGGCCAGCTWCTGTTTGGGTTAGTATGGTAGGACACAGCAGAGATTTAAGCCAACTGTGACACTTGCTTGCCTCTGGATCCAGGGAATGTCACAGCAAGGAACACAGAAAAGGGATGGACAGAATCTCTTACGACAGCAGCAGCTGCTGCTGAAAGAGACTCAGTCCTCTACAGCCAGACCAGCACTTTGCCTTCAATTTTTCTCCAAGCTATGTTTTTCAGTTTCTTGATCACTTTTAAGCAAGGAAAAAAAGCTCAGTAATTCTTGATATGCATAAGCCTGGAAATAGAATTTCAGCTAGAAATAGAATTTGAATAGAGCCTTTTTTCAGTTATGAACAGTTTTAGATAAAATAAGGGTTTAGATCTGCTTTTGGTGTTGGAAGATAAAAGTGCACTCAAATCAATAGACAGAGATTGGATTCAGCCCCCCGCTGTCAAGCCATTTTACTAATAATGTATTGTGAAAACAATAAAAGAAATGATGGCAGTGAGCAAAGTTGCTCACAGACTCAGACATTAATATTCATCAATATGATTGATATTTATATATTCTTGATATTTCTATTTCATGCTCACACTAGGGCAGAGCTGAGAGAGCACGTACTCCCAGAATATTTAAGTGTACCATATGGGTATAATTGCAGTTCAGCCAGTTATGGAATATACTCAATCAAGATTCTGCATATACTAGAGACCTATTCTGAGCATTTTGTACTTCATGTAGGAAGACCAAAGTAGCAAAGACATGGCATGCCAACAGCAAAATGGCATTAGGCAGGTAACACTACCTGAAACAAAACCACCCTTGCTTTAGAAAAATGCAGCAAATACTTCTTGACTTATAAAACTCAACACTTTTACACAGCTTTAAGGAGGAGGAAGGGACAGCCCCATAGCTCTCTTTGTTCAGAAAAGGCACTTATAAACCCCTGCCTCCCAGAAACACAGGTAGACTCRTTTTAACCTGCAGCAAACAGTGACAAAAATATATATTCCAAAAGCACTGAAGAAACAAGAAAAGTCCAACACCTGCAGGGTTAGGTGAAGGCATAGTTTCTTAACCCCAAATATCAAAGTTGTTTTCTTCTTGTTTTCTCTGAACCATTGAGCCTGCCTGTTTTGGTCATTGGTATAATGTCACCCTGAAAATGCAGATTATATGATGCTATTTGTGGTGCTTAGTGTCTTCCCATGCTCTCTCCTTCCTTAAAATACTGTACCAAAAAGAAAAAAAAAAAAAGAAAACAGTACATGAGGCTCTCAGCCTATCACTCCAGGAAGAACTATTTTAAGAAATAATTTGTGCCCTGAGAGATCTGTTTAAATTATCCTCCTGTGCTGTCCTAACCAAAGATTAAGGTGGAGAACTTCCAATGTCTTAAGGAGATGAGGAACAATTGCAGAACTGGAGGGTCTGGGCTCCACCRCGGTGCCCCAGCACAGGGAGGGGAAGGTGGGGATGAGGAGAAGGGAGATGTTGATGTGCCAAGTGCCCCCAGAGCCCAGGAACCTTCCCCAGCCTCAGCTGGAGCTCCGAGATCGCAGCCAGACTTTCCCTTATGCCACCACTTTGTAACTCTGCCCATCCTTTACAGCTGAGGATATAGCTCTTTATTTTTCTGCCACCCTCTGCTTTTTAGACAGGGAAAGTTTTGACTTCATTCCATCCTGGTAAGTGCAGACAGAGAGGAATATCCTCCAAAATACAGGCTTGACAGAGAAAATGAAATCCTTAACTTTCTACYTCTCCAGAAACACAAAAAGCACCTACCAAGAGAAATAGATGAACAGAGTTCAGATATGCTGTGAGCACAGCAATTTGCCCCAAAGTCTGTAGGAGTTGTACCTACTTGCAGCTGCTTTTTGCCCCCCCTGCCATCCCTCTTGCTTGTGCAGAGCCTGGGCACACACTGTACCCTGAAGTGCCCCTCCAAGACAATGCCAGGCAAGAAAAATTCACTGAAAGTGCATGRCAAAGTCAGAAGCTGCACACGACTTTTACAATTTTATATCTATCTGCAGAAGGGCTTTTAAATACTCTTGCCCCCTTCTTCCAGGGAGAAAGGGCCTCCATCCCAACATACTCCCCCTCCCAGCACACATGTAAGGAACAAGTTACAGAACAAACCTCTATTGCCTTCAGCAAGAGGTGCAGGCTGTTAAAATCATCACAATTTCAGCTTTCCCCCCAAGTCTCCACACACACCGAGAAAGCAGACCTTGAACCCAGCTACACAGCACTTCCCTCCTGCCACTGGTGACTCAGTTGACAATTTTAAGAACACACACCAAAAAAGATTTWWWAAAAAAATCATAGCAATCATAYGAGAAGCACAAAGCTACACATTGCAAATCTGTATCTGTTTGAAATTGAGGAAAATAAGCATTACCTGGTCTTGCTGTTGGGCTTGTTTCCCTGATGCATTTTGCTCCTTGGTTGTAGTCATGCTCACCTATTTGTGCCCACTGCAGTGGCAAACAGGATTTTACTCCGTGTGTGTGTGTGTGTGTGTAAGCTTGTCTGTGTGTTCAGACATACACGCACACACACACACACACACAAAGACTGAAGGGATACGGATGAGTAACTAGTCCATCACTTAATCACCAGCTGAGAAATTTCCCACCCCCACAAAAAGAAATAAATAAAAATGCAATGTAAAAAAGCACTAGTCTGGCTGTCTTCCCCCTTGAGCCTCTAAAATAAAAGCAGAAGCAGGAGCAGAGAGAAGGATGCTGTGGGGGCTTCTTCAATTAGCAACAGCCTCTGCAATCGTCACAGAAACAATGATAACTGCTTGGCAACCAGCAACTGGCAGCTCGGAGCCGGAGGCAGCGATGTGGTCCCCGCTCCCTCCCCACCTCCCCGGCGGCCGCCCGCGCCTTGCGCATGCACCGGGCTGCCGGGGCTGGCGGAGCGTTCGCCGGGCTGTGCACGGCCGGCCTGCTCCATCCCCCTCCCGGAGCGGCGGAGAGCGGGGCGGCTGCCCCATCCTGCATCCCCCACCCTTCATCCCCCGTCCCGCATCCCCCGGGGCCGCTGCCCCGTCCCGCATCCCCCACCCTGCATCCCCCATCCCCCATCCTGCATCCCCCGTCCCGCATCCCCCGCGGGGCGGCTGCCCCATCCTGCATCCCCCGGGGGCCCTGCCCCATCCTGCATCCCCCGTCCCGCATCCCCCGTCCCGCATCCCTCGGGGGCCCTGCCCCATCCTTCATCCCCCGGGGGCCCTGCCCCATCCTTCATCCCCCGGGGGCCCTGCCCCATCCTTCATCCCCCGGGGGCCGCTGCCCCATCCTGCATCCCCCGCGGGGCCGCTGCCCCATCCTGCATCCCCATGGGGCTGCTGCCCCGTCCTTCATCCCCTGGGGGCCGCTGCCCCATCGTTCATCTCCCACCCTGCATGCCCCGTCCCGCATCCCCCGGGGGCCGCTGTCCCATCCCGCATCCCCCGTCCCGCATCCCCACGGGGCCGCGCACCCGCCGAGTTTCTGGCAGGCGCGCTCCCGTCTTCTCCTAACTTGCGGAGGCTCCGTCAGTGCCCGGCTCTGAAGCAGAGCCGTGCCAAGGGCAGCCCCTGCCCAGCAGAGCCGTGCCCAGGGCAGAGCTGCCCAGCAGAGCCGTGCTAAAGACAACCTCTGCCCAGCAGAGCCGTGCCCAGCGCAGCCCCTGCCCCGCTGCCAGCGCGGCTCCCGAGGATGCAGCGCTCTGCCAGGGTACCCAGAGACGGGACCGACGCTCCGGGGAGCTGCCCCCTCMCTGCCGGAGGGTGAAAGGTGGCCCCCAGCCCCCTCCGTGTCCCCGATGTGCCGGGGGCCGCCGTGCGTGCCTGCTGTGGCGGCTGCCATGTAGGTCACGTTGCAGGGTGACACACGGGCACGCGTTCCCTGCTGCAGCTCGCTCCCGGCAGCTTCTCTGCCATAGCAGAGATCTCCCCGGCACATCGGAGCTGTCGAAGGAGCCTCCCGAGCCCGCTCGCCCGCCTGGCTGTCACACGGGGTGACACGGGCTGTGCCGAGCCCGGGGCAMAGAGCCAGAGCCCCGCTCTGGGAAGGAGCCCTCGCATGGGCGGACAAAACTCAGAGCAGCACAGCTCGGTGTTTGCTCGGGACTGAAGGAGCCCTCACTCACCCCAACACCTGGTGACACGCAAACGCCACGTTTGCTGCCTCCCCCACCTTCACCTCCTGCCCAGCACAGCCGGGATGGAGCCCAGAGCTGTGCCCAGGGCTGAAGTGCTGTGTAAAGATAAATGTTCTCTCACTCACGTGGTACCGGGATCTCGGCTGAGCCTGCTGAGGAAAGGGAACATCACAGTGTTTAT
The DNA here is from genome assembly GCA_002167245.1 of Sporophila hypoxantha. Taxonomy (NCBI): domain Eukaryota; kingdom Metazoa; phylum Chordata; class Aves; order Passeriformes; family Thraupidae; genus Sporophila; species Sporophila hypoxantha. The sequence goes on from NDFG01000461.1 coordinate 14,536,502, forward strand.
CTGTCAGGGAAGTGATTATGCCTCATTTGTCACCCAATTTTACAGCACGGATTTATTACACAAGGTCACATTCACCAACACCTTTGCAATGTCTCCCTCCTGGGATAATTTTGATCCTTGTTTCAGGAACTGACCAAGGCCAAGCCAAGTTTCCCTAAAGATATCTACAAGGCACCAYTCAGACTCCCTAACTGTTTCTGCATTTTCACCATGACATTCACAGGAGTTCATAGGAACCATGGCATTAAAGATCTGCAACACAGAATTGTGCTGGTAGTAAACTGGACAACCTTGCCTTTTCCCAGGTGCCACAATCCAGGCAACAGCTCRTTTAAAAAATAAGTGAATAGCACCTCTCTAACAAGAAACAATAATTTGCATTCAAATCTAACAGTCTGTGTTGATTTCTTGCTGAATTATACTCTGACACAGTCCTAGCTTACATTGCAATTCCATCCCTTTAGTCCCCATAGTTTAAGTCACAGTATTTTCTAAATGTTTACTGTGAGGTTGTTTTTCATACATTTTTCCCCAGCCATCAGAAAAGAATTGTTTTCAAGGTTTTATATAAGTGGATCAGTTTGAATTTTCCAATTGGCTTGGTCTACTTTTCTACCTGTTGTGAGTGGTAATGAAGGCTTGCTTTACTCCMCACTTCTGCTATTTTTCTTTCCAAGAGGAATTCAAATAAAACAAAACTGTATWTGGAATTGGTGTGTTGGTTTTGGTTTTTTTGTTCTGAGATTATTGTTGTTTAGTTGGTTGGTTTTTATTTTACTCCTCCACTGTACATGCTGGAAATTTCTGCAAAACAGGTCCCTTTTTCAAACACGGGCCATTCACTGTGTCCCTGACCCCTCAGGACCTACACTGGCAACCCCTAAAATTAATTGCACTGCATGCCCTCCCCCTGCAGATTCAATTCTTTCACAGTGAACAACTTAAGACACAGTTTTACCTGTTGTTCTGGAAATGGCCACTATTCCTTACAATGTAGATTTTTTTTTCCCACTAAGCTTGTTGTTGGACACAGAAGAAGTTAATTGTGCTAATTAGTCCAGCAGTTAGCTATGCAAATGCATGTGGCTGGGCCTCATTACAGGGGTGCATTAGGAGGCTGCTGTTGTGACTGCATCTCCCAGGGCTTGGCACAGCCACCCCAGAGTTTCTGAAACGCCTTGCTCTCCCTGCCTGGCTGTACCTCCGTGTCACCCCTGRCCAGGGCAGGCTGTCCCATGCCCTCAGGTGGCCACCAGCTGCTCACTGCCTGAGGATGTGGCAGCAGGGGCAGTGACATCCTCAAGMTCTCTGTCACCCTCCTGCCTCCATCAAAGGGGTTCTGAGGTTGCCAAACCCCTCCTGGGGAGACACTGGAGGAGGAGCAGTGGCCACTGCCCTTCAGAAGTGGTTGTTAGTCAGAGGCAGAGAATGATCTCCTCACACACCAGCAGGGTGAGGCTGTCCCTCCTGACCTCTGAGCAGGGTTAGGGTACCAATCCCATTGCTTGGCTGAGTCATCACTGATGAAGGATTAACACAGCCCTACCAAAGRACAAGAATCTGCACCTGCCAAAGCCAGCAGGCAGAAGGATGGGTCCCAGACAGCCCCATCTGGGGCATGGCAGGAGGCACTGGCAGACCCTGGGAGTACAACCTTCCCATCCATCCCGCCCCACAGCATCCCAGCTGATCACAGGGACACGGGGAGCAGGTTGTTCCTCCCTGCCAGGGTCAAATATAGAACAGATTGTTCAACCTCTGCTACCCACACCTGAAACATGCTTGTCTCCACTCCCTGCCCATGCCATGGGAAGGTGTCAATCTGCAGACTCACTCCCTGCCCATACAAGCTGCATCTCTATCATGAGCATCCTCCATCAGTCCATGTGGTCTGCTCTGTGCCACCACTGGGACAGCTCAGGAGCCCACTCTGAGCACAGACAGCTCTCCTCATTAACCAAGATGCACGTTCAAAATGCCAGCTACAACCACGTGAATGCCATCCCCAGGCTTGAGAGCAATTACCTCCTCAGGCCCCACAGCAGGACAGAGCCAGCTCCCTCCCATCAGGAGAGGAACCAGCAACAGGGGAAAGGAGCTGTTCCAGCTTCTCAACTCATCTTCACCCAGAGTGCTTGTTTCAACAAAATCATGCAGCACTGCAGTAATACAGATAATTTTTAATTACCTTGTAACAAATTAGTCACACATGTCCCGGAGCATTTTCTGTTAGAAGGAAAGTGCTTCACTCTCYTGAGACTGGCAGGAACAAGATTGTGGTCTGGGATTATTCTTAAAATTCTCCTTGGAGTTCACAAAGTCACCACAAAGCTTCTTCCTGCTCAAAGATTGCTGAAAACCTTGAACACTGCAAAGAGGAATTAATGTTCCAGTGGCTCTGGAGGATAAGGTGGAACAAAAGCTCAAACTGTCATCACCACAAAGACTTGTGAACTCCTAGGAGCTAAAGCACAGCAACCCTTTTTTATGATGAAGCATTACAGCAACACATGATAGCAAAAGGAGCAGTTTGTTACWGCTCCCAAACATTTTTTAGCAGATCAGGGTGCAAGGCCATCCTTGATTCTGCCCTTCCCTGGCAGTAGAGGTGTCTGGATACAGAGCAGCTCCTTTATGGGAAGCAGCAATGGGCTCTCAGGAGTCTGCAGAGCATTCCTGCTCCCTGTGAGTTMCAGAGGCCAGAGCCAGCAGCAGCCTGAGCTCACAGTGAGCCCTGCAGCTGCACACATCTGTTCCAGGGAGCACAGACTAAGAGCAGTGATAAGCCTGCAGCAGGTACAGTTATTGGATGCAGAACCCTTCTGCTCCATTGAAACCTGGGGCTTTGGCTGTACCAAACTGGGTTATTTATTTCCCTTTTATTACCAGAGCAAATTGAAGCCAGTGGGCAAATGGGTAGAAATTAATTCTATTTGATTAACCATACATTTGATCAGTCTGCTAATGTACTCCTTTCTCCAGATAATGACCAGATCCCATGGAGAGTTACATACCTGAAATTTTGGGAGGGGGGGGGGGGTCTAAGCTATTAGTACCATTAGTATTTGGGGTGCAGTAATGTGTTGCCTCCAGCAGAACACACTACACAATGTGGTTTTGTACATCCAACCCCTCTGAGCTTCACATTTSCTGAGAGCTCCCACTGGTTTGGCTGATTTGCTCTCAGTTGAGGAAGGACACAGTGCCCAGGAAAGCTCATGGTAAGAGAAAAATCCACCCAGAGGTATGTTACAAAGGAAAAGGTGTAAGGGCTACAGGTTTTTAGGACAGTTATATAGGTAGTAGACATTTTAAAGACAGCTCAGGAAGAGAGACAGACTGCCAGCACAGGCATCCACCTTGGGAAAGGTGAGATAAACCTTTAAAAATGTTACAGCCATGGATTTTAGCATTCAGTCATTGGCAGTCAATACTGGCCCACAGGATGGAAGGGGAGCAGTGCTCAGTGTGTTGATGCTGCTGCCCAAGGTGTGGAAGCAGCAGAGGGGGGACACAAGGCTGGCAGCTCCTGCAGCAATGGTGGAAGAAGATCTCCCTGAACAATGCCCTTCTAAGACCAGCAGCACACTCCAGAAAAGGTAAATCCACTCAATCTCCAAGACTTATAAAATACCTTTGGTGCCATAAAATACCTTTGGTGCCCTATTCAACCACCATTCCAATTTTCATAGAGAAATTCCAAGAGGAACAAGAGGGAAGGGTCCATAAAAATCAAGATGTCCATGGTGCCAAGATGTGTCAGGGCATGCTGGTGACCAGCTACCCCTCCTCAGTCCCAGTGCCAACATCTCATCCACACAAAAAGCAATGGCACAGCCCCTCTCCTTCTGTACCTGCATGGCTCAGATGCAGTGAGTCACAGGGGGCTGTGCCTCCTCTGCCAATCCCTCTGGAAGTCAAGAGCTCCTCATACAGAAGAYACCAAAGMACAGAAAGCTGTAAACCCATGAGGTCTGCATGGTTAGAAGCTCTTTCTACAGGAGTTTGTGCTTTAGATGCTTCAGAAGCAGGCAGACATTCTGGCTGYTCYTTCTGGAGATTTCTGTTCTGTGCTCATCTGAATGAGCTTTGGAGAGGGAGAATTTAATTTTGTTTTGTTCGGAAAGCACAGTTTGTGCCCTGCCCCTCTCCAAGAATGTGACAACACTAATATCACATTATTGCACARCAACATCCCCAGTTGGAATTTGGAATTGGAAACACTTAGTGGGARATCAGCTGACATCAGCCCTACTCCCACAAAGGCTGCAGAGCATCTCTATTGCCTACACACCATCCCCAGCACTGCTTGTCACAATAGTTCCTATTAGAARACCAAAAAAACACTTTAAGTCTTGCTCCAAGTTAATCCCTAGCTTTGGCAAGATTTCCCAGCTTGTCAATGGACATCCCAAAACTAATTTTATTATAAAAGAAAGGAAAATCTTTGGCCTTTAAGGATATGCACTAATTAGCTTGGTCTTGCATCAGCCCTGCTACTGTTGCCCCTCTCTGGTTGTCTCCAATGTGTTGGTTCTACCAAGGGTCAGTCATGGGAGAGTCTCTGTCCAGAGGAATTTTCAGAGGCTCCACTGAGGACCTCTCTGTCTTGGGGATCCACTCAGATGATTTTCCAGATTTCAAAGATTCTGTGAAAGGACTAGAGGCAGTTACAGATTATGAATATAGTTACAGTTAAAAATACATCACATTTCCATTACGCATGACCAAAGCCATTAAGAAAGCATGACCAAAATCATTAAGAAAGCAATCTGGTGTGCTATTTTCATTTAGCAGATCAAATCCAGTTTATTCAGTCAATGCCATTAATTAGTCATTTGCATGAATATCTGTTCCTACAGGGGATACACTTCAAAATGTTCCCACAAGTATGAGAATTCCTGCTATCTGAGACAGCAGGTGTGTGGCAGCAGGGGACACAGGGACAATGGGAATTGCAAGAACAACTTGTGTGTSTGCATAATAGTCCTGTGGTGTTGTTACTATTTGTCCATTACCAAAGCCTCAACAAGTTGCTTTTTTAATATTTTTTTTAATCTTGAGGAGGAGAAGGTGGTTTAAAATTATTWTACTAGGTTGATTTGAAGCACTGTATTCTGCTGCTTCCCATTTCTTGCTGCCTCTCTGAGTTCCAGGACCCCACAGTTCATGGTAAACAAATAAGACAACACGGGCRTGCAAGCTGTGAAGGAGTCTGCTCTTTCATGCACAGCTAGAGCTGTTTTGCATAGCACTTTCCTGCCTGAATTGGAGTGTGTCTCTGGGGAACACAGCAGGCAGGTACTTGTGCTCTTCTCACTTCAGGATTCCGCACCCACTTTGGTTTGCCTACCCTAAAGATCAAGTGTGACAGTCAGACTTCTCTATTGAAGTAGCTAACTGTTCAAAAACATTACTTTGAATCCACTGTGGGGTTATTTTTTGAGTCAGTGTATATATTTTAATACATCATCCCAGTCTCAAAGGCAGGGGATGAGCAGTGCTACAATTGTTTGACTCTGTTATCCCTGCAAGGAGTACAGACCCTGCTGCTGGCTTTTCTCTGCCCCTCTGCCTGCTCCTGCTGCTGTCACCTTGGCAGCTGCAATGCAACAGATGCCTCTTTCTCACTTGTTTATCCGTGTGAGAGAGACTTCTAAGGCCCCAGCTTCAGTGCCAGCTGTGAWTGGTCTCCAAATTGCTTTTGCAAAGTTTGCTTCCTCACAGTCTGGCTCAGYGTTCCTGCTCCCTGTGCTCTTAGGGATCAATATTCACTGACATTTTCCCCCCATAGATCCTGGTTATTTCTAGGTAGCATCTGAATTCCTTCCTTATTGACTCAGTATGGCTCTTTTAAACTGTTGTTTTAGGAGTGGAAGAATTTATTTCCCTTCCTTCCTTCCTTCCTTCCTCTTCCTTCCTTCCTTCCTTCCTTCTTCCTTCCTTCCTTCCTTCCTTCTTCCTTCCTTCCTTCCTTCCTTCTTCCTTCCTTCTTCCTTCCTTCCTTCTTCCTTCCTTCTTCCTTCCTTCCTTCCTTCCGCCACTTCCTTCCGCCACTTCTTCCGCCACTTCTTCGCGCACTTCTTCCGCCACTTCCTTCCGCCACTTCCTTCCTTCCTTCCTTCCTTCCTTCCTTCCTTCCTTCCTTCCTTCCTTCCTTCCTTCCTTCCTTCCTTCCTTCCTTCCTTCCTTCCTTCCTTCCTTCCTTCCTTCCTTCCTTCCTTCCTTCCTTCCTTCCTTCCTTCCTTCCTTCCCTTCCTTCCTTCCTTCCTTCCTTCCTTCCTTTCCCCACTTCTTCCGCCTTCCTTCCGCCACTTCCTTCCTTCACTTCCGCCATTCCTTCCGCACTTCCTTCCGCCACTTCCTTCCGCCACTTCTTCCGCCACTTCCTTCGCACTTCCTTCTCGCACTTCCTTCCCCCACTTCCTTCTTCCGCCACTTCCTTTCCTTCCGCCACTTCCTTCCGCCACTTCCTTCCGCACTCTTCGCCACTTCCTTCCTTCCGCCACTTCCTTCCTTCCGCCACTTCCTTCCTTCTTCCGCCACTCTCCTTCCTTCCTTCTTTACTGAATAAGCCATACATATATTTTGGAACTAAATAATCCAGGTGAGAAAATGTAAAAAGACATCATACCAGGGATGATGAAAAATTATCCCCCCAAATCACTGAGAATCAAGCAGAGAATCCCCATGTTCACAACAGCTGCAAACATATTAGGCTGTTTAGCAGCCTACTGCTTGGAAAAGAGAGCCTCATCTTCATTTTTAGCTCCAAAGTGATTTATTGGATGAATAAATGATCTGCATATAAGATGATGACTGGTTTAAATGTAAATGTTGTGAAAGACTTCTTATGTAAGCACATACATTGCCTGAGAGATCCTTGTACATAAAAGCTGCAGCTGGAGCAAGTGGCTTTTTAAGCATTTGTTTTATGAAGTACACTTTTCATCACAATGGTTGTTATTTTTCATTTTATTTTATATCAGCTTTAACCAAAAAAAAAAAAAATCCAAAAATTCTTGAACTCACAACATGAACCACACACTTTTAATAGCAAGGCTATGCAAAATAATGACACTGTTAAATGGCTGAGTAAAACACAAATTCATCCTAAAGATGTCTCATACTTGAAAGTTGTACCAAGACAATCTCTGAAGTCTCACAGGTGATGGAGGCATAAAGACCAAACAASCTCAGTTTCTGACCATAAAACTGTGGATCCTGCAGGCTGGGCAGGCTGAGCCCACCTGTGGCCATTTGGAGAGGATCTCCTCAGGACTGCCATCACCTGTGGCAGAGGCTGTGACCCCTGGGCCCTGAGGAGTGCTGACCCACTGAACACCATGTTAGCCTCATAACTTCTCAMACTATTCCCAAACAGCACCAAGAGSTGCAAAGATGTCACCTCTGCCACCTGCCCTGGTGTTTTCACTGGGTCAGTGCCTCCCCAGCAGGCTCACAGGAGCTGGATGGGTTGTGGTGACCACTGCCCTCAGTTTCTGGTGGGGACTATGATGGCTGTGAGGATTTGTAAGCTGGTGTGGTTTTTATCAAGTGTTTCTAGACTTCTTGGGATTAAATCTGTTGTGGTAAGCATATGTTGCTGCATTCCTGCTAGCTCTGTGGTAGATAAGCTTTTCCTCCAAAATAACCTCCTCAAGAGTCTGAACAATGAAAACACTGCCAACACTTGTCTTYTCTGAAAGAGGCACAAAGGGACCCAAAGCCCTTCCTGTCTGCTTCATGTCTTTATTTTTAGAGAAGGCAAACCCACAATGTTTTCAGATTTCTGTTCTCAAGTCTGAAAGTGGAAGGAAGAGGCAGAAAACAACACTTGAGCAAAACCCCACTGAGCAGATAAAACAAGTAATGMACAGATTCATGTCACCTCACCCAATTTCCCACTGTGTGCCTCAGYACCCACCCTGCAGTCACCTTTCTGGACTGCAGGTCTTGCACACTACATGCAATTATCCCAGATGACACACAGAACTGTTACTGGTATGTTGAAAGCCTTCTAGGGGAAATGCAAATTATGGAAAATGGGCCAACTGGAAAGGTCTACTCAGGACCCCAATGCAGAGGTAAAAGTGTGTGTTTACTGAAATAGATAAAGGAAGTGAACAGAATTGGCTTGTTACTACTGTAACCTCAAGAGTTGCTTCTGTTGTGATGAAGCAAACAGAAGCCAGAACAATGCTTTGCTCCATGGTTTTTCTTTAAACTGACCAGCAGTTTTGATGTGCCATTTCTACCACCTTAAAGAGCTTTCATTTTCTTAAACATGCTAGTACTGTGTCACTGTTTTAGCTGCCTCAGAGAGGTATTCTTCAGCTCTGAGGATACTGCAGCAAACCAGATTCCCAGCTCACTTGTAGCCAGATGACACAGTAAAGAAAGTGGAAACCTTACAGCATGATGTACAAACACACACAGTACATAACTGCTCAAATAGAAACCTAAATAGAATAAATAATTCAAGTAGTGTGGTGGTGAAGTCCTGTTCTCATGTATTTATTTGATCTAGCTGTAGCACAAGAAAATTAATGCAGGAGAGATGCATAACATCTATAAATGCTGTACAACTTAGAGGAGAACAGCAGGGCTCTGGGCACTGCAAAAGGGGATAAGACATCCTTTATTTAGCATTGATAATGTTCATTAATTACAGAGACTTAGCAGGCATTCAGCAATGCCACCTTGGGCACTCAGGTGGGGCTGGAGCAGGGGCAGATTCACAGCCCCTGATGTCCTGCAGGCAGAGGGGGTGAAACCCTCACATTGCCACCTGAAAGGACAAAGGGTGCCTCAACCCTGTCCCTACTGGAAACAGGGGTGAGTCTTTAAAAGGCTTTGACTGTCAGTGGCACAAGAGCAGCAGCAGCAGAGATGGGATGTCCAAAATGTACAGGAAACATAAAATGGCTCTTGCCAAAAGTCTCTCTCTCTTACTCCCTGTGCTTTTCCATCCAAGATGTGTGTTCCTTTGGGGTCTGACAGCCAGGCTGAGGCACAGAGAATGGCTCTGGATGTCTGAGAGCTGCTGAAGGGTGCTAGGAGTGCTGAGCAACACTCACTGGGGGACTGAGGACCTCTGTTTAACTAAATGGRACTCAGTATTTGAGATTGCCCCAACTCAGTTTGCAGAGCTTCACATTTATTTATGAATATGAATAAAATATGGTACAGCCTCCCCAAAACATTGCACAGGTACTCTGATGTTAAATTGTTCCTCACTCAGGGTCACCAAGTGTTGAATTTGCAGGCAATCCCGACATGGGAAGAGATGARAATCTTGACTCCATGTTTCAGAAGGCTGATTTATTATTTTATKATATATATTATATTAAAAGAAAATKATATATWAAAACTATACTAAAAGAATAGAAGAAAAGATTTCATCAGAAGGCTTGAAAGGAAAGGAAAAGAATGGAGTGATAATAAAATCTTGTGACTGACCAGAGAGTCTGAGACAACTGGACTGTGATTGGCCATTAATTAAAAACAACCACATGAGACCAATCAAAGATGCACCTGTTGCATTCCACATCAGCAGATAATCATTGTTTACATTTCATTTCTGAGGCCTCTCAGCTTCTCAGGAGAAAWGATCCTAGCAAWAGGATTTTTCATAAAATATRTCCATGACACTCTGATGTACTTAATCATAATTTCCCACACTCAACCCAAAACAAGAAGTGTGTCCTTTCTATAACACTCACTAGTGGGTTTGTCTCCAACACAGTTTTCCCTACATTATTGTTTGACTTGGTATCTCTGACCTTTTGATTTTACCATATTCTGAAGACAGCAAAGTAGAAATAATGACACAAACACTTCAAAGTAGCCTACAGCTGTGAGCCTCTGAATCCTTGCACACACACACACAAAAAAAAAAAAAAAATCTGTGATTTTATTTAGTTTAGAAAATATCACAAAGAAGCAAAGTTGAGATATATTGAGAGTAACAARAAGTTCCATAACATGGTTACACAAAGCTATGCAGAAATGTGGACTTTTCACCCTGAACATAAAACCCTTAGGAAATCACACAAGTATGAAATGTGAGCTAGGGTGTGAGAGAGCAAACCAGAGTGAGCCATTTTCTTGTCACAGATAATTAATGCATGTCTCTCAAATTTCATGTAACTGCACATAYGAAATATCCCCATCATGTGTGCACACATAAAAATCAGCTACAGGTGGTGCATGTGACTGCCTGCATATGCTGCAATCCAACACCAAAGTCCACAAAGAGACAAAAACTGAGCCCACTCCTCTTCCAGCTTGCTGTGATCCTGCCCTGGTTACAAGAGGAGATGCAGGAGCACTGAGAACCCACCCACCAGGGTGGGCAGCAGGAGACCAATGCCATGTGCTCAGATCAGGCTTTGCTGTAAACAGTGTGTCCTGAAAAAGCCCTGGGTCAGTGCCCCAATCTACCTGTGGAGTATCTTTGGAGAACTCACAGAGTTTCACATTCATGCATGAACTTATGCTAGAAAAAAGTTGCATCACCCATCACTGCATTCTCTGTTGAGCAAATCAGGATTTTTGAAACAAGAAGGGGCAGATTTCATCAGTCCTGAGAGCACTATCAGMCTTTTATTGCAAATATTACCCAAAGACATCTTTTTGGACATATTTTCCAGGGATAATAAGGCAGCTTAGGGCTTATATTTATTCATGGAATCAGCAGTCTTTTCATTTCTATTGTTCATGTCTGTAGATCAAGACTTTGACTGGTGTGGGAAGTGACTGAAGGATGGGATGTTTAGAGGTTTAATCTGCATGAGCCTGAAATAATGGAAATAGAAGTTGGCCAGCATTAAAATAAATAAATAAATAAATAAATAAATAAATAAATATTCTATCTGCCTTATGGAGCAATCCAGAGCACCAAGTTAACTAATTGTCACCTTGAGTTGCAGTTTGGTGACACCAGAACAAGCAGTACCTACTCTGAGAGGATTAATATGAGCAGAAAATGAAGAGATTGATGGGCAATGTATCTGAGCTCAGCATGAAAGGGAAACTGTTGTACAAAGCTTTAACAGACATCATTCTTCAGAAGGACCTGCACTGATCACTTCACCCCTTCCAGCAGTCAAAGACAAGTCAAAGTACATGGGAAAAGTCTAAGCAACAGATCAGGCTTTTAATTATGTCCAGAAATGAAGAGACAAGCTTTCCAAAATAGATAAATCTATTTCCAACCTTTTCCCCTCTTCAYAGATGCCAGAGACAGGCTGCATGTGATTAAAAGCTACAAAAATAGCAGTTACAGTCTTGCAAGGATGCTTTCCATTGGCATTTTCTTTCAACTGATTTCACTTCAGATAATATTGACAGCAGGATGCCACAGACCTGATTAAACAGTTCATCTTAACCATTGAGTGCCAGGCTGAGATTGTTGGTTCAGCTATGTGGTAGTGGTAGAAGGCAAATAAAYATTCACTTACAGTCCACCCAGCACTACATTTTAATATTTTCTYATCAAGTGATCCATTAGAATGGTATGAATTGCAATAAAATGAACCCTTTTGTATCTCACTGTTAAATAAACTCTGCAGTCTCACATTCCTTGATACAGACACATTCTCCAGCAACACAGAGGATTCAGACAGCTGCCTTAGAGAAACCTGTTCTGAAGAATTAATTTTCTCCCCAATAACAATATGGTTTGTTAACAGAAGTTTATGCAAACACAGATGGTAGAATAAGCCCTTGTGATGCAGGTAGGCCTTTGCTGAAAGAGTAGAGCTCTCACTGAATCGTAGAACATGGTACCAGAACATCTCTTCACTTTRACTCTCCTCCCATGAGGAAAAGGGGTAGTTAATTTGTTTGGGATGAATCCTTTTCTGGGGATACAGAAACTTAAGCATATTCATCAGATTTTGCACTGTAAATGAGGTTTAAATTTCTATAATCAGAGATAAKTGATTGCAAAGAAGTCTGATAGAGCTTCTACCCTGGCAAAATCCTGTACAGCTTCTCCCAGGCACTGAGGCCAATCCTCACCCCTGACAGAGCTGAGCTCCTTGATGTTACTCTGCCTCTGTGAAGTGGCTCAGAGTGGCTGYAAGTGCAAGGCACATCAATTTTGAAGCCTCCTTACATAGTCAGAGAAAGTGCAATTCCAACAGTTAAAATGAACACCCATTTTTTGTGTGSTGAAGTCAAAACCAAAAAAAGCATCTCTTCATAGAACAGTCCTGTGGTATGGTTGCATGCAATCAATACAGCCACCATGTAAGATCATTGTAACGAAAATGAAAATTTTCTAAATGAAAAAGAACCTTTTCCTTTTTACACAGCATTTGTATCACAACAGCACCAAGGAGCTGCACAGCTGGGGGTTCCCTGTGCTTTGGGCTAGAGGAGTTTTCAACAGAACAACAGACCCTGCAGAAAATACCTTAAAGAACATTCTGCCTGCCACCTGCACAGCACACTGCTGCCTGCTCCTGAAGGGATTTTTTTTACTATCAGTGACTTTCTCTCTCCACACAGGACAGATATTTCTTTTTCCAGCCCTCACTTCTGAGGCACCCTGCAGAAGACTCTTTCCACGTGTGCAGCATTGCATCTCTGCACCCTTCCTGCATACACAGAGATTGAATGGTTCACATTCAGTGGCTTTTGGTGATGCTACACCTCAGTTTGGGTTGAGCAAGGATTTAAATGTGCAGTTCCCTGCACAGGTGAAGCTCAGTGGCAGGTGAGATTTGATGGAACCTCCACCAATCTCAGTGTTCTGTTTCCACTTTAAGTGCWGGGCTTGGACACCAAGACCACAACCTTGCTGGGGGCTGAGACATGGTATTTACCCTGCAGCTCAGAATTACCAAAATGTGCAACTTTGTGCTAAGTATCAAGAGGTAATTCMAGGTCCAGGGCTTATTTCCTTTCACACAATGCACATCTAAAGAGTCATTCATGAATAAGTCTCCTGATCCTACCCAGTGGGATGTGGTGGTGTATTTATAGACCAGAATCCATTACAGTTAATACTGCACTATTTACACTCATCTGCCATAAATCTAATTCTGTTGTTATGGCTGTCCTGCCTAATGTACTCCAGGAATGCTCTTCAAGCCAGTATCAATTATATTTGCAAATAAACTAATGCTTTGGGTTAAACAAAGTGAAAACATTCTTCCTCTGAGAAATTTAGTACTTTGTATCTGCATCTATTCCAAGTGAATCTTGTTTTTTATTCAATTAAGCACCACAGATGACAACAACGATCCAGAAAACATTAAAKGAAAACATTGATTCTGCAATAATAACATTGGATGAGCCATGAACTGCTACCAGTAACATAATCCTGATACATCAAACTCAATTACAACTTCAAAATAGTGCTTTTATTTTACAGTAATTATTTAATATTATTTTCAGCTTGACWCTTTTATCACTGGCATTTGCACCAAGCTGTCTCTAATTTAAAAGCTGGTATTTTGTGACCTCAGCCTTAATATCTGGCATGAAAACTACCAGATAGCACAAATGTTACGGAATGTGTTCCATGTGTTTTGGAATGTTATCCTGTTCCTCTTTGATGTTGTTYTCAAGATTAGATTGTGCAGGCACAYCAAGCCAGAGCCTTTGCACCAAACCCAGACATTCATTTTTCTTTGTCTTTTGCAACCCAGCAGGTCCCTGATGATGGTCTGGACAGGTCAGGCTTGAGCCTAACTGGAGTTAGGAGCGTCTGCAAAGGGAAGGTCTTTGACACCTTTCCCTTCTGCATTAAAAACACAACAAACCCCAATGAAAACCCAGATCCAGAGGTTTGRAAATGAGAGAATAAAGAATTTCCAATCTAAACMCTTGTGCCATCATGGACTTTGATASAACACAAACTTTTTTCAATATAATGTCTCATAATGAGTGAGACTTTATCAAACATCCATCCCTGCCTCAGTATAAYGGTTTAAAAGCCAATATCTATTCTCATTATATCCATAGCACAGCCCTTAAAATGTCACTTTTCCCTTACAGATCAGGAGTCTTTGCAGCAACCTTCTTTATAATTATGTTTATTATCAGCATCAATTTCCATTTCTCCAGGCACCCCAGAGGAACAGCAGATGCCTTTCAACATTTACAAGGCAAACTGGCAATAATTGCTTTCCCCACTATGGAAACCCCATCAGTGCTGGGGTGATGTGWGGCACAGCAAACCCTAATTATACCTTAGTCAGGCACTAAGAAATAGCACCAGCCTGATTTTTCCAGGATTCCCTTCAGCTATTGATCCCTTACTCAGGACTAAAATATATCTGCAAAGAAGGGAAGTATTTATGATAAAGGATAGTGCAGACAAGCATGTTTGGAGAGGTTGCCAGAAGGTACAACTAAATCTTCAGGAAAGACTCATGTGTGGAGATTTCTTTAGAGTCCTTACACAGTGAGGCATGTGAGAAGCCCAAATTCCATTAAAAAAGCAGAAAAAAATCAATTTCTGGCCTTCCTGAAGAAAGGGGAAAGACTGACTTCATTAACACAAAGTGCAAARCCCAGTAGAGAGAAAAAGAGGCCTGAAAATACATTTCCTTTTAAAATGCCAGTACTCTTTTTCTTTATTTTCAGTGCTGATATATTTTTCTTTTTAGTATGGATTATTACKTCTTGCACATCCAGGTCTGAGAGTACAGCAGCTCATTCACCTAAACATTTAGCAAACCTGACAGTATTTAGCTCTAATAACTTGAGAGCCTGAGAAAGCACAGGAACATCATCATTTCATGCATCAGATCTRTTTAAGAACAGATACAAAGTACTGCTCACAAGCCGGAACAGAAACAATATTGTCCCAGCAGTAAAATCACAGAATGGAAAAATCATAGAAATATTACCCATTTTCAAGTTCCATGAAAAAAAAAAAAAAAGAATAGAAAGTGGAGAGGATTTTGGTCATGCTGATCTAGCTAGTGAAACTCTAAAGGAAAAATAGAAGTTTAATGCAGGGTAATGAAATTGYACATTTTACATTTTCTTCTCAGCTTGAAGAAGACCCCCTGGTTAAAAGTGAATTTTAAGTAGTTTCCAATATGTAAAATTTAAAGGCTTTTTGTGGTTTCATAGTTAGCTGTGCTGTTGCTATCTSTGATAAAGTGATACTAAAAGGCCTGAGTGCATCAGTCTGGCAAATGTAATAAAATTGGAGCCTGCAAGTGCAGCCACCTTATATGTGAGGCCATTTCTGAATGAAGGACATATTTGCAGCAGCAAGCAAGATCAAAAGCACAAAACACATTACATTGGATCAAGTTAATGATCAGTTTAATACAGCTTGTATTTTGACAGCCAGAATCAGCCAGATTAAACTACAAAAATACTTTCACAAACCTGCTCAAAGGCACAAATTTTCTGTTATTAGTATTCCTCCYAAAAGCTCTTTTTATATATTTCTAATCTTTATGCTGATGATTGTGAATGCTTTTTGTTCATGTAAACACAGGAGAACAGAGAAAACCTGACTAGAAATACAAATGGGTGAATTCAATGTGCAGAAAAMATAATTAATTCCAGGAAATATAAAAACCAGGAAGGATTCTGTGCTTCCAGTTTAGCTTTTATCTTCATCCCCTATACTTAAATTTTAATTTAAGTTATGGAGCTTGACTATCCCTYCTAAAAGGTGCTGCTGCTAATCAAAACAACAGTAGTAGTCTTAATTTTGTTATGTTTCCATATTCTTCCCAAACCTGTGAGAATTAATCTCTCATCTCCTTTGTGACAACAAGTTCCATGTGTGAAAATAACACCTGTGTGTTCAATTTGAACTCAAATATTAGAAATGTGAGACTTACTGCTTGTTCAGAAGTTTTAATTTTCTCTTCCCTGGACCAYGCCTTGCAGCAGGACTTCAAGAGACACAGGGAAATATTTGGGGGGTGGGTAAGGAAAACTATTTAACAGGAGTCTGGGTGGAGGTCTCATTGCTCTGGTTTCTGCTGCCCTGGTTTCTTCCTCTCTGTAGCTTCTTGTGCAGCTGTTCATCAATGGCCATGGCCATTTGTGTGTGAGGAAGGGGAAAAGATGTGCTGGTAATCTGATTAGTCCCATTCCCTTCCTTCTTCTATTGTGAGGGAAAAGGGCTCCAAAATTGAGGATTCCTGGCAGGACACCTTTGATGTCCTCCTTGTGGTCTCCTTTCCAAAACTAAATAACACCACTGTTTAAGAATTCTCCAGTCAGTAAGATTTACTTGAGCCTGTAAATGTACTCATCAGACACCTCTGAGCCCAGCCTTGCATGCAACATTCCCAGTGAAACCACAGTGCTTACTTATACAATTATATAATTACATTATAATTACCCTCTGTATTATCCTGTCCCATTTTTAATGCATTTCAACATCTTGTATGCATTTTGTTAATTCCCTTTTTTTTTTTCCTGAATCCTGCTAAGCTCCTGGCCTCAGTGATCTATTGTGGTGATGTAGCTCCAGAGGTGCACTGTCATCCAAGCAATTACTGTTGTCCATTATCAACWAATTTCCATTGTCTGTAGGAAAACTCAAGGTCACACTCTTGCACTGCAGCTTTGGGCTGATCACCCAAAAGAATATACCACTAATAATTACTATTTAAATGCTACAACAGATGAATAGCAAGCACATGAACAGTGGTTCAGCTCTGAAGATTATGCTGGAGGAGGAGATTACCACAATGCCAGATCCCTGAAGGTGCTGAGTACTTACAATTTCTATTTTAATTCCTGTTGGGTCAGTGCAAGGGTCTGGCAGGGTAGGATGCAGCACAGGTAGGTATGGGAGGTGTGCTCCCTTTGCACCATGGGACAGATCCCACTTGGAATAAAAATCTCACCTGCAAGACACGTGCTACTGCTTTAGTCGGCAAAAGAAGATAGGACACTCCTAGAAATAAATGCACCCCTAGAATGAAGAGAAAAGTGGGGAGGGAAAAAAAAGTTGCCCCTTTGCATATCTACTGCCTTATAGGGGCACAGAGGGTCAATTTAATGCTGACCTATTTCACTTTGGAAGGTGAAGAGACACAGAAAACATCACACACATGAAAGGGATGGACAGCTGCCCATTGCTGTTGCTTTGGGAGCTCCTATTGTATTTGCATTGCCCCCAGACRATGGCAGGAAGGAATGATGAATCTGACTCCATGTTCTCAGAAGGCTAATTYATTATTTTATTATACTATATTATATTAAAGAACACTAAACTATACTRTACTAAAGAATACAGAAAGGATACWKACASAATGCTAAAAAGATAATAATGAAAACTCMTGACTCTYTCCAGAGTCYYGACACAGCTTGGCCCTGATTGGCCAATGAGTGAAAACAACTCACACCAGAATCCAATGAAACAATCACCTGTGGGTAAACAATCTCCAAACACATTCCACATGAGCACAACAAAGGAAAAGAAAATGAGATAATTATTGTTTTCATTTCTCTCTGAGGCTTCTCATCTTCCTGGGCAAAGGGATTTTTCAGAAAATGTCAATGTAACAAGCTCCCATCTCTAGCCAGGRGCAGGAATTCTCTTTGGGGAAGGAACCCAGCACAGAGGGAAATGTTAAAAATATCACACTGCAYTCCTCATTCTTTTCTAATAAATATTTGCTGACATGGCATTCAGCTGTGCTGGAAACAATCTAGTTTGCCATCATTAATACTTTATGAGGCCAATCCTCACCCCTGACAGAGCTGAGCTCCTTTCAATCAGAATGGTGCCTGAGGGGCAGCCCTTGCCAGCAATGGACAGGAAGTTTTGTACAGCCTGAAGACTTGCACAGCCTTGAATAGCTTGTGGTGGTTCTGCCCCTCACTGCACCTGTGCTTTGGCACAAGGRAGCACAAGGTTTTCCCCTTTTTCTTCTACATTTTAAGTCTAAAGCTCAAAACAAGAAAAATGTTGCACAGGGATGTCTGAACTGATGCAAATAGATCATGCACAATGTATGTTTGCTCTTTGGGTTTCTGTTATCCTCCCTCTGCAGTGTYACTGACACTATTTGTCCTCCCTGAGCTAATTTTTAGTCATTTTCAGGAGGTAATGTGCATTTATTAGGTAGATCAATACTTTGCATGCTATGTTTTCAGAAAAGTCAGATAAATGATGGACTTTGTTTGACATTTGTCTTCTGGCACATTAATGTGTTTCAGAAAGTCAAGTGAATTGATAAGCCAAGAACTCCCCAAGCCCAAGCAAAATATCCTCTGTCAGTCATATTCTTACCAAAGTGTTGCTTTGGCACTGGATTTTTCAGGAGCATTGCTTATATATAGCAACTACATCAGCCATGCTGCCCAATCCTCTCCAACCACCCCATCCTTGGAAAGGGATCAAAAAAATATCTGCCAAAGCTTTCAATTCCACTTGCTACTCCCATCTCAGTTCTCAGATGTAACTCATCTGGATCCCATGCCTTGACAATTTTTAACAGCTCTAATTGCCCAACTGTCTGCTCTGGCATAATCATAAAACCTCTTAGCATTTCACATGACCCCCAGGAAAATGTATTCTAGTCTCTGATGTGACCTTCAGCTTTTTCTCTAAATACAAATGGCACAGAACCCATGGAGGCTTTTTGCAATGACAATCTCATCTGTCATTCCCTACTCATGTCTCTGAATGCCCTCATTGACCTCAGCATTCCTACATTTTTTCTGTGATATTTAAGGACATTGCTGYTGTTTACCCATAAGCCAGTTACTGTCCAGCAGGCCCAGTTTCATTTTTCAATGCCTTTTTCTATTTTCTATGCAGCTTTTTTAAACAAAAGTCATAATTAAACATTCCCTCAATCTCTTTATACACATGCACACAAATATGCATTTGGGAATAGATTTTAGATGTATTCTAGTTTAGATAAGTAACTTTCTTTGTTTAAACCTCCAGCACATTGGGACAGTCACAAAAGGAAGAGAGGAAATAATTTGAAAAAAAACTCTTCAAGATTTTACATSCAAATCTTTGAGGGTTTGATACATCTGATCCTTGAATTCATCTCTGTTTGCAGAAGGAACTCAGGGGCTGAAACACTGRAGGGAACCTGCTCTCAGCAAAGACCTTTAGGGCCACATTCTCATTCCTGTTGAGCTTCCTCCCATGCTGCTCTTAGAACAACGTAAGGGGAGGTAAAATAAATTAAAATAAGAATGAGGATGACACCCCTTATCCTCTGTCTTTCCCAGAAATTCAGCTCTTCCTTGGTATTTTTCCTCCACATACTACACACTTTTCTAAACACCAGGCTGAGTGAGCTATCCACCACATGGGATCAGCTCAAACACCTCATGGCTGGTGACAATTTCCCCGTTCTCAAATGCATTTTCTCATGCCTCTTCCTTTTTACCATGTTATTTTCTCTGTTTTCTCTGCTGAAACATGCACCCATAGGCTGCTGTGCCCCTTAGGGTAATCAGCCACTCCAGGATATTTCAATTCAGGCTCATTAACTACTCCTCCTTCATCTTCACCACAGGTTTTGTGTATATTCAAACATCTCCTCGGCAGTGAAGCACACAGACCAGTAGCAGTCAGAGAGGAAAGATTCCTGTGTCCCACATGTGTCTGAGCAGTTCCTTGAACAATCCAAACAGGCATCATCAGAATCATAGAATCAACACAGAATCATAGAATCTGATTCCAACAATCAAGAGCTTGTGTTGGAAGGGACCATAAAGGATCATCTGGTTCCATCCCCTGCCATGGGCAGGGACCCCTTCCACTAGACCAGGCTGCTCAAAGCCCCATCCAATCTGGCCTTGAACACTTCCAGAGATGTGAATTTCTTCTTCATATCTAATCTAAATCTACCCTCCTTCAGCAGAAAGCCGTCCCCCCTTGTCCTCTGCCCTTTTAAAAGGTCCCTTTAAAGCTCTTTTTCAGGCCCTCTTTGGGTCCTTGGCCTACAAATCTACTTTTCTCATAAAATGCTCTCAAGTAGGCCAAGTTTATTTAAGCATATTCCCTTCCTCCCCTCCACCCAAACACATTAATTTGTGTTAGCAGAGATGAAGTTAACTTCATTATCTGTGAGTGTTTATAATCTCCATGTCCCTTTGTAGTCTTTTTCTTTCCTGCCTATTACTCACAGTTCCTCCCTATACAGAACCACACACAAATTCATTAGCAGACTGTTTACTCCCTCTTCAGGATCATTAAAGGGAGATGCTAAATGAGACCTGACCTAACACAGCTGCACTAAGTATTTCCTTGTAAACAGAGACTTTCCCATTTATCAAAAACTCTGTAGTAAATTTCAGTCCACACAAAGTTGTTTATATTGAGGGAATTTCTAAAAGTTTCCAGATTCAGACTTGAGCCATTACTTTACGCTGACAGAAGTTAGTAATAAAAGACCCTTAACTCAAACAAGAGTTCTTCAAGACATTAAACTGATGTCTGAGGAAGCTCTCTCTAAACCTTTATGAAAGGCTGAATACATTTATGGATTTATGAAACAAAACTGGAAATGTGTGTTCTCTTCAGCTGGAGACACTGTGTGCAGGGCAYCAGCCACAGCCCTGGGCTGCTGAAGAGCTCACATCAATTGGAAGGAGCCCAGAAGAGGCTCACAATTTTCCAAAAATSCATCATATCTGAGGGAAAACTTGAAAGCGTTCAGATGGTTTAATTTAGAGAGGCAGATGCTGAGGAGATGTAACATCTCTCAGGAATGGTGTGGGTATAATTAAACTCGCCTTCGGACACAAGGGTGAACTAGATGACCTTTAGAGATCCTTTCCATTCCTATTTYCTCTGATGCCTTGATTGGGCAGGTTGTCTGCCCAAATTTCTCTCACAGACATCAGCCATCACAGGCAGAAGCCCTGAGCCTTGCATGCTGCACCCTAAATGTGCTCACAGCTGCTCCAGGACTGCATCTCCCCCCAGACCCCTTGGCTGAGGCATTGGCTGCTCAGTGTCCTGCCAAATCCTCATTTCAAGGGTGGGAAATTCAGCAAGGGCTGTAATGAAGGTAAACACTGGAGCTGTTGCACCTCAGGACACCAAGGTCACGGGGAAAGCCTCTTGTGGTGCATCAGAGAAGGTCCCAGCTCTGGATGCTCCCCTGGGACACCCASCAGCCAGAAACTCACGTTTGGAAGATGTGTCTGGGAAGCTGCTGGCAGTGCTGCTGTCTGTTCCAGCATTCAGGCTGCCCTTCCCTGAAGCAGGGTGTCCCTCAAGTCCTGCTGCAGTTATCTTACTGGCATTTTTCACACTTCTAACCACCCTCTTGGCCTTTCTAATGAAGAGATCCTCAGCACAATTTATTACAAGAGGTCACTTGCATCAAAGCACTTGTCTCCAGKCTTTATTTCTGATAATACTTAGAGAAAAATATCTTCCCTCTATTTTTCTCTTCCTTAACAAACAAGGACATGAATCATTTSCCATTTATCACTTCTTAACCATCACAATTGGTCTCCACATCCCTTCCAAGCACTCCCAAAATGCTGGTGAGTGACCATGTAGCTTCCTACATCCATCCCCATCTCCAAAACAGCTGCTTTTTAAGCTCTCCTTCATTTGCGAATTTGCACAATGTATTTACAAATATAAATATTTTAACTGTATTAAGGCTGACGTGTTTTCTTTCATGCCCATAGTCTGCAGATTAAATCTGCAGCTTAATTAATTTGCACTCAGAGTTCCCATCTCTCCTTCCCTCTGACCAATGCTTCTGCTCTGCTTTGTGCTCCCTSCTGCACTCACCACATCCTCCCCTGCTTCCCTGGGGTTATTAATTGTTCCCTTTTCTCAGGCAAAGCCTGCATACAGCTGGACAAAACTTCTCCCATTTAGAAACAATTGTCAGCTCAGGCATTTGGAAGGAGGGATATTTGGTTTTAATCAGGTACTTTGGGTAACTTTGTGCATCTCTGGTTTGATCATCAAAGGGGAAAAGCTACCTGTGTTTTCTTTTAAAAAGCCCTGTTTGACAGCTGGTTGTGTAACACAGCCCAGAGGGCAGATGAAACTCTTGTGAAACACACAGAATCTTTTCTTTGATCACAGAGCTTCGTGTAAACATTTTCCCTCCATTCCCTCTGCTCATTTACCTGCAACACATGCTCTCACCCCACACCCCCCAGCTCCTTGCAGCTCTCCTGCTGCCCTGGCTCTGTGCAGAACCTCATCCCCCCCATGTCCCCAGGCCAGGCAAGCCAAGTCACCCCACATTTCAAAGGAAAAGCTGAGATTATGGCCAGTTTTCCATTCTCCCCAGCAGTTTGGCTCCTGCTGACCCAGGCAGCCCAGAGCCTCCCCCACTTTGTGCWGCTGGGAAGGCAGAAATGTTCATAAGGCACCAGGGGAGTTGAATTCCCTGCAAAAATACCTCCCTTGCAACACCCTGCTGGCTGCTAATGACAGCACAGCTCCCTCCACCACCAAGAGACACGGGAGAGGAGAATACATGAAAAGCTGATTGTGTCAAGCCTCAAACAGAGCAATGATTCTTGTTGTCTGTTTTCCCACCTGCAGCCCTGCATTGCTGGCTCTGAGCTAGGGGAGCATCAGTAAAGGAGGTTACATTTGCAATTACCATGTGAGCAGCGACCCACATATAGGAAAACACGAGCATTGAATAATTACAGACATAAGGCAATGGGTGGAGGAGTGCCCTGTGCCAATTTTGCAAGGAGAAGGTGAGCCAGATACTCCCTTTTGCTTGAAAAATATAGGATTAAAAAACAGGGGAAAAAAAAGCCTTTTTGGTTCTTTTTTCCATACCCAATAATATGCGAAATAATGCTTATTCCTATTCTAAAACATTGTTCCCTGCTGGAGAAGCAGGATTCTGGATCTGCCACACCACATTGCTGCCATCATGTTAAGGTCCACGGAGAGCAGGCTGAACTCTCACAAATCATGGGCTGGACACTGCCTAAACAGACTTCCCATGGCCACAAAAGCTGATACCCAACCCCTGCCAGAGCCTCACACAGTGCTGAGGAGCTACCCAGGGCTCACATTTTGTACCACAGGAAWCACCAGGAAAGAAAGCAYWTTTGGTATTCAAAGGTAAGGCTAASAGCACTGTGGAGATTTTGGCAACTGCCCTTATCCCATATATAAATATAATTGAAAATAAAAATAACATATAAATATAAAAATAAATATAGTTATAGATATAAATAAAATAAATAWAAATAWAWATAAATATAAATATAAATATGTGTATACACATTTATAAATATATATATCTACATACACACAATACATGAAATTTTCTGTAGACTTATGCTACAGAATGTTTGTACATCTATGTACAACAGCTCARTGTGCCATCTGTATAAATTTCTGCTGCATCCATGGCTACAGCCTGGCTGTCCTCTACACCAGGTATTTAATTTAATGCTAATACTCAGAAAAGGCTGAGCAAGTGTCTGAACAACCAGGCAGCAAAAGCAAGCAATGAGGTAGAGAATGGATTATCCACATCCCAACACACAGCAGACTATTTACTAGATTTTATTTTCCTGCAGTAAAAATACTGCACTTCATAAAATTACTTGAGTTAGAGGAAATGAAACAGATGAAAAAAACAGACCCAAACTTGAATATAGCTGCGTAATATCTTAGATGAAATCAATTTGCACAGACTGTGAAAAATGAAGAATGGGATTATAATGGATTATTTTAGTACAAKCTTTTGATGTTTTGTGTAAATGATTTTGGTATTTTTGTTCCTCAAGAGAGATGTTTAATGACAACTGCTGAAAATCTATAAAATGCTGTACTTAGGAGCACCATGGAGCTGCCTTGAAGTTGTGAGTGAAATTGCATGCAGAGGATAAATATATGTTCAGCAGCAGGAGAACTACCAACAGAAAAAAATCCAGTATTAAAGTATTTCTATTCTAACACTTTAACACTTCAAGCCCCAGGTGAAATCTTACTTTGTTAGTCACAAAATTTAGTAATACCCAACCCAAAGAAAGGTAACTTGTGGAGCAGAAAAAAATGCTGGCATATTATCAAAATGTTGMTTGTCTAACAGAGYATTACAGAGAGAAATACTCAGCCCTGTGAATCCTGGAAAACATCATTCCCTCTCAGAAAATTTAATTACCCCTTACATCTGTCCAGCATCTTTTTCTTCAGCCATTCACAGGCATCAGAGTTTTGCCTAGGGCATTGAAAAATACATCTACATCTAGAAATGTAAACAGRGGAGGAAACACCCAAAGATTTTACAATAAAAGGAGAATTGTCTCCTCCTTGCCCTCTTTCTGACTCAGGCAGCTCAACACACTGAGACCTTTCCAGGCTCATGGTAACCTCAAACCTGATCCCACCATTCTTGCCTCTCCAGAGAGTCTGTTTGGAGATAAAAAYTGGCTACAATACTGCATGTTCTCTTTCCCAAGGCAAACTAGATGTAAATTTTAACCAAAATCCAATTGATCTGAAGGGGACAGAGCCTTTAAAAAAACYCCAAAAAACAAGGTTGTTGTTCGACACATAAAAAAATGCAGCACTTGCTTTTTTTTTTCTAAAGTCAGCTTGAGTGCTCTTAATTTAAAATCTCATCAGCATAATCTTCTCTTTTTTAAAGAGAGGAAACTAGTGCCCAGTGATGACTTATGGTCACTAGAAGATCTTATCTCTGTTAGTTGTGGCTGTATTTGCCACYATATAAATCTCATAGACCAGTTGGGTTATTCACTCACTGAGCTGTGACAGGCAATAACACAAACACTGCTCCAGGTCCTAATGACACTCTGGTGTGGATCCTAAGAAACTGCTTGTCCTATTAGATGGCAAGAGTGTTTTCTTGAGTTTGGACTCTATATAAAAACTAACGCATGAACAGAGCAAAGAAAAATGTTATTTATAATCCTAAATACCATACCATTCCCCAAAGTGACAAGATCAATATTGCAGCTTGGCACTTGCTACTGTGACAGATGGTGCTATTAAAATACTGAGCATATCTTTTCTGCAGGAAAAAGAAAAATAATAAGCCAGGAGATTATATGTTGCCCTCATCCAATTTGCATTTTAGGTTACTAAAAATTGGTTAAAAAAGAAAAAGGAAGTAGAAAACACATGTTCCTCTTTTAAATATAACAAAACAGTGAAAAGAACTATTATATCCTTTTTGAAAGAGAGAAGTGAGGGATGCTTGCAGCAGTGTAAAGACTATCAGAAAAGGGTTTTCATTATGTTCCTGACTGTATTTTGCATTAATTTCACCAGGGCATTTTCATTTTTAACACAAGTACAAGAACAGATAAGGTTGGGAAGATTATTAATGTCTTTGTGAGCAGCTCCATCGGCCCTTCTGGGAGCCTTTTGTGAAACACACCTGAGAAAAGCTCGGGTAAGTGCCAGTTGTTTCCCAAATCCCCAGGAATTTCAAATGAAGATTAGTTTAGGTACTTACAAAGGGTCAGCACTCGCAGAGCTCATTGTGCTGCTGAAGAACCTCCCAGCTGAAATCCTCTAAGGCTTGTTGCAAGTTGTTGCTTGATTGCAACAACTTTTGCAATCAAGATTACTCATTGATAGAAAGTTCTCCATTTTTATTTCTACCTATTAAGATTCTCAATTTGTTTTAATTACCTCCCCTCATCCCCATCTCTGGTGTTTAATTCTCTGTTGTGAATTYCTCAGAGTTGCAACAATTGGCTTTGCTCTAGTTGTTTATTTATCTGCTGATTTAGATACTCATGCTTAGGCAAAGAGGAGGCATTGGATGCTGAATCAGGAATATTTTTATTAACTACAACTCTGGAGAAGATTTTTAGTGTAGACCTAGACCTGACCTTTCTTTTCCTGTGCTCTTTTAAACTGCTAACCCTGCTCCAGCAAGTTCTGTTCATTATCTTCTTTTCATTACATTCTTTTCATCCTCAAGCAACTCTGGCCATCTAGGTGATYCAGAAATACCTTTTTTATTAATGAGAAGTGGATGGATAAAGAATTTCCATAGTGAGAAAAAACCCCAAACCTTCCTACTGGAAGCTGTTTATCTTTTGCCAGGTGCCTGTGTGGTTTGAGTAGGTGAGCATCTTGACCAACTGGACAATTCCATTTACTATCTACAGGAAACTTCTTTGAATTTCTTTCCACAGTGAGTCCACTCAGTCAAATTCTGGATTCTTCATAAAAGTGTTTCTGTGGGTTTCCATGCTCCTTCAGTAGTGCTGGACAGGTTTGGGTAGTGACACAAAAGTTTAGGGAAGGCTGCTGATAGTTGTTTTCCTAGGATGAACTGAATAAAGATGTTTTTAAGGCTTGAAAACTGGACAATAGCTGCTTTTCCTGTGGGTCAGGAATTGAAATCTCTGGACTAATAAAGGAGAAGGGTCTAGTCTTAATGAATACAGAAATTTTTATGAAAATGTAATCTAAAGAACACTTATAATGAAGCAGAATCTAATAAATTATAAAATCTCCCAAGAAGAAAATACAAAGTTCAGTATAAAGCATATAGTCACAAAAGAGTGCAACAGGAAAGTTCAGCATTGGAGCTGCTAAAAGTATCATATCAGAATCTCTGTTCAAAAATTGGAGCAGAAAATGAAAGAATGGAGAACTTCCCTAGGTAACCCTTCCCTAGAGATACAAAGAGGTGCTGGTCAAAAAGAACTAATTCCATTTAATGTAAAGCAAGTCAGACTGTTTTGTCTTTTAAGTGGTGCTTAATCCAGGCTGCAAACATGTTCTGGAATTGAAGACACAGAGCTATATTGCAGCTGCTCCAAAGGAAGGATAAACCAACAACTGTTGTGTTTTACAGAGGTGTAAATCAAAATCCATTAAATTAAAAAAATAAACAAAACCCCAAAGAAATCAACAAAAACCAAAAAACAAACAAACAAAAAAAAAAAGGGAAAAAAAACCAAAACCAAACCAAACAACCAACAAAAATCCACTCAAAATTTCATTGTCTCCATGTGTTAAGGCCCTGATGAAGTGGAAGAATTGTGGTAAACTATTACCTTAAACGCATCAGGAATTTTTTTTTTTTGAGACAGTTAAGAAGGCTTGATTTACCCACCAGACAAAAAATAATTATGAACACCTTTGTTGATGAAAATAAATAATATCTGAGCAACTGGTAGAAGAGATTTGGTAAGTGAGGAAAGTAAGTCAAAAGGTGCTTTGGAAGAATCATGTCAGGTGATTAATCCTACAAAGAACAGAGTTATGTATTTATAAGGATCAGATAACTGTGTTTTAATTGTTGGCAGGCAGGGCTAATAATGGATAGTCTAACAAGAACAGATACAAAAAGCCTGAGAGAAAAATTAACCCCAGTGCTGCTAMATACAATGTAGTCTATCCTAAATGCTAAATTTTGAGAAAAAAATGTCAGTTTTCAATCAGAAACTGGTTCATRTCTATAAATTTCCATTTCTGTTGAATTGAAAAGAAAAAAAAAAAATAGAAAGAGACAAGACTTTTGATGCCAAGAATAGAATGTAGAATGAGAATAAATAAAATCAGGGAAGGAAGAATGAGAGAATTACATAATTCCAGCACCACACAATCACTGCCTCTGTAATTAGTGCTGACTGAGTCAACAACTTTAAGCAACCACATTTTGAACAGCTTGATCTTGAAGTTAAATTCTACAAGAAGCAGCAGAAATATTTGTCCTGATATAACCCTCTCTTGTATCTAGGTAAACAGAGGACAACCAGCCAGCCCCAGGGCAGATAGGTGGGATTTGAGAGCCCTTCACTCATTGCCCAGGAGAGGGAAAGCCCTGCAGTACCAGCAGCAATTCCCTTCCTCTTTGAGTGCTTTCAGACTCCAGGGGATGGGTTTTTTCTTCATATGCACAACATCTGCTCCTGTTTACAGACTTGACAATCCTCCAGGAGCTGCAGCAAGGTGATCCTTACCTACTACCCTGCTGATTTGAGATACTTTTTGATATTCTCTTAAATTTTCCTTTCAGGGAGTTTCTAAATAACCTAGAAAGACACAGTAAATTATGAGCAATCCTTTTTTTCCCCTCAGGAATTGCTGGGGGGGAAAAATGTTACAAATTCAACTTACAAGGCATAGTTTGTAATTACCCAGGTGTGGAAGATTGCAGTGCAAGATGTTTTCCATTACCATCTGTATGGCAGATTACCTTTGTCAAGTGGGCAGTTTGCCTTATCTCTCTCTTTGGGTGACCACATTCACACCTCCCTCAGGAGGGGACCTCTGCTGATAACAGACTATTGAATGTCAGTGCATGACTGATAAGAACTATAACATCCCATTGTGAGATGTGAGCCCAGAGGGAGGAGCCAAGCATTGCTACCCAGATATAACCTGAGATTCTGGAACACCAGCATGGCTTTTCTCCACGGGATTTCCTAGAGGAACAGCAGCTGCCTCTTCTTACACTGGATCTTCAGAAGAAAGACTACGTCCTTCTCTACAGATTCCCCTTGCTCCAACAGAACCACACCTGATACTTCAGAGGGCTGCAGCCACAATTCCAATGGGACTGCCACCAACACCCTGACCCACAGGGTGTCAGGTTGGGTTCTGACTCTGTCAGTGTTGTTCTAGTGGACTGCATTGTTTATTTTATTCTTTTTTTTTCTTCCCTATTAAAGAACCATTATTTCCTGCTCCCATATTTTTGCCTGAGAGCCCCTTAATTTAAAATTATAGCAATTCAGAGGGCTGGGAGGGTTTACATTCTCCATTTCAGGGGAGGCTCCTGCCTTCCTTAGCAGACTCCTGTCTTTCCAAACCAAGATAGTCCACAATTTACCAGAGAGCTAAATTATAATATTTAATAATAAATATTATCAACCAGCAGGATGCATGAGGTCAGGCCAGAAAAACCTTCAGGCAAAGAGAGACAAGTAATAAAGTCACTTCCTCATGTGCAGTTCTACTTTCTGGGTCTCCTGCAAACCTCCTGCTGGAAATGGGCTGGTACAGGGGGGAAAATGAATTAACCACAAGTATGAAGGTGAGAAATAAACCCAGTTCCCCAGCAGCAGGGTGCCCCCAGGAATTTGTTAGTAGCAATCCTGTGGTGTAAAAGTGGCAATCAAAGAGAATGAGAAGGTAAATGATTCGGTCCAAGTGCAAGGAAATAAATGAATTTCTTTTCATTTCTCTGCCACTTCAGAAGGTGAATGGGAAATATCCATCTCAAGGTGATGCTTTACAGGTAATGAAGCCAAGGTAC
Organism: Sporophila hypoxantha; assembly: GCA_002167245.1. Lineage (NCBI taxonomy): Eukaryota > Metazoa > Chordata > Aves > Passeriformes > Thraupidae > Sporophila > Sporophila hypoxantha. The sequence goes on from NDFG01000461.1 coordinate 14,565,676, forward strand.
TCACAAAGGCAGATGTATCAAGAAAAGAGGTGAAAGAACAGTTCAATAAATTAAAATGCAATATATCACTCAGGCTGGTTGGTATCACTCCAAGAGTGGAGAAGAAATGAAGGTGAGTGACAACATAAATATATTTTAGTATATTTTAGTATTAAACCATTTGAATCACAGCCGCACAGGGGGAGGAGGTGCCTAAAGCAATGTCTGTTTATTAAAAAGGATGCCAGAGAGTGAGATAGGGATGGGAGCTTTGCATTACCTTGTCTTGCCTCAGTGACAGGGGAGGGCAGAGGGGACACTGAATGAGGACAGAAAGAATGGGTGAAAGCACTTCAGTGCTTACCATAAAGAATGGGCAGAATTGGGCAAACCCACAAACCACTGTGGCATTTGCCAGAGCAATTGAGCCAAATGAGATGAGAAGGGGAAGCTGAGGTCAAGCCACTAAGTGTGTTACTCCTTCTCCAGAGAGACATAACAAAAAAAGCTGAAGGATAACAGTGGATTCCCAAAAAGTCATTCCAGAGTCCTCAGGGTGGGATTTGAGTAATAACCCAGGGATGGAGGGGAWTGGATTTCTGCCACATTTTAGGAAAGACAGCATAATATTACATGTGCAGTTATTTTGGCACCCTGCAGGGTGATGGCAAAGAGTCCTGAAACTGGAGAGTTGTCACCATGATATTTTCTGAAAAAYCCCTTTGCCAGGATTTTTCTCCTGAGAAGTGAGAAGCCTCAGAAAAGAAMTGTAAACAACAATTATCTGATTGCTTGGAATGTGGTCTGGAGGTTGCTTACCAACAGGTGCATCTTTGATTGGCTCCATGTGAATTGTTTYTRSTTAATGACMAATCTCAGTCCAGCTGTGTCAGACTC
>NDFG01000461.1:14566716-14752820 GCA_002167245.1 Sporophila hypoxantha
CYCAYCCTGGGGACSCACTCAACACTGCTACAGAGAGTGGCACCAGTACATGTGGCCAAAGGAATATGCTCACACCTGAGCTCCCCACAAGATCTGTGGCTTCCTAGTCAAGGGCTATCCATCAAAATATCCCACAGAAAGCCTGAGAAAACCTAGGCCAGAAATTATACTCTTAATGTGCCATTTTTTTCTCCCATGGCTATAAAGAAAGCCTGGAGTGACCGGGTCAAATACATGCCCAGATATGAATTTTTCTGGCATTTGTACTTCAGAGAGGCATATCCTGTACAGCCCTACTCGATGCCTTTAAGGCACCATTCTTGTTTTTCCCACTGAAAATGTGTACCAAGCCTGCAGGGAACATGCCAAAACTGCAGACCAGCTGCAGAGCCAAGCAGGGTCCTGCCTGCAGCACATCAGCTCTCAGTAGTGTGAGGGATGTCAGGTGAGGACTGGGGGCCAGTCCTTTCAAAAGTACCAAAATGTGAATTGAATCTTTCAAACTCCTCARTGCAGAATCTGCTAATTGCAGACGTTTGCCCTCCTCACCTCCTTAGGGRAAAGTGGGTTTTGCAGGGAAGGAGGATGAAAACACCAGACTGCTGGAGTGTTTTCCTAGAGAGTTRTTATCTGTTCAGCCAAGGATGAAGCTCCAGGGAGGACACCAAAACCTTCTAACCTACTTTTTTCTCCAGTCAAATGTTAAAATGCAGCAGCTGTTTCCCCATGGAAGGCRGTGCTGTGAACATGGCTGGATTTTCATTCCACATTGGATCTTGCTGAGGCCACAATCTCCCACAGAAAGGGAAAAGTATGAATTCACTCAGATAGGTCAGAGTGTATCTCAGGAGTTACCAAGTTTCCAGGCAAGCTGAATAACAATTTCTGTGCATGTTCTTTATTTGAAAAAGAAAACATAAACTTTAAAAACYTGTCAAAAAAGATTTTACCTATTTATTCCTGCTTTCATCAGAAAGATCAGGTTTTTTTTGACCTTAAGGTGAGCACAAATCTGATCAAAASAATAATTTCAATGACCTCACTGTATCTGGTGAAGCTATTTCACACGGGTTTGGGGCAGGCAGAGGGAACCACAGTGCCCCAGTGCCAGGTTTAGCCACCAGCTCACCCTGCACCCCACAAGACACATTATACATTGCAAAATCCCAGAGAGGATGGTACAATCACAGAATTCATTTTAGATCTGGCTGCAGTTTCAGGTGTGTCAATTTATCAGCCTCTTCCCTCTCAATTCTCATCCTCTCTGTTTAGGATTCTGACTAAGAAGATAATAAGACTTTTATTTCTCAGAGGCAACAGCCTTGTATAGTTTCTCTCCTAAATTTCTAAGAAAAAAATCTTTGCACTCCCTTAATTTCTGGCTGCCAGATCTGTCAGGTCAAATAAACAGCTTGAAGGGGTCAGGCCAAAAATCACAGATTAATTTAAATGGCAATCCAAGACCATGTAACTTTAGGGGTGAAGTTCGCCACTTGCTGCGCTGCCATTGGCAAATTTGGTCAGGACCCCAAATATTTCAGGATCCCAACCCCAGATCCAGGGAACCACAGAGATCAAGCCCTCAGCTGTGATTCCAGGATGTGCAGCCTACATAAAAACCCCTCAGCTCTTTTGGTCCTCCAGCTCCAGTCCCCAAAACAGCCTGTGCTGGGCAGGTCCTGGAAGCTGCCAGGACCTGGCAGATTTCCACAAGGTCCCCTACAACACCTTGTGAGCCTGGAGGCTCCAGCATAAGCTGCCAACTTGATGGAGAGAAGGAGCAACCCCAGGACCCTGAAATGTCCAAGAAGATCTCCTGGGGCAGACCTGCCCATTCTCTCTGCAGGTGTGTTAYTTACACTATTTAATTGCATATAATTTGATTATATCACCCCAGCAGGCTGGGCTTGGGAGGTTTAGGTGATAATTTTTCCTATCCAAGACAGCTAAAAACTTGCTTTGCTAATGCAGGGAACTATTGGGCTGTTTGCTTTGCTCCTGGGGAATTCTCTGCCTGTCTCCCACACAAACATTATCAGTCCCATTTGCCATCCTCARGTCTCAAGAATTTATGTGTAGGCACCAAAAAATGGGGGAATACAWTTTAGAAACATCCTTACAATTTTAAACTGCCATGAAGCCTGACTCACAGAAATCTGTTTACAAAAGCTCCCCTTAATCTAATGCATTAACACACAAATTTATGCAGAAACCCAAGAATATGCAAAAACCTAGAATTGTTTGATGCTTGGAGTCAAACTCAGTTTTGCCTGTGCCACACAGAGTTTAGCCATACCAAGAATTTTATCAGGTGAGAATATTTGTAGACAAACATCTACAGTTATGATATGGTTATATTTTGYGTTCTAGAATTTTTTTTATACTGYRTGCAGTTTCTCAGTGTMCCTTTTCTGATACTGAAAAGATTTYAGTGCTCTAACACTTCACATTTCTTTATCACCTCTCTTGCAAAGATCYCAAAGCAATCTAAACCAACAAGGATGTCTTATAGCACCACCATAAGCTCTATGTAATTTCCATTTCAGCTACTGGGGAAGCTAACAAGAGACCTGTCTGTCTCTTGAAGTAGCAGCAGAACCTGGAATAGAAATTTGGAGCTCTAGCTCCTGCATGGATTCAATAACCTTTACAGAGAGAAAAAAAAAATTTAAAAAGAGCCTACTATATAAGGAATCATAATTTTTCATTAGTTCTATGCTGGTCATCCAGAGAAAGCAGCCTCCAGTGCTGAGGGTGGTGAGCTTAGGAGACCCAAGCTCATTCCTGATCTTGCACATTTMCTCCAAGCAGGCCACAGTCTCTGTGGCTGTTTCTTTCCTGAGAAATTAAAGTCCTGCCTTTTTGAGCCAGCTGGARTTAACCCATTGCYTCAGTTGGTGCATTGCTGCAGAGTATGAAGCAGTGCTGAAAATCTGCATGCTAGGATGAAGTTAAAATTGGCCTTTGCTTCAGCTGAAGTTATCTCGATTTATGAGCGACTACTTCTTGAAGCTTTCCCTCTGCAGAGCATTCCTCAGAGCTCTGCAACTCTGCACTTATGCTTCAGTTAAATGATTGTATCCCACCAGCTCTTTTGAGCAGGATAATTGGCAATTACTTATTTTTGACATATGCAGGAAATCTAGTAAAGCATAATTCAAATTCTGTTAGCAGTGATGAACTCCTTTTGCAGAACAGTGCATTGCAGTGCTCCTCTCCACTGCCAATATCCCTGGCAGCTTTAATCACATCTCAGAAGTATTATGTGCAGCACATTGTTTCTTATCTGCAAGGTCCACACTAGAGAAATTCTTTTGTTGTGTAACCTTGAATCCTTTGCCTAAACTTTTTGAAACTCCTGCAACCCTTGACTGGTTGAAAAGAAAGCAGAACTGATTTTATCTTGTTCCTCTTTATTTAAATGGCTGAAGCTTTCTGCATAAAGTGTATTAATTATCTCTTGCTCTTGTTAAAAACAAATACATCTAGGCATGTAAATTGCCAAACAGCAGCTCATCTTACTGAGACATTTTTAATGAGAGTATGAACAAAACTGCCCACAGACATGCCTGGTGGAGCTCTACCTAGAAACCAGAGTAATAGGCTCATTACAAAAAGATTACACATTAGATATGCTGCTCCCTCAGTGTGAGTGCAGATTATCTGAGTGCATTTAGAAAACAATAATTTTACCACCAGTAAATTACACCTTAGGCCACARGATACAATGTGTGTGCAGCACATCACTGTATTTTAGCTGCATCCAGAGCCTGATGAATTATATCAAATATCAAATCATGCAGTAACTGATTAAAAACTCATTAGTRATGTTTTACTTTTGTCAAACTGAAGTTTTAAAGCTTTAACTGAAATTAAAGGCTGTGCAACAGAGGGAACCCTGGATAAAATTTTACAATTCAGGTCCGTTTCCAGGTAGTAGGAGCATTCTTAGTTTTGTTTCTTTCTGAAGAAATGAAAAATAATTTGCAAAGAAAATATTGGTAATTATATTGGAAAGATTTAAATTTTTGTACTTGTTCAAGTCCCTGCCTTAAAAACCTCCATCCATATTCAAATAACATTTCTAGGAGAAGCTGGCCCATAGACTCAAAAAAAAAAAAAAAAATTCCACCCAACTCCAGTTGAAGACAAATAAGCAAGACTAAKTAGGGAAGACTTTGTCCTCAATGCCATGTAGAGAGAACTTCAGTCTTCAGTAATATCAAGGCAACTTTTAGAAGTACGTGCAGCACAAGATAATATATACTTTATTTTAAAATACAGCACCACATTTCTAACGTTAGTGCTTATTGAGAATTTCTGTACAATTTAATTAGGTGGTGTGTGAAGTTATTGATCTGGTAGTTTAAACACTTTTTAAAAAATTCACTCCCTTATAAGCTACTGAATTTTGTAGTGATGTCATTCTTAGAGCTTACCATTATCAGTGCAATAAAAGAGAAGCCATTTCTAATTAGATTTTCTTAATGTGATACTGTTCATTATGGATTGATTTTCTCTTTCCCTCTGCTATTTCTAAATGAGTTAGGTGAAGTCTCATTTTTTTGCAAGTAGAGGTTAATTTTCACTGGCAAAGAAGCAGAGAAATTGTGCAAAAGGTTTATGAAAACCTCCTTAGGCGACTTTGTCAGATCACCTCGTGTTCTGTTTCAGTATCATTAGCATTCCAGCCTCGAGCTCCAGCTCTAATAGATGCTGAAAGATTTGCAATATTACCCAAAYTTGTGAAGAGGCTCAAACTTTTTTTCTGTAATGAACACAGATTGCAYTACAGCGAAGCACTGCTGCTCAGAGGCGGGGCTGCTGCTACGAGGTGATTCACAAATTGGCAGCCACTGCTGAAGTGATTTGTAGCAGGGATTTTAGTGCAGGTAAGCACAGATAAAKGAAGGACCTTTCACTCAGGGACCTTGGTGAGGTTATGTTGGGAAGACAGGCAGGGAGGGCACCCTGGCTCCACAAACTCCTCTTGGGTATTCTCAACTCTGGGGACAGAGAAATGCCATGAGGGGTGAGGACTCCATTTGGTCACAATTTTCAAATTTCAAACTAATTCTTCAAATTGCACATGCTCAGCACATGCCAGCTGCTCAGCTCCCACTGGCTTTGGGTAGGAAAAGTTGTAAATGCTGTGTATGGTTTGAGATGAGGCAGCCAACAAGCATGTGAGCTCTTATGGCCAAAGCATGGGGCTGATGTCAGTTCTTACACCAAACTGGTGASAGCAGCACAATTCCAGCAGCAACTGGCCTGAGCCAACTTCCCTAATGCCATTTACAAGAATGCCTCATTGACTCAAAAATTAAACTGAAGCAAAATATGAAGAGCTTTCTTTCCATTCAGGTAAGTGCTCTGAACACAATGCACAGGCATCAGGAAGAGTTAAGCAAAGACTGAAGGTCTTTTCTGCTGTGATCTGAGACAAAAGTCAGTTTACCAAACACAGCAGCTGGGGCACAAACCATCCCCTACACAACTSATAAATGCTTTCCTGTGCCTTGTAACTCTTACATATCTCTAAATCAATGACACTATGACTTCCTTTACTCAGCTTGCTGAGATTGAATTAGTTCCACAAAACCACCTATATCCTATTTCTTTTTTTTTTAGAAAAGTGTAGTGAAAGGATTTGCAGAGTTTTGTTACCAATTTTTCTCTCAGCAAGGAAAGATCTTTCCTGCTGTCACCAGGCACATGTGTCACATGTGGTAGGAACTCAGAATTGAGGAAGACCTGCTGCATCCTGGAGAGGCATCATCTATCTACCAGTCTAAAACAAAGGGAAAGTCTCAAAATTCAGATTGCTGATGGATTTTTCCCTGCATTATTTAAATCATTTGATCATTTAAAAATACTCCTTTTGGATACCACAAACTCAGAGCCATGCAGAGAARCATGTTTTAAGGCAGACTTCAATGAAACCATAGGGATTATTGAACACATGATAAAGCAGAAACAATTCCATGTCTAAAAGGCAAGAAGAAAAGAAACAGAGAGGCAAAAGAAGGTGAAAATCACAATGGCATTACAGATTGATCCACTCCATTTAGCTGAGTCAATGTGCTGGAGCCCTCTGCCCTGCCCTGCTCACTGYTCAAAGAGCAGTGGAAGTAAAAATTGATAAAATTGTGGCAGAAGCTGTTGTGCAAACACATCCTGGTGGCATGCTGGCATGTGTGGTGTTTGTGAGGGTCCCCAGGACAAGGCGAGAGATGAGAATCTGACTCCACATTCTCAGAAGGCTGATTTATTATTATATGATATTATGCTGTGTTATGTTGTGTTGTGTGTTGTGAGTTGTGTGTTGTGAGTTGTGTTGTGTTATGCTATACTAAAACTATACTAAAGAAAGAGAAGGATACAGACAGAAGGCTTAATAAGAATGAATAATAAAAACTCATGACTGACTCAGAGAGTCTGACACAGCTGGCTGTGATTGGCCATTAATTAAAAACAATTCACATGGAACCAATCAAACATTCACCTGCTGGTAGACAATGTCCAAGCCACATTCCAAAGCAGCAAACACAGGAGCAGCAATCAGATAATTATTGTTTTCATTCCTCTCTGAGGTTTCTCAGCTTCCCAGGAGAAAATCCTGGGCAAAGAGGAATTTTCAGAAAATATCAGGGTGACAGGCATGCATGGGAATGTAGAAGGTTTAAATGTAAAGGCAACTACTCTTGGCTAGAGGGGTTGCTAGGAGATGGTGTCCTGCCTTGACATCATTCATCAGCCTGTGACAAACTGTTCCAACAGCACAATAATCCTATGAGTCACTGGTCTGTGTGCCTCCACTTAGTGTGGATAAAACAGTTCTTACCCAAGGGTGAAGCCTTCCCCAGGCCTTTTATGCCTTTTCTTGGATTAATTCTTGTTTTTAAAATAAGTGAGTTACTGTGGTTCGGCACAGACCTCAGTAAATTCTACAAAACCCAGCCAAGTGTTAGAGGTCATCTTTATTTATACAATAAGAGCAGGACTGGTGCAACACTCATGGCAGCGTGAAGGACACTACTCTGAGCATGAGCAAGGTTTGGGTCAAACCCACTGGCAGAATTTCTGGTCTGAAGATCCTGAAGCCAAAAAGAACAAAGGGATTTCAGGCAAYAGAAGCCATGAAAAATGAGTAACATATGGATTACTAATAGCAGTGCCTGCACTGTGTAAAGCAAGCCACCCTTTGAGAGAGCTGACAGTGAACAAGGTTGTGGCTGGGCAGAGGGTGGGAGGATGTGCTTCACCACTGGGTTAGTCCTGTTAATTTTGTAACTCTCACTGCCATCTGACAATAAAGTCAAACTGAATGGCTGCAGGTTGTATTTCTCCTACTGATGCTGTCAGGAGAAATTACTCCTGTGAAGAAACACCAAYGGAGGAGCTTAAAGAAACAAAATCACAATATTTGTGATCACTTATGCTAAGAGAGGAAACATGGCCTTGTCTTCAAGGAACACATGACAAATTTGGGTGTTTTCTCTCAGTCCTGCTTTGCCACATTTGACAAATCACTTCTCCCATGGCTGTGTCATTCGTCCCCAAGGCAAGGATATTGATGTTTCCTCTCACATTTTTTCATCTTTTTAGATTACAAATTCTGCAAGGACATAACATTTCTTTATCATTAATGTAGTATGCCAGTGCTTTAAAAGCATTAATGGATTATACCTTCACTGCACCTCTGATGCTAAACACTAATAATAATAATCTCTTTTGGGAGATGGAGTGTTGAAACACAGCCCAAGCTGACTGATGTACCCAAGGTCACACAAGAAGACTGCAGTTGAGCCAAGGCTTTGGCCCCAAGTTTTTSCTCTACACTTTTATCAACAAAACCAGATAAAACAGGTGTGGAAGAGCCTGGGAGAGGTTGTTTTTTCTGACTCTCCTCCAAAGAACTAAATAAAGTTCCCATAGGCCATTCCTGAAAGATGTTCCTCCAGGATGTCCTATTACACCTTAAGTAGTGGGGACCCCACACTACAGAAAATTTATTCTATTTCCCCTTTGCTTAACATTGCCATTATTTCCTGATGTCTGATGACAATCACCCATTACTGAAGCCTGTAATTTCTTCCCATAATCACAACAAACATGATTTGTAACCATTCTTTCCAACACTTTAAATTGAGGCCTCCTYACAATGTCATTTTTTCTCACATGTTGCACAATGATTTAAGGTACCTTCTACAGCAACTCATTAATTTTCTGCTGCTGTAACCTGTGTCCCTGTTCTGTCATCCTTTCAGCTGAGCACCTGCAAGAGGTGTTGAGTCTGGCTGTCCTCCAGGCTGGATAAATCCCCTCAGCCTCTCCTCACACAGCCCCTGACCCAGCCCTTGACCATCCTGGTGAACACCCCTCTCCAGTTTATTGATGTCTTTCTTTTTCTAGCTATCCCCAAACTGGACACAGCCCCTCAGATGAAGTCTCAGAAGTGGTGGACAATGGGGAAAGAGTAGGTATAAAGAGCAGAGATAAATTGTTCAGAAAGTAAAGGTAATGTTGCCTATTTTATCTATTTATGACCCACAGCAGCCAGGAATTTATTTTGTGGTAGACATGACCTGACTTGCTCTTGAATCCAAAAAGAGAAAACCATATGTGATTCTGCCAAGAGGAGAATATCAAGCTCAAGAGCCATTCCTCCCATGAAGCATTATAATTCCRATTATAAAGACATATTTTGATTTCCACTTCAAAATATATAAATGCACTCTCTGCCCTCTGTACACCAAAAAAAGAACTCAGAGTGCCACAGATTTTTTCTAAATAATGTCTTTAAATAGTATTAGGGCACTACAATATCAGTCTAGTTTTGCTGATGAATGCTTAATGGTTTTGGCTCATGATTACGCCTCCAATGCCAGGATAAGTCAATAGGATTAGGCCCATTATGTCTCTCACATCTCTGTTCTGCACAGTTCAACTTCAATAAAATATATTTAAAGGGTATTTACCTGTCTCTGAGGGGTGGTGTAAGGATAAATTCAGCAGTATTCCCACAGCAGACTGAAAATATATCTGAAATTTTCAAAGCCACCTAGCGGATTTTGATGTACCGTTCCCATTAATGTCAGTGGGAAGAGTATATCTCAGAAATCTCAGCTGTAAAGCACTGCAATACATGAAGAATAATGGCAAACACAAAATTTAAGTAGRGAGCATAAGAAGATATACCTAAATCAGTGTTCCACATAGAGGTTTTATTTCTATTTTTTATGTCCTTGTACRGGCTAAAGGAAATGAAATCAGTAAAATGTTAAAATAAAAACTAATCAAATTATTTTTGGAGATCAAATGTAATGATTGCCTCATTAATATTCTCTCTTTTCCTCACRATGACCACACTTACTTCATGTTCTTATTAAATTAGGAGGTTCTAGAACCAATTGCACAAATTAAGGCCTAATCCCCTTAGCAATGATCCTATACACGATGTTTGGGAAATTCTGCAATTTGCAACTTGACAGGAGGAACTTCTAAAGACATTAGATTTGGTGTTTATTGAAAAGTCTGGCTGCTGCTTTAAAATAACCTGGGGAATTCAAACTCTTGCTTTCTGTAAAATAATTTCCCAASAAGAACAGCAGAAAAGAAAAGAGCAGCAAATGGGGGGGGACCCAACAAACCAAACACCAAAAAACAAACAAACRAAAATTCYRTGTTGGTTTCAATGTGTATAGGTTTGTAGCACAAAAAAAGAGACAGYGAGTAGGCTCTGCTGATGGATTCCAGGGGTCAAGTACACAGTCCCCTTATGTCTTGAATGACAGGAATTTCCAGGAAATTACTTTCAAACCCCGGGAAGCTGTGCAACATTTGAACCTGCAGCTCTTGCCATATAACTCCTTCCCCAAGAAAAAMTCTGTGGGCTAACATCAGATGGCAAATGATGTGAAAGGAAAATTCTCATTTAGGGGTATTCAACCCTAAATCCTSTCTAGTGTGAAAAGACTCCTTGAGTCACAAGGTAAAGGAGAAACYGGTTTCTAAGGTAGATTTTAAGCAGTAATCCTTAATATATTCTACTGCATTTGGAAATATTTTGTAGACTCACAAGCATAAAAATTAAGTAATTTGGAAACAAGGCTCCCATTACCTTACAGATTAATTGAATAATGATGTATTTTAATAGGTGCTTATATCCTAATTCACAAAGTTTACAAAGATTTGGATTCCCTCCAGAGTTGCTCATTCCTCCCCACACTTAATTCCAGAGAGTGTAATAATTACACTCTGATGACTTTCAACCAATAGTTCCCCTGGAACCTCAGAAAAKTGCTGAAATGGTAATACAAAAATAAAGCTGCCTTAAAAAAAATAAAAAAGCAAACAACACTTTATAACATTTTCAGAAGTAGAAATATCTCTTGCAATTTTTTTCTGGTAAATACAGCTCCTCTGAATGAATCTGCTTAAATCAAATGAACTATCAGAAGCAATAAAAGTCCCTAACAAAAGAAAAGATAATGCAGTGGTAAAGGAGAACATTTTCAGCCCATCACTGAGAAACCATTAGCAAATTAAAAATAATTAATGGAAGATTATTTTCAAATAATAACCATTAATCTTAACTCACTTAATGTTAACAACTCCCTGTTTTTGAAAGCTTAGTTCAGATGTGAGTGTAACCAGGATCCTTRAGAATTGTGTAATGCTATTATTGGGAGCCTTTTGGTTTACATCAGAATAGGAGGTATTTGAATCCACAAAAATGGAATGGGAAAATTTATGTAAAAGATTAACAAATGAAGCTGAATTGTTCCAAAAGCATAAGAATTCTGGTGGTCTGAAGGAACATGGGAAAATGTGCACTGCAAATCATCTTTGGCTTTTAGTTGTATTTCAGACTGCTACTTTTTCCAAAAACCAAAGATGAGCTAATTCGAATACAGRTGTTAAAAATGTTAATTAAGAGTAATTAGTTTTTATTTACAGACCAGACTCAGCTGAGGCTGAAGAACTCACAAGACTGCTYATAGGGTACTGAGACTAAATTAATGGTGGTGTGAAACTGGTTTAGTAAATTATGTTTTGGGATTTTTTTCCTTTAGTCCCTTTTCTGAAATATTATACATTGATCGTTGCCAAAAGCAAGATACAAACCCAATAGACGAACACCTTTTTGACAAGAACCATTGAACCAGGCACTAAGTGGGACTCAGGCTGGACTTGGAACATGGATGTGGCTCAAGCTGAACACAAAATTGCAAATGATGATTATTTTCCCCCGTGATTGAATTGCTAGGTATGAAATGGGTCACCCATCTACTCCAGTCTATTRTATTTGCTTTYCCYCCAGATGAAGRCAGGAATGATGAATCTGACTCCATGTTCTCAGAAGGCTAATTTATTATTTTATGATACTATATTATATTAAAGAATGCTATACTAAACTATACTAAAGAATCCTAAAGAAGGCTAAAAAGATAATAATSAAAACTCCTGACTCTTTTCAGAGTCCCAACACAGCTTGGCCCAGATTGGCCAATGAGTGAAAACAATTCACACCAGAATCCAATGAAACAATCACCTGTGGGTAAACAATCTCCAAACACATTCCACATGAGCAAAACAGAGGAGAAGCAAATAAGATAATTATTGTTTTAATTTTTCTCCAAGGCTTCTCATCTTCCCAGGAGAAGAATCCTGGGTGAAGGGACTTTTCAGAAAATGTGAATGTGACACCAGTCCTCCTCAACAATAATGTAAAGGTAGCCTGGAGTGCTGGCACCAAAAGCAGTGAGGAAATGTTACATATGGTTGGGGAAGTGTGTGACCTGAGGATTCAAATGGCTGTGAAAATGTCCAAGACACCAGGCTAGAGCAATAATTATAATTTCCACATAAAGGTAACCTTGCTGATTTAGAAGATGGCGTCTGCCCCTGTTGTTAATTCAGGTACATTGTGTCTGGCACTTGCCTTCTAGGGTTACTCTTTTATTGCTTTCTTGGCTGAAATACCTATTTCCAGTGAAAAATCTCCTCAGTGTACMTGAGGGACAAGGATCTGCTACAGCAGGCACATTCTGATAACAGGAACTCTCAGTAAGACAAATGATGCTGTGGTCCCAAAGYGTTCAAATCCACAAAAGACCACTTGATATACCCGGGGCAGAGTCAGCATAGATGGGTCTAGAGGAAACTGCAGTAGGTTTTAAGTCATTCAACAGCTCCTTTGAATGCTGACCTTTGAGGGGAAATATACACCCAATCAGGCTGTGCAAACCAGGAGTTCCAGAGCCATCCTACATCAAGATGTCTGGTAGAGARAAGATTTAAATCTTATTAAAATTTTTGAGAGACTGACAAAGTATATTTAGAAGACCCTGCTCATGAAAAATGACCATGATTAATACCAACACAGTGCCCATTTTTTTCCAAGGATATAAGTAAACATTCCAAAGGGATTAGCCCTGCCTCACAGCCATGGCGTTGGCATCTCTGAGGAGTTCCAATAGTGTAAATGGTCCCAGAGCATGAGTGAATGCCATTAACTCAATCAGTAATTGAATACAGACACTTAAAACTCCAGACTGCGTTAAAGCTGCTCATTAATTATCATAGCAATGCCTAGGTGGGGAAAGGTGTGAGGGAGCTGCTAACTCAAAGGATCTGGCAAGAGGTARCTGGAGCCATCTCTTCTCCCACCTCCACGTCATATGGAACTCTCTGTGCTTGCAGAGTCCTCCCTAAATCACCTTGGCTCATTTACTCTGAACAACAAGTCTTTTGGGCGAAAAAAATATGAAGTCACCCATCCTCCTTCCGTTCCTTCCCTTCCTTCCCTTCCTTCCTTCCTTCCTTCCCTTCCCTTCCTTCCGCTTCCCTTCCTTCCCTTCCTCCCTCCCTTCCCTTCCTCCCTTCCTTCCCTTCCTTCCCTTCCTTCCCTTCCCTTCCTTCCTTCCCTTCCCTTCCTCTTCCTTCCCTTCCCGTTCCCACAGAGTTAGGTCATCAGTTTGCCTAGACACACACAAACACTCAAAACCTCTGCTAATTATTTTGTTTGGATGATAACTACAAATCCTCTTTGTTCTCATTTAAGAAGCCCCCAGATGGACTCCATGTATTATATTGCAGCTTCTATGTCCCATATTTAGGTTTTCACTGCTCTAAGGGATTGGCCAGCCCTGCCAGTTCTGCACCAACATACACAGCTACAGTTCAGTGGCAGTGTGCTTTTGATGAGCTTAGTGATAGTTCCACAGTATCAATTATCTTTAGATTTGTGAAGCAAAGCAAAGATGATGAAGCAGACTGTACCAGCTCYTAATGCAGAACTACACAATGTATAATTTAGCATTTATTTTACTGCCAGCATTCTCTATATAATGTGTTAGTGCACAAAATAGCCTATCAAATGCATTAGCAAACAAAAGCTATATAAAGACCTTATAACCAAAAGGCAGCTTATGAATAATTCCCATTTCCATGCATTAGGAGTCATCCAGATAAAACACATAAAGTGCACTTAACTTGTYCCAATGAATACCTATAAATTATATGAATAACTGTATATATATAATGCATATAATATCAACATAATATTTCAGTTACCTTAAAGGATRAAGTTGCTTTCTTGGATGACTTTGAAGACAATTTGCAAGCTTGCTCAATTTATGCTGACAGTAATTGCTGTACAGCTGCCTGATTTAGACAGAGGGGGRAAATGGATGCACTGTACAAGTTACAACAACAGTAGAAAAGCTGCTGGGCTACCTTTTGTGGTATCATTTGTACTCATTGACAGGACTACTGCCAGCTGTTCAATTATCTGTCCAGAATACTCCAGAATACACAGTGCTTTATTGGTAGCTAGGCAGAAAAAAAATTCCCTACTTTTAACTCACATAGTACTTGGCAGTAGGTAAAGAAAAGACACATTTATTAGATTAACATGGAAGATTTGGGGAGTATTTCAAAACTATGATGTCAGAGGAAATTACATGTTTTGTGCCCAGAAATATAAAAGTTATAAAGGAAATTATGGGATGCTCTGATTCTAAACAATTTTTGGTTCATTATCAATAATAAAATAACATCAAACTACAYCTACAAGTCTGCAAATACACAAACAGAGTTTTGTGTGTTTGCAGAATCAGCTGTGCACTTTCAATTTTCAAGGTGTTTTTTGCTTCCACACTGAAACCCACCCCTGCATTACCATTGGATAAAGTAAGATGCAACAGCCACAATTCATGGCATTGTTTCTGTGGGTTTCARATTTTGCCAAGAAACTTTCAAGGAAGCACCAAGCTGCAACAGCAAAGGATGACAGAAATATCAAGTCATCACTGCAAATGGAGGGAAATGAAATGGACAATTGTGGTTCCATGATTTAACCTTACAACAGAAGTCACACAGCCTACAGAATACTTAAGGCTCCCCCAATTGTATTTTTTGTAGGATTCAGCTCTTGGAAGGAATGTGAATCACGGGTTAAGATGTAAAAAGGGTCAGAAATTTGGTATTTCTGCTCAGCTGTACAGAGACAGCACACAGCAAAGGCTGATTGCTCTGGCATAGGCACACATCACCTCAGACACATGCAGGACTGCAGGGCATTAACTTGCTCTTAGGTAATCAGGAAATATTGCCAGCATCCTCAACTCACTTTCTTCTTTGGGATTGCAGCTGACTAATTACCACCAAATAATTTAGGAATAATTAAAGTATTTCTCAATGCTTGTTGTTTGAGAGYAAGTTCCTTGATGGAGTAATGAGCAAAGGCATACACTAATCACCCATTAACTGGCAGGGTGCTTAAACATCATTTCATCTTGCTCTAGAAAGGGTTTTGTGCTGCTTAATTTAGTGCCTTTGGTAGACTCAAGGGTGGAAGACTGYTGAAAATGGGATCTAAACCTCTGTTTAGTTAGAATGTCACATGATACAGCCTCATTGCCTTTTGACTGTGAATATTAGAGATTTATGCCTTCTCTTTCATCTTGTGATCTCTTGGGATGGGAATTTGTCCTGTAGAATGAGTATAACAAGCTGCAAAACTAAGATGCCACAAACAACAGAAGTTAAACAAATGGTTTTCACACTGAATAGTCAAGAAAGATTTGCTATGCAAAGGAATCAAGTCTGGTTCTTTCCTGGATGCATTTTTGCTGTGCTGTATCAAGGGGAGARCAACAGGGACTAATTCTGTCCTATCTGCCCTGGGGAACAACACATTTGTAATTTAGAGAGGCAGATCTGTTACCAGAGCCTGCAAAGCCAAGTATAGGGAAGAAGTTTGCTCTCTTCATGTGACCCCAGTGTGCAGAAGGCACAGAGAGAAATAGCAAGCATGTGCATCTCCAGCTTGACCTCATCTTTTAGYTGCTCCCTGCTCAGAAAAGTTTTGCTCTACCTTTTTCTCTGCCACTTTCCAGCTTTCTGTACAGAGAATCTGTCACAGACAATCCTGAGCAGTTTATGAATTGTTACCTATATCCCCTCTCACTGCTCTTGCTTCTGACTGTGGTAGCAAACTCAGCTGTGACCCTGCAGAACAACATCATGCCCTCAAAAAACTCTGCAAAGAGGATTCACAGATCTCCTCACTGGCTTCTTATTTTAATCCTATTTTTTAAACCCAGGTTTCTAACGATTTTCTGATATGACTGTGTTGTATGTGTGTCTGCCCTGCTCAGTTTTGGACTTGTTGCTACTCAAAAAATTGACAAAATTAAGTTCAAAAAATATATTAAAATTCTCGCAAGTTTTGTGCAAGTGGGCAGCCTGGTAGGGAAGACAGATGAGAGTAAATATCTGTACAAAATGAAATGAGATGACAAAAGCAATCCTGTTAGGAGGCACTGGAAAATTCACCCCAAAGACCATCCATGGCAGAGAGGATTCAGAAAATTCTCCAAGTACAGAACTACAGCTTGTAAAGAAAGAAAATTATTTTTTGCAAGGTTACTCAGATACACAAAACTTTGTGGGGAAGATCTTTAATCCTCTGCTGCAAATAAAGTATGCACTTAACCTTTACAGAAGACATCTCACTTGCCTTTACTTTTTTCTTTGTCAGTGAATCTGACTTTTAGTTAGCAGATGATTTTTATAAATTAYATAACCAGAGAGTAAATTCTTGGTGCTTATTGTGGAGTGCAGAAAACAACACACAACTGGAGTCACTCTGAAATATTTCAGTGAGGTTATCAGCTGAGGGCTTTTGGCTTTTTGGAAGTGCAGGATTTGAAAG
Source organism: Sporophila hypoxantha (assembly GCA_002167245.1). Lineage (NCBI taxonomy): Eukaryota > Metazoa > Chordata > Aves > Passeriformes > Thraupidae > Sporophila > Sporophila hypoxantha. The sequence continues at coordinate 14,582,942 of NDFG01000461.1, forward strand.
ATTGTGGACAGCTCTAGGTCTCTCAAAGTAAAAACAACATATATATCACAGATTAATAGTGAAATCTATTGTTAAACATCTGGTCAATGTAGGAGCCTTCTAGTGAGTATTTGTAGATAATTGGAAGGTGCTGGTAGGTATGAATACTATGGGTAAGCCAARCATAAAATTATGCTAGAATAATTAAATGTGCTAATAATAAAATTATGCTAATTAATCTAGACTCCTAGAGGATACATTTTTTTAAATCTACATTTCTTTCTGTTAGTCCTGCTATTATTGACTTGATACACATAGGCTGGAGCAAATTTACACCTCTCCTGGTGTCCCTAAAGGAAATAACAGTGGGGCAGGCACTGTATTCCTTTCATACTCCAAATTTTTATGGAAATTCCTCCAGCAACTGGGTCCCAAAACTCTGATTCCATTCATGTTTATGTAGCAAAGTATCCCTATTGCAAACAGTGATTCAGCAGAGGAATTACAAGATCCCTTARGATTATCATAACCTTTTATCACAACCTCACCCAACAAGACAAAATAAGAGCACTGGGCAAGTCACATTTTGCTTTCAGGCAGAGATTTTTCAAGGGTGTTTTACTGTCATTGATCTATGCACAAATCTAATCCTGATCCAGATCTAAACCTTCCTCCCCCCTCCATGGAAATTATTTTTTCAGCTTGCTTGTGCAGTGTGGAAGTGTTATTTCAGTAAAGGGACCTGCAGCCCATGGTCTGGGGAAATGGTCTGAGATTGCAGGACTGTGCAAGAAGCTGGTGACAACTGCAACCCCAAACCAGACACCTGAGAGTAAGCTCAAACCAGCAGTGACCTGTTTTTCTTGATTAGATTTTGCAGCAGCAAGGCCAGRCAGAATTGCAAACACAAAGGCATCTGTCAGGAAAATGAAGTCTCAGTATGGATTTCAGTGAGTCTGTAGCTGGAACAGTTGTTTTAAAATATTTATAAGACATTCACAATTCACGAGTTATAGGACATTCAGCCAATCACATTGTCAAAATCTCTGAACAGATATTGGAGGGTGCCTTCTATTTTAGAAATACACAGCAGTTGCTCTATGGTAACAATTGACAATAAGGATACTTGGAAAAAAACCCTTAACAACCACAAAAACAAGGAAASAAACAAAACAAAAAACCCAACCAAAAAAATCACACCAAAAAACAACAACAACAAAAAAGCCCCAAACCATACAGGGTTATTTCGTCCCTGTAGAAAAAAATGTTACCACAAGTTGCTTACTAGTACTTGTAAGAGTACCTCTGTCCAAGTGTTACTTTACCCCCTGCTCAGGCATCACTTCACCTTAGCTGCCTGCCACCACTTTTCATTTTGATCACATTTTCTGAAATCTGGCTTGTGGCTGTSATGGAGAGCAGCCTTGATACAGTCTGAGACAAACCCCAGTAACAAGACAGGGCKTGCACAACCTTGGGAAATGTACTAAGTCTCAAGCATTGTGGGAGCTCAGCACATCACTTTGGATGTGCAGAGCCTCCCGAGACCCCACCGAGGGGCTCGGAGGTCCTGGCATGATGCCCAGAGCACTTGGTGGCTTGACTTTGATCCTTCAAGCGAATTGCCAGCTTTGTATGAGAGTTGGAATGTCACACGAGTTTAAAGGGTGTATTTACAGGGTGCACATGGGGTGAAAATATAAGTTTTAGGATTTTTGGTATGTGGGTTATGGGGACAAGATGGAGGGATCAGGGTGTGTCTCGTCCTTCTTTCTTCTTCTTGTTCTCCATCTTCTGCTGTGATGTTGGCACCTGGGGATTGGTTTAGAGTAGAAGTGCACTGTCTAACATAGGTGATAGGTATTGTAAATTAAAGGTAAATATCATGTACGTAGTTTATAGTATAAAAATGACAACACCACCCCGAAGGCGGTCAGAGTGCCTTGGCTGCCTTGCTGAACAGACCTCTGCTCGGCAGGGAGAAAATTTTATAGATAAGAGATAATAAACAATTCGAAGATCGAACTCTAGAGAGTCCAGTCTCGTTCTTCAGAGCTTGGGGCCGCTCCAGGACCACTCAACTTATCTTGGGACAGAGRACAGACAGCCGACCCAAGAAAGCATAGTTTTGGAGCTTTGAATGGGACCAGTGCAAGTGCCTTGTGCCTATGSAGATGGGAGTAGGAAGGTGCTGGTCCCTTGGCCAAAGGAATTCCAGAAGCCCAACTCCATTGTGAGAAATTTCGCAGACCCAGAACAAAAGGGTTTCTCTCCCTTAACTAAAAAACAGAGGAAACCTTCACCTGGGTCAGGTTATCTTTCCAATTCCCTATGAACTTTGCCATGCTCATGCAACCCAAACACCACTCACATATCTGATCTCTGCTCACTGCAAAACTTCTCTTTGCATCCCTGGGTGATGAATATTTTTATTCTCCCACCCTGTGCCAGCCCACCAGCCAAGCTGGCCACCCCAGTTCTGTGTCCTGTGTCCCTTTTTGTGGCATTGCATTTGACAGGCAGCTCCTCAGTGCTGTGGCACGAGCTGAACACTGACACTGGGGCTGCAGAAATGCACAGCACAAAGAGAGAGCAGCACACAACAATGGCTCATGCTCCACATCCACATCTAGATGTGTATAACACTGACACTGGGGCTGCAGAAATGCACAGCACAAAGAGAGAGCAGCACACAACAATGGCTCATGCTCCACATCCACAGTGCTCAGAGTAGCTGGGGATCCTTTATGGGCTTCTGGTGGACAGGTGGTTTTCACACTTCAATCATCCCCTCACAACGTGCAGGTTTTCGCTTCAAAGATTTGGCAGTGTTGAAAAGGGGTTTTTCAACCTACACAGAGTTCATTTCAGTTAAGAGAGGTTCATCTTCCCCAAGTTTGTACTGCTGGAATGGCTTTGCTGCTACAGTGTTCAAAGTCCTCTCCAAACACCTTTTGATGAAGCAACACACCTCTCCTCCCTGAGGAGCACTGCTGCACTTGCACATCCACAGCCATGGGTAGTGTGCTTATGGGSTTTTCATGYCTGTGTGTGTAAGGAAATTTATTTWGGTATATTCTTCTGAATTACATATGGCACCAAGGACTCCAGATCTATGTCAAACTGCTATTTGTATTGGAGTGTGTCAATTTTTGGCCTTTTTTCTATTCCTCCTCCTGCCCCCTGTATTTGTGAGAATAAGAGGAATCCTTGCCCCCAGGTCTGGGTTTTCAAGTGGGGGGATTTTGCTGTTTAAATGAAGGCTTTTTTGCACAAGCCATCCCTCAGCCAGGGCTTGGCTGAGACCCAGGGAGGATGGAGATTCAGCTCCTTCCCCTGCAGGGAGGCCAGAGGACGGATTAGGGTTGGTGAGTGAGTAATGGACTTTGATACTGTGTCAAGCCATGTAAGAAAGTTATCTGAGCACGCCAGGAGCTTATAAATGAAAGAACCACTTCAGAGATGTGAGAAGAACAGACCTGTGAGACTTAATGACTCRAAGAAAATCTATCTTTTAGTTAGGAGATGAATCCTTAGATGGCTGACCTAAATCCCAAATAATTCCATACAACATCAGGAAGACTGAGCTAAATGCAGTCCTATCATTCAATCTTAAGTCTTTCTGTAGTATTGTAGAGCAAAAGATAATGCAAGGAGCAACAATCAGATATCCAGAATAATGTAACAATACATGAAGGAGCTTAGCATAGGCAAGTAATAGCTGCAGGCTTCATTTGCTCTGTTTAGTTATGCTAATAGAAAATAAAGATTTCCAGAAAAGATTAGAAGCAAAGAGATTCAAAAGAAGTGGCCTGGAGCTTTCTATAGGCAGAAGTCAGAAATCCAGCTGGGTTACAAATCAGTGAACAAATATATTCATTAYCTTACAGAGAGAAAAATCATATTAGCAGTATGTATTTGTTTACCATGGTCGCATTAAGATAATTTAATAATACCACATTTAGTTGCCTTAGAGAAATTAAGCTAATGTCATACAAGTTTTAGACAATAAAAGGCAGATTGGTTTGTACCAAGATGGAGTTCCTCAGCATTGAGCCTGCTTTACATCAGCAGATGGCCTCAAACCTCTCATGAATCTTAACACAAACTGAGGTAAGTCAGGAAATATTTTCTCCACTATTAAGTTACCTGCCTATTACTGTTCTTTTTCTGTTCTGATTTTAACAAATTCTTCACTTTTTTACATTTATTTTCTTTATCACTTCCTATCCACATAATCACACATTCATATATTCCGTGTGACTGTAATGCATGTATCTGCCACATCATCTCTGTMTGCCCTTCTAGTAAGTATGTAAAATTCAAAGTAAAATTATTTGTRTTCACTAGATCAAGAGCTCCACATGCTCAGTATCTCATAGTTCCCAACTCGTATCTGGAGTCTACACAGCAAATTGCATCCTGGTGTGCTCTCTTGCCTGATAAAGTCCTTTTTCAGAATGAAAAGCATGGGCAGGTTCTGAGAGCCTTGCACAGGTCCATCCCTTTTCTTCCATTACAGCACATCTCCCCACCAGGTGAAATGCTGCCCCAGACTATTCTCAGTGCCAGCCCTCTGGGCAGGGACACACTGAGGCTCTCAGGAGATGCTGTGCCAGCCCCCAGGGGTGTGATGTGGTTGGAATTTATGTYTAAATGCTGAATTTGCCTGCAGTTCTTTCAGGCTGGAATGTAAAGGTGAAGTTTTCCATCTAAAAGACTCCTGCGAAGTGTGCAAGCCCTTTTTTAGGTTCTCACAAACAAGCTGGTTCTGAAAGGTGCTGAGGAACTCCAGTGCATGCAGCAGTGGATATTCATAACTCTGAGAGTGTCACAGACATTCTCTTTGTGAAAAATCCTTTCCTTAGGATTTTTCCTTCTGAGAATCTGTGGCCTCAGAGATAGACATAGACAGTATGTTATCTGCTGCTTTGGATGCAGCAGGTCAGTCTGGATTGGCCCAGCTTGAATGTTTAGAAATAATGGCCAATCCAGAACTGAGAACTCTCTCGGACAGTTGGAGAGAGCTGCCTTRTTATCATTCTTTCTTTCTTTCTTAGGTAGTTAGCAGGTTCTGGAAATTCTCCTTTTCTTTTAGCATAGTTATAATGTAGTATATATATATATATAATGAAATAATAAATCAAGCCTTCTGATAATGGAGTCAACAATCTCGTCTCTTCCTTCACCCAAGACCCCTTGTGACAACCGTAACATGAGAGAGCTTTACAGAATTCACTGAATTGGAAGTTTGGAAGAGACCTTCAAGATCATTGAGTCCAACCCAGCCCCAACACCTCAACTCACCCCTGGCACCCAGTGCCACATCCAGGCTTTGTTAAGCACACCCAGGGATGGGGACTCCACCACCTCCCTGGGCAGCCATTCCAGAACTTTATCACCCTTTCTGTGAAAAACTTTTYCTGATATCCAASCTGTATTTCCCTTGGTGCAGCTTGAGGCTGTGTGCTCTGGTTGTGTCAGTGCTGCTGGAGAAAGAGCCCAGCCCCAGCTGAGCACAGGCACCTTTCAGGAGCTGCAGAGAGTGATGAGGGCASCCCTGAGTCTCCTTTTCTCCAGGCTGAGCASCCCCAGCTCCCTCAGKGSTTCCTCACAGGGTTTGTGTTCCCAGCCCCTCTCCAGCCTCGTTGCCTCCTCTGGATGGACTCGAGCATCTCAACATCCTTCCTAAACTGAGGGGCCAGGCCTGGACACAGCACTCCAGGTGTGGCCTCACCAGTGCCATCTTTTCCAAGGAGCCTAGCCTGGAAAATGAGATTTGCTTGCTTCAGTGAACTCCCTCAGAATTAATTACTGCTTATTTTGTCCTGAAAAATTCCTAAATGAGGGGCTGAGGAATAAAWTTTGCCATAGGTGGTCTAACAGATTGGTGTCTCTGGACCATACCAACCACTCTGCACAGACTCTGTTTCTGCCAGAGCATTAGCACTTCTTGTCAAAGCACTTCTGGTGCAAAAAGGAATTAAGAAACTTCTTTTTTTTCCTATGAGGCATCAAGCTAAAATATAACACAGTCTGCAAAGCAATTAGATGCAATTCCATCCCAGGCTCGTGGGCTGGAGTTCATTGCAGCAGTTGCTGTTTAGCTCAGTGCAYAGCACAAAAAACTACAAACTCTATCTCTGAGGTTGTTTGCCCTCTGCACATCTCACCAAATTCAAAGACTATTGGATCTTGGGAATTAGTGATGGACAACAGCCCCAACCTCATTCAGACCRCCTTTTTAGTGATGCAAGACTGGTTTCCTAAATCAATATTTTACTGCTTCCTCTAGGTCAGTTGAAAATTTTAATATAATAGCAAAGGGATTTAGCTGCATCTCCTGTGAACATTTTTACAGCTGAGAATGTTATAGGCAGTACAATTTTCTTTATATTCAGYATGTATTTTCCATTTAAAATTTCATTCCATGGGTGTAAATTAAACTCCAACTTGTTATGACAAATATTTTCTTGTTTTCCCCATGTTTATATCTTTCATAAATATGTAAACTGTTATAAACTCTCATCCACATTAGTTRTCATTAAATCAAAGCACTTTATACATATTTTTAATGTTCTTTCAAAGGATTGKWMCAATCCTTTGATAATTTCTTTCMCTCAGAGTGTAATCCTATAAAAGAGTGCTGAAGGAGACAAAAATAATTCATAGCAGAAAGCAAAACAAAGAGGCAAACACGATTTCTGGATTTGATTTGGTAGGAAGAGAGGCCAAGGGGATCTCTTCAAGATATTTTTAGAATCACTTTTATCACAAATCAAAAGTAGAGTCCTCTTTACTTTGTGCYGGTGTACAGCACCAAGAAATTATGTGAGGAGACAGACAAGAAATTATGTGAYGAGAGAGTGAGGATGGAAAACAGGTGCAGTTTAGATACCTGAAGGGCACCAGCAGCAGCACACGCACCCAGCATCCCCTGCAAAGCAGAAATCCTGGGCACCAAGCTGAGCCCAGACCCTGAAAACTCCTGGTGGGAGTCCCATGGGCCCCTGAGACCCCAGTGAGAGGGAAACAGGAGCAGATTCACAGTCAGGGCACTCCCAGCAACCAAAGAATAAGCCTGAGAGCTTTTAATAATGAATTTCACTCTCTCTGCAAAACCTTCATGAGGTGTGTCTGGCTGCTCAGACACAGSCCTTGGAGCATCCCAGTGGTTTTAGAGTGCTTAGGAGCAGAAATATGGAAAATTTTCTCTGTTTGTAACATTAAAAGTAGCAGGGAGATATGAAACAGGAGGAGGACTTTCCACAGAAACAAATAGCTGGCCTGAACCAAGAAAAAACACAGAAATGCTAGTCCACATTCAAAAGACAAAAATTYATTGAAGAAGAATCCATAGAGAATTTGTGTGTCACCACAAACCCTATGATCTGTGAGAAAATATCCATGTGTGTTWAAAAAATAAAATCTCAGCTTCATTTTATTATTTTGTTGCCTTAAAACAAGCTGGATTTGTTCTAAGTAATATATGTCCTTATTGCTTCATTTTCTGAGCAAACAAATGATTCTGGCAGTTTTGACAGGGAGCACCACTACATCTGAGAGCTGGAAATCTGTGTGTACTATCTATTTAAAGCACCTCTGTGAAGAACTGATGTCAAAAAACTTCAGTCCCCCCTACTGTGGCTTTTAGTGTCAGCCATCTATCAGTGTTCATGTGCTCCAGAAGGGATTGCTCTTCACCAAAAGAAAGACAATGCAATGATTTGTCCTTCTGCAAGAGGAATTTTTGCTCTACAGTCGCTGAAACTGTAGCAGATGTTGTGGAGAGCAATATCCCATCTCCTTACTGTCAATCAAGTTATTATTTGAGAGATGGTTGGTTCTCAGGAACAGCCCAACAGAAGCAAAAAAATCAGTGAAATTCAGAAAGCAGTGAAATTCAGAAAGCATAAATCTCTTTGTTTATTTTTGTCCAGCAAGTGCTTGCTCCAAGCTTTATGGGGAGCAGCAACAGGACAAGGAAGGGAATGGCATTTTTTGCCATTCCAAACTTCCCAAACTCTGCMCAGGTCAGATCCTTGTTTCAAAGCAAATGATCCTAAATTCTATTATAATATTGGCTCTTCAGCCAATATTCCCAAGGCAACACCAAGGCCTCYCTCCTTCCAAGGATTCAGCTCTGTTCAAGTCCAAAATCCAGATGGGAATATGRTTGTGGGGTACACCAGAATAGCCCCCCTCTTTGTCACTGCACATCTTTACCCTCCAAGATCATCTGTGGGATGCACCAACACAACAGACATGTTCAAAACAAAGGGGACTTTCAATTATACAGAGATTTCCACAACAAAAAATGGCTTTCCCAGATGGTGGGGACTGAGATATATCAAAACAGACCTCCTCAGTCTCTGAGGCTGACAGAATTAAGCTCTCAAATGTACCCTATAAGATCTCCATCCAAACTTATCTGTGCCCTCTTGGTCTTTTTACCAGCAGGAGGTTTCTGCTGGCACCACTCAGCTCCAGATCTTGTCCTTTTCTTTGTGCAGAAAAAGGGAAGAGCATTTCCTTTTTGTCAATGAGCAAGAATGATGAAATTAAGACTGACCTCAGGAGGATGCAAGAAACCTCCCTTCTTCCCTCTTGTAGGTATTACAAGAGAACAGAGGCAACACACAGAAATATTTTTCCTGYTTGCCTCACATGTGAACTGTTTGGAAGCCACTGGTAACAAAAGGAAATCATCACAGGAGAAAAATGGCAAGAAACTCAAAAATGGTATGTCTGAAGCAAGGACAAAAGTGATCTAGTAGGGAAATTCAAATGAAAAATCTTCTGGTTATTAACTTGTGGAAAAACTGTCCAAAAATCACTGGAGGAGAAGGAAATAMCCTTCCTGACCAGTCCTCCAGATTAAGGAGGGTTATGGACTTTCACCATATGATATGAGGTGTGGGCAGCAGCCAAACACCCTCCCTGAAGACAGGAGCTGGTAACACCTTGTCACAGAGCACCCAGTAAAAGGCAAAGGGACTGAGCCCTTAGATTTTGGTAGACTCCAGAGTTTCATAAACAAATTCTTTATGAACTGAAAGATGTGTCATTTTATTTATTGCCATCAGAAATCATTACTTTTACATGGCTTTTACACTTACCAAAGTGGTGCAATTATGAGGATTTCTGCATTTGCCATTTCCAGAGGCATTCTGAATTATTAGCATTGCTTCTCTAATACATGCAATTTTTTTGCCAGAAGGACACCATACCATTAATTCTGTACCCTCTCTAAATGCAGCAATTATCTACCAAACAGTTATTCTGTGCCATGCTTCAAGGATACTTTCACCTTCCCACCCTCCAGCACTGTTGCTGGGCAAAGGAGAAGTCACAATTACCCTCCAGGGAGAGAGGGTCAAGAGGAGCCCCAGGACAATTTCAACTTTCTTTAAAACAGAAAAAAAACCAACACACAGAGAACCCTATAATAAATTATTGTATGTAGACCTTTACTGACTCTGTTATTTTCCATTAAATTCTGCACATTAGTTCCCATGAGTATAACCCATAAAACTTTTAGATTAAATATTCAGTTTAGCAGGGCACATGCAAATTAACCAGCAGCAGGGTTCCTCAGGTGCCAGCCTGGACCAGGCTCATGTAAGCTATTTCTGGGATCAAAGATGCAAGAGTTTGGGTAATAAACACTTGCTCTCCACTTAGAAGAGGAAAAYTCAAACTGAGATGGGTAAGAAAGCCTCTGTAGGAAAGGCCTTTCTCAGTGGAGATGTCAGGAAAAGGGGCAGGGCTGYTCCCTGCTCAGATTTTTGTGTTGGAGAGGGTCCAGTTGTGCCCATGAGCTCTGTCACAACAAGCCCAGATCCCACAGAGCACAGGGACCCCTCACTCTCTGGGGGATGGGGTGGCAGMAGGTATCCCCAAGGAAGATCTGCCTTGTGCTGGGGCCATGGCCCAGGGATGGGCAGCACAACCCATTTCTCCCTACAGGCCCTCAGGAGATCAGAAATTGCCCATCAAGGTCACTCTGTTCTCACACAGAGACATCCCCACATTCCTCTAGCAAGGAGTCCACTGGTTGTATTAAAAACTCTTTTGACATCAGTATTCTGGTGAGTCCTTTAAATAAAGGCAATAAAAACTCATTTTTTTGCATAAATAGATATTTTTGCTAAATGTAAATACATTACATTCAGCTTCTGCCCCATTGAACCTAAGTCTAACCCTAACTTTTTGGAAGACAAACCTGTTCACCAGTTTGTTTAGAGGTTTTTTTTTTTTTTTTCCCTGTTTGGAAGAGGCTAGGTCCTATTTAGGAGCTTAATTAGCAAGACTAGAGTCAAACTCCTATATCCAGTCGTGGCACACAGATCCTTTATTCCAAAAACCCTAAGATTTTCCAAGACCACTGTGGCTATAGAAAATAATTCAAAGGCCAAGTCCCAGCTCCCCATCCCTTTTAAGATGTGCTGATGTGGAGAAGAGAGCAATACAAGCCTGAGCTGTGGTGGGAAGAGACCCTTCYACYCTGGARATAAATAATGRTGATCTTTAAGGTCYCTTCCAACCCAAATAATTTYATGATTCTATGAATACAAAATCAGAGAAGCTGCTCATGTCATCCCTGAACAGGASGGCTGAATTCTTGTGYTGTCCTCCTCCTTTYCCSTCCCRTCATAATTTAAAAATAAAGCAATTATGAATATGTTGAATGTCATTTAAATAAGAACAGAAAATTTGAAGCTGCCTCTCTGTGCAAGCAGTGCAGCTAAGCCCCCATGCCATGTGGCTTGTTAAATCAGATGCATTCATCCAGAAGACCCTGAGCACCTAACACTTGAGCTACAGTAACTTATTGGAGGTCTGTTTATGACTACAAGGATTTCACTCCAGAAATCTCAGATCTCATCATTCACAGTGGAAATGCTGACTAGAAATGCTGAAGTGATTTTTGCAGCCTGCTGTCACTGCTAGCAGTGATTACAGACAGCCATCAGCACAGCATCAGTGTCTCACAAACAGATGTGCAGTCAGCTTCTTAGCATGGTCTATTGTGAAAGGTGAATCAGGTGAAAMRTGATTYMGAAAAAAAGAGTTAAGCTGGAAATRCTCATTTTCATTTGCTTACTCAGTTTTCCATTTTAGCTTGATGTTGCTCAAGTGTCTGAATTGCAGTGGTGTCACATTCACATTTTCTGAAAAATCCCTTCACCCAGGATTTTTCTCCTGGGAAGCTGAGAAGCCTCAGAGAAAAATGAAAACAATGATTATCTCATTTGCTTCTCCTCTGTTTTGCTCATGTGGAATGTGTTTGGAGATTGTTCCATTGGATTCTGGWGTGAGTTGTTTTGACTCTCTAGCCAACCAATGCCAAGCTATGTTGGGACTCTGGAAAGAGTCACAAGTTTTCATTATTATCTTTTTAGCATTTAGTAAGTATCCCTTCTCTATTCTTTAGTATAGTTTAACATAGCATTCTTTAATGTATTCTAGTATCATAAAGTAATAAATTAGCCTTCTGAGAACATGGAGTCAGATTCATTATTCCTTCCTGCCACAGGGAACCCAGCAAATACAATACAGTGGCATATTCTGAGAGTGTAATTTCTATTGTAGAAATGCTGCCCCTGTGCTACAGACACCCTGATGTCATCCCTGGTATTAAACAAGCAGCCTCTCTGATATCTTCAGATKAAATGACCTGAAAGAAATTTGCTAAGGCAGCCAAAATGTTGGGGGAAAAGGGTTTTTCACCCTGGGAGGGTCTGCTTTGCAGTTTATTGCCAGGGTTTTACATCCCACAGGAGAGGGAGGTGAATCCAAGTCTATCAGAGGACCCCCCCTTAAGTCTGTGTAACTATGGCTCAGCTACATCTCAATCAGCTCTATCCAAAAATCTCACAACACTGCCAGGACAGTGAACACCTAACCCCATTTATTTTTCAACAATTCACTAATTTTTTTTTCTGACAGGGCAGTAAACATTTATAGATATGTTGAATTTTATAGGCAGTTCCCACAGAAACCAARAGAGCTGTTGTCACTAATGGAATCACTCATCAAAATAAGGGTTTKCAGGATCAGTGTGTTAAGTTTCAATATTATTTTTTATTAATATGAGTTTGCAAAATTCAAATGGGGAGGAGAAAGCAGGTTTTTAAAATAGTGTGTGCTACATTTGTATCTAATGCTGCAGTGGGATGTATTTGCAGATTGCTTTACCAAGTCCACTTAAAACCTTAAATCAAGCCATTTAAAGCCTGCTCACTGCAATTTGCAAGCATGTGTAAATTATTCTCTAATCCAGTTTGCACTTAACARCTTTACCACAGTTGAAAGTCCCCTACTGACCTCGGGGGTTGAGCAGTAAAAGATCTACCCCTTAAACATCAAGTGAATTAAGTTCTCCYTTTTGGACCAATACACCAAATACTAATATTTAAGTATAATTAGAAAACTTACAAGAGCTATAAAAGGAGCAACACACAGCAAAATCTCTATTGTACATTTCTATTGATCTATAAGCTTTTTCCCACTAGTTTCATGACACAAAGGACAGGCCCCGAATAACTAAGGCCAGTTTGAGCAAATTCATCTTTGCAAGGAAAGCCTCTGTAGCACCAATTGTTATGCCCAAGAACACATTAAAATGTTATGTTCAAGAATATATAAAAATGGTTTTCCTTATTATTTTAAATCAATGTAATTTTTTTCTGCCACCCTCACTAGCAAAATGCATTTCACAGAGAGTAACAAATAGCCAAATGCCTCCTCAAGGTGAACATTTGACCTTTTCAGTTTCATAAACAGAAAGTTATAAGTGATTGAGTCACATTTATATGAAAATKGTTAGTTTTGAAGAGTTTTCTTGGTTCACTTGTCTGAGCACTTTCCAAGTGAGTCCATGGCTGAGTCCTGGGGCAGAACAGGAATCTCCAGAGGGGAGAATGGTGGAGAATCCCAATTCAGCCATGAGAAGYCCTTGAAAGCAGAGGACTTGAAGTGGACACAGCTAAACCTTTCCACAATCACAGCAACTAAAACCCACACAGAATCATTGAATCTTTAAACCAGAAAATTCCTCTTTGGACTGGAAAAGATTAYTGAATCCAACCTGACACTGCCAAGTCCACCACTAAACTGTGTATCTAAATACCATATCTACATATTTTTGGATCATTTTCAGGGATGGTGACCYCACCTCTTCCCTGAGCAGTCTGACAGCTCTTTTGGTGGAGAAAGTTTTCCTAATATCCAATGTTAACCTCCCCTACCATAACTTTAGCCCATTTTCTCTTGTCCTATTGCTTGTTACCTGTGAGAAAGGAGCTGACCCACACTGGTCAACCTTCTTTCACTGTTGCTCCTTACCTGGAGACAAAGGAGTCTGAGGGACTGGAGTTGGTCCCAGCAGAAGCCGTGGTGGTATGAACTATTCCACCCAAATCCCTCTTTCCTCCTCCTTTCCCCCACCTGATCACAAAGCCAGCAAAGGGAGGAGAGGGGAAAGCAAAGGGAAACCCACAAAAGCAGAAATCCTGACCCCTCCATTGCCCTCTGCCAGCACAATAAGCAGCTCCCCCATAATATCTCCCACACCTGTACCTTAGATTTGGGGAGTCTCTGTGAAGATATCTCCCACATCTTTAGCTCAGATTTTGGGGGTCTCTGTGAAGATATCTCCCACATCTTTACCTCAGATTTGGGGGGTCTCTGTGGAGATATCTCCCACACCTGTACCTCAGATCTGGGGGGTCTCTGTGAAGATATCTCCCACACCTGTACCTCAGATCTGGGGGGTCTCTGTCACCACTCAGACCCCATTCCTACCTGCCAGCACTAACCAGATCATCCTCGGGCAGGTCCCCGCTGCTCAAGTTGCCAGAGGGCTGCTCCCCATCCTGGGCTTGCACCCACGGGTGCTGCAGGCTCATCCTCTGCTGCAGGACCTTTCCTCCAGGATGTGCTCAGCCCAAGCCTTTCCCCACCTGCCTGTGCTGAGGGCTGTTCCCAGACTTTCAGGTGCCTCCTCCCTCTCTCCCCTCCCAGTCATCCTTCCCCCATTAGTGCCTGCTGCAGAGGATGGGAGCAGCATCCTTGAAAATGGAAAGTGGGGAGAGTGCTAATTGATGGGCTGCTGCAACCATTATCCTCCTGTGAAAAGCTACTAGAGGGAGAGGCAAAAAAGAAAACCATCAAGAAATTTCCGGAGATTGTGTTCCCTTCCTAAATCCATCTTTGCTCATTCAAACCTGGGGCCATCAACTCTTACATCAGGTCTGGCTTGGGCAGAGATGCTGCAGGATGCTCTGACACAGCACAGCCCAGGAGCAGCTGTCCTGCACGCTGCAAGGAGGAAATGGAATTTTCCAGATTTAAAGCTGCACCATACTGATGGACGGTCTGGAATTTGCACTCATGCCCTGTGCTCAGCAAGGACAGGGCAGATCACTGCCACTCCAGGGAGAAGGAAAGCCCTAAAAGTCTGGGTACACATTCTGTTAACAGGTTAAAACCCTTCAGCCTTGTTRCCTTTAAGGCTGGGGCTCAGGCTATAATTCTTTAAAAATATAATGTATTTTAACAGCATTTAAATAAAGGATTCTTTTTGTATCTTGGTCCCTATACATGCAGRCACAAGCTACTTAAAATAATCTTTATCAAGATGTGTATTTAAGAATCAGAAAGACTTAAAAACTGCTCCAGAATCAGTGTTTTTATACCAATTTACAGACTAAAATACAAAAATTATGAAGTAGGAAAGCACAGCTGCCTGATGGAATCAGTGACAGTTCCAGGAGCTCTTCCTGAAGAGAACAAATTGCTCCAGCCCACTACACTAAGCATTTCCCAGAACAAATTATAGGGATTTTTCAAAAAGGCATATTTGCTCCAAACACCCCTTCAAACACTTAGCATGAAAGGCCATAATAAGGTTTTATAGCTGTCATAGTCTATTGGGTCAAAAACACATTAAAAAAACCCAGAGCTTAAACACTTAACAGGTATGATGGATCACAATGGAGTGTCCTATTGAGTAAATAATGTCTGCTCTAAACTCTTTTCTAAATAAAGGCTTACACAAGAGAAKCAGTGGTTTTCAAGTAGCCATTATGTACTTTCATACCAATTTCCATGTTTCCATGACAATTGCTTYACTTTTTTATTGCTAAGAAAACTCAGCACAGTGTTTTTTTCCGAGTTTGGAGCAAGTGTTAACCAGATATCTCTGCATCAGGAAGAACCATTACTAACAAGGTCTCAAAACAGCCCAGTACCTGAGATAAATATTATAACCCTCAGTCCTCACCCTAGCCCAGCAGTCCCATCAAATACCATAATCTGTAATTTGCTTTATAGTGACTGTAGGCAGATTTTKTGAGCAAATGTACTCAGAATTGAGTACACAAAGATTGATTGCTTATTGTTTCTGCTCTTTTTTACCCTATGATTCATTTTCCTGGGGTTGTTTTTCAGGTGAATTTGGCTTTATGTCCTTATTGGGTTGAGTTGGCTCTATCTTCAGGGGTGTTTATTAACCAGCCACTTYTCCAGCAGGAGTGGGTACCTGCTGAACACTTTGGAAGATTTGACTGCCAATGATATATTTCAACCCTTTGGAGATCAGCATGAAACACAGGCCAGATCAAGAATTAGTTGAAAACAATGAGAAGCTTCCCATGGATGGTAGAAACCTCTGGAGGAAAAAAAAAAAGTGAAGTTTCCTTGCCTTTTTCTGAAGGACATTCTATTTGGTGTGAAAAATGACAGATACTTTTCAAGCAGTGCTATCTTGGAGTGTATATAATATTTCAAAAATATCTTGAAAGCTTCATATTTTAATAAACAGTTCCTACATCCATTTTTTATTAATATGTTTTTAAAAGAGGAGCAGAGAATTAACAGTGTGAGTCAGATCATCAAGAAGGCATAAATCATCACAGCTCCACTGGTTTCAATTTATACTGCTTCTGAAAAAGACTCTCTATACCTTTCTGGAATCACAGAGTGAATTCATCATCCCCAAATAATTAAGGATTTAATTTAATTATCTGTTAATCTCTTCATTTTATGACTGGCTTCTGAAGGATGGCAAGAACTACGGAGAGCTTTTGCAAGGGATGTTAATGATAAGTACAGTGTAAATCATAATTTTGATATATCCATAAATACTGAGCAAGTTAATGGTGGGAGCTAAGTGGAGGAAGGAACTGTGTGCCATATCATAGACATATAATCTCCTGCATAAATATATTATGGCTTATTATAAAAGCACACTCTGCACAATATAAGGACTAAACCTTTTGGTTTCATCCCAACCATAAAAGCCCTGTTGGAGATTTTKATGTACTTCTGGCCAGAATAGTTTGGAATAGGAAAAAAGAAAACAGTAATATTTAAAACTGACATCTGATTCTGCAGAAATTTAATTTTGAGCTATATTACCCTGAAATGCCAGGTACCACAATGATGGAACAGGGACAAATGCTTCAGGGAGAAGAGCAGAAAATGCATCAATTAAAGGATGCCTAATAGCCTGCAGTTAAATAGCTTTCACAAATAGGAGGTAAAGGACAAAGTGTTCAGCTGCACAACAGCAGACACAGCTATATGCAAATAAAATACTTCTATCCAAGAAGGACATTTTGTCTCTTACAACTAAACCACTCCCAGAGCCCATTTAAGCACCATGCTTTGACTACAGTAATTATCTCATGTCACTTAATATAATATCTACTTATGCTTAATGGATCTGTTTTAATTTCTAAGGAAACTGCCTGTTTGCACAAATGAAACTTGTATGATGATTAAAATATAATTTTCGCTCAGGCAATAACACTTTTTAACAAACAAAACCATAAATAGAGATGTTACATCTATTTGAAGACAGACTTATAAATGTGAATGTCCCCTAGTACTCAATGCCCTGACTATAAATTGTTGTATATTATAGAAATTAACAATTTCTCATTGTTGAATATCAAACAAAATGAACGAATATAAAACCAAAGCTAAGTTAAAGTAGTCAAATCAATGTTATCACTAAGCAAGTCAACTGAGCTTCAGATCAGGGAAAATACACATTATTTAACTAATAATGCAACATACTTTACGTAATTAACTGATATCAGAGCCCCATCTGCTGAAAGCATCCAAACAACTGTATTTAAATAATTTAAAATTCCTTTTGAAATGGCTACTGTTTACAGCAAATTTAACAATGAGAAAAACTAACCCCAAACTTTTCAAGGAAACCCAGTTCATGAGACAACAGAGATGACAATTCCACTTGTTGCACCACATTAACTTCACATTTTTTAARAAATCATCTGTTTAATTTCTCTTATTTCCAACCTATGAGACATTCAATTGTTGGTGAAGTAAATATGACAATCTATCATTATTTAATTTGACCACCATGCTAGATTCCAATGCTGCAAGGGCTTTAACCATGTCCCACTTAGTTCAGCTCTACAGCATATACCAGCTCTAAAATACAACCTGAGGGGAAAAGAGGCTTGTTGTTTTGGTTTTTTTTTGTAATGCCTTTTTTATATTCATCCAACCTTAAATGGCATTTTTAAAGGCCACAGAGGAAATCAGTTTAGCTTAGTTTCCTCAAGAGCTCTTACTGTATAAATGTTGTTGTTGCAAATTCTCTGAAACTTTTCTCAAAAGTCAAATAAACTTGAGTGCTTAATGTCTCGAGAAATTTGCGAAGATGCAGCTAATATGAAAAAGTAAAAAGGAAAAAGCATACAATGAAACCCTGCAATAAAATCTGATCAAGCAATGTGCATGCAGCCAGACARCTTGTCCACAAACACCAGAATCATCTGCTTGCAATTTATTTGCTACCATTGCAATATTTCTAATAGATTGATGCATATTTTTCACTCACCCTCCATATTTTTTTAAATCTCTTCATTCTGGACAAATTGGTTTTGTTCATCTCTGAGGTCTGCAGATCAAATGCATATCCTATGTGGCTGTAAACATATTTTACAACCAGTCAGGAGCCTAAAACAGCAGAGTGATGGATATTCTTGAAAACAGAGGCACTCCCTGGCTTTTAATGCTGCTTCCAACAACCACACAGTTCACAGCTCAGCATAAAGTAACCAATAGCTGAACATAGGCATAAAAAAAAAAAAAAAAAAGGAAAGCCAAAATCCCTTCTTTGAGAGGATATAAGAAGAAGTCTTGATCCATCCAATGCTTGATTTAGGTCAGTGAAAAAAAAAAAGATGCTATTATGTCAGCCATCCAACTTTAARATGACTTGTGAGCTGACAGTCATGGCATTTTAAAGCACCGTCATGATGAGTCTTTACAAAGGGATTGTTTTAATCCTACAGAAAAAAATATTAAAAAAAGAAAAAGAAAAAATATCCAAGCTACTTAAGCAGTATGGAAATCACATGATGTTACAAAAATGTCTTAAATGGGCTGCAAGGAAAAGAASCTGAGAAATAGCTCATGTAGTGTTTTTGACTTTATTTCTGTGGTTTCTTAATGGTGGGAGATTTGTATGAYGGTGGGCATCKACAGACCTATCATTCCTCCTAAATTATTTTTAACTCTTTGTCTCTCTTTAAATAAAAATACAATATCATATAAAACTGAAAACACAGAGATGATAATTTTTGAGTTCCCTGCAAATAAATCTGTTACTCATGAAATTGTACCAATTCTTTTATGAAGGAAAGACATCAGYGAGAGAATCTGTCCAGGAGGGAGATCCCATAGAAAGTCATAACCATAAAAATTTTSATCACAGTTCATGCTACCCAGCTCATAGGACGCTATAAGAGAGAAGGATCATTTGGTTTTATTGTTCATACATCTGGGTTTCTTATGTTCCCTTTTRTAATTTCAGGAAATGGAAAAGAAAGCAGAAAGAGTGTGAAATATCCCTCTCTGGTAAAACATAA
The DNA here is from genome assembly GCA_002167245.1 of Sporophila hypoxantha. Classification (NCBI taxonomy): domain Eukaryota; kingdom Metazoa; phylum Chordata; class Aves; order Passeriformes; family Thraupidae; genus Sporophila; species Sporophila hypoxantha. Next base: position 14,601,835 of record NDFG01000461.1, read on the forward strand.
AACCCCCTACCATATCTTGAATCCATTTCTGGAATGAGAAATTAAGTTTGTTTGACAAACACTGATTTATTACTGGCAGTTACAACTCCAAAGCTGATCCTTTGCAGTATGGGGGAGCAGAACAGGACACCTCTACAGATGTGACTACACAGAAGACACCCTTTTAAAGTGTCAGCTCTGATTGAAAACCTGAGGGTGTAACCCAGGTCCTGGAAGGAACTCATCCAGCAGAGTTATAAAAGAGATTTGTTTTGAATATCTGGTGTTGTGACTCTCAATAAGAAAAAGGATGGCCACCATATTCTTATGTGATTGGTGCTACTTTCTTTGTCACATTGTGCTACCACACTGCAGCATCCCATGAACTCTCTTCCCTTGGTCAACACCCAAGTCCCCAGCTCTGGAACTACTCACCATAGAGTTAGCCCTCCCCCATGGGGGAGGAAACAGACTCCCCCATGGMCTTGGTGTCGCAACTTCCTCTGGCTTCTCCTTCCCCTGTCACTGGCTTGGCATCCCTGGTGGCCATCCCCCTTCCCCTGGAGGCCAGTCCCCTCTGCCCAGCCCTTAGCTCTGCCTCCCACCCCTTCCCCTTTATAAGCTGCCTGCTCCACGTGCTTCACCCTCTTTCCCCGGGTTTGTCCTTCAGCTACGGTGTTACCCTGCTGGAATAAAACCTTGCAAAAGAGCCTTTCTTGCCTCTATCGCTGAGCCAGTTGCAGTGAGTGTTGAGTGGAGGTTTGACTGCATTGCCTGAATGTTAACTCAGCTTGCCTTTCACCAGGAGAGGTTTGTTGGGGACAAGAATTAGGCAGCAGCACCTACCATTCTAACACCCCCATTTTTAATTGGCACCCAGTGTGGGTCTCCACACCATACATCTTCATCTTTGTGCTACAGCAGCACAGAAGGAGCACCACAACTCCTCTTCCCTTCTTACAGCACACTGTAGGCGTACTYGATCAGATTACACTGAATGTAAGACCATGTTGTCATTACATCACAAGGGTTCCATATTGCCAGAGTTTCATACCTCCTTGGTGTTTCTTGTAGGCAGCTCCTCTAGGCACTGACTCTTCYTTGTCCTCACAGCAGCCARCTGACTCCAGTTCCCTTCAGCCAACCARTCCACTCTTTTATAACACTCTTCTTATTGGCTACAGSTGTGGCCTGTGAAAATCAGGCCTGCTCCTAATCTTTATTAATTGSCTCAGCTGCAGCTCTTTAGGGGATAAGATTACTTTCTATACTACCTTTATTTACTTATGTTCTATTCCCCTACAAGACCACATTTGATATTCTGGTCAATACTCCCACAGCCCTTATGAAAACTTTTCTCTCCTTCTCTGCATGGAAAGGCAGAAGAGTTGTGGGGCTGRACCTGTGATGTTCTAATTGTGCAAGGTGCCAAGAAAACCCACATGGGGATGTGCATTGACCTGCAGTTTGGGACCTGACCCATGCTTCCTAATGGCTGTGAGACATTTCACTAAATGTAAAGATCCATTTCAAATGTGGATACCAAATTTAGTTTACATCAAGATCTGTTATGTGCTATTATGGAAATTACAGACTGGTCCTGTGCATCTAATTGATTATTTTAGTCTCACATTTAGTATTAGAGTCCTAATGTTGTTCTGTGAGGAGCATTCCCATTTATTTTAATGGCAGTGGAATCTGACCTTTGTTCAATAAAGAATAAAAGTGACTCATGTTTATCTGAAAGGACTAGCTATACCTCATTAAATTTTTTCATACCCCCTTAGTAATCAGCCTCTCAATTATCTAACAGTATTCCAAACTTTTTCAGACYTAATTTTCTGTCATTCTGGCAACACACCCTTAATCTGACTGCCATTGAAGAGATGGGTAATAATATTTCAATTTTCTCTGCATTTATTGTTAGTCAGATTAGTTAATGATTAGTTAGATGTAAGAGAACGTGTAGAAACCCTTCTTGATGTGATGCAATTAGTATTGAGGCCCCAAGCACTTCAGTCAAGCTCAGTGCAGACAAGTGCTGTTCTGGGAGCACGTGCTCTGCCTGCAGGCACAGCTGTGTGACTTCTGCATGGAGCAACCCCACAGGGACAGCTTCATGCAGACATGTGSCTGCCCACTAAGCTGGGTCACTATCTGAGAGCTATTCTACTCTTTACTGTCTTTGTTTATGCACCACTAGATACCCACAGCTGAAAGTGCATTTTCCTGAGCTCCAGTGACACCCAAAATGGAATGGAATCTCTCCCTGAAATGGTTCCTCTGACCAGTAGAAGAATGTGCTTTGTATTCCTTTGTCCTCAAAAGATGGGGATGGACTTCTGGCTTTCCATGCCGTAAGAAGCAAAATTGTCCAGGAAAATCCTTTTGCCTGCTGTGACCAGGGCTGATAAACAACACAGCACATCCAGGCCAAGGCCAAGCCAAAYGTGACTCTACCTTGTGGATTTCTCCTTTGTGATTTGAATGTTATGGTCAGGAGAGAGGGAAAATATTTCTTTYGAATTAAAGCCACTGCAGAATCATTGAAAATGCTTTCACCAAGTTAAGGGCGTTTGGCATTCTAATTTGCTGAAAAGTGGTTTTCAGCACATTTTTATCATGGTTTCATGATAAAATCCTCATTCAGAAATAAACTGCTGTGGTTCATTCACTATTCTCATTACTCTGACAGAAACACTTAAGGAGGGCATCTTCTCTCTGGACTCAGGAAGTCTGAAGCCCACAAATRTCAAAGCACTGGAATTTCCCATGTCTTGCTGACAAGGTGAAGGGGTTTGAGGAGGTTGGACTAGAGCCCAGCTATTAATGACCAAATCACTCTCTCATGTCCTTCAACTCCTTTCCATAAACTCTGACCTCTAAATAAACCTCCTTACAGCAAATAGAAGATGTAACTGTAATTCCTGTTCTCTCYTCACTGAACCATAAAACTTCTCCTACATGACCTGCACTTTGGAAGAAACAGGTGAAGAAATGGAGACAAACACAGGTATAAAAAGAATGATATTGATGTTTTCAAAAAAAAGCAACAGCAACTGTCAAATTTCCCACAAGTTCTTACAGATGATACTTCAGTATTAACTTTCTCCTTTAGGCTGCCTTGTTGGGTTCCACATTTGTGCCATTGAGCAGTGGCTGCTGCTGCTGTGGGTTTTGCTGCTTTGCTTCCAGGAAGGTGAGATGCTCAGCTTTTACCCAGTAATTTAGTTAAGCATAATGGAGTGAAATCATCCCAGAATATTTACTGCAGGCTCAAAATCCCACCTCAGCTGCATTTACTGAGTGCAATAACACTGTGTGTGTTCCTGTAAGTGTAATTTGGTTCCTATAGCAGCTCTCAAATTAACAGAAGAGGAAGAAGATTTGATTGCAGTAATCGATCACAGGATTACAAACCGCCAGTGTGGAAGGCAGGGAAAACAAAATCTGCACTGCAAGGAGTTACTGGGAAAGTCTTTGCTTTCCAGTAATGGCTGAGAAATATTAGTAGGAAATCAYAGAGCACTGCTGACACCTCATTTGGATAGTGGGTGCAATTTTGGTCACTCATATTTGTAAGAAATGAAAACAAAACCAGAACAGRTGCAAATACTGGCTGGTAAGTTATTGGGGCAGTGGAGAAACTGTCTCACGACAGAAACTACTGGAGCCTAATTAAAGTAAGGCTGTCATCTATAAATGTACTGGGAAAGGAAGCAGAAATGGGGAAAAGCTATTTAACCCCAACTTTAACACTGACACAGGGCAGATATGTATAAAGCAGAAAGAACAAATGCAAGCTAAAARTCAAGAAATGGTTTGTGACCATCCAAATCTGAGGTATCTTCCTAATAAAAGCAGAAAGGAATAAATGTTACACAAATCTAAAATCATTGTTGAGTGGTTTATGAGGGGGACAGGATGACAGGGTGCCTGCATTATGACATCCTGAAAAGCTGCTACCAATTTCCTACTCCTCACAGTGCCTTCCTGACAGAAAAAACATCTTTGCAAATTAGGCAAACATCTTTGCAAATTTGGCCTGGTGCTCAGCTGCACTGTGAGCCCCAGCTGTGACCATTTTCTGCTCCCAGAGAGAACACACTGCCCCACAAAGTGATCTTAGGCCTGCTCTTACTTTCTCCATTTACCTACATAAGCCCCTGGGTCCATTTGGCACCTGCTCACCAGGACATGATCTGATCATACCCATGCACTGGGGATCAGTCACAACAGCCAGGTGCAGAATGTTCTGACAAGTAAAGAAAATACAAACATCCAAACAAACAAACAACCAAAAGCTAAAAAAAGCTAGCAAACAAAATCTACAAAAGAGGAAAAATATGTCAATCYGCAGTCCTGTTTGTTGATGATGTCCTTAGAAGTGAAAGAAGCAGAATCACACTCTGGTTGCCATCACAGCTCATTAACTGACTCTGGAAATGGATATGGTACCCCAGAGCMACAGCCCAAACCAATGAACAAGGAATGTGAGATTCCAAACTCATGGAGAAAAAAACCACCAGAGCAAAAATACCCCTTGTATTATTGCAGAAGAAGTAACTGCTGGAAGTAAAAGGAGCAGAATGGAACACCCAGCTCTCCATCTCATTTCATGAAGATCTTCTAATGGCTTGGACATGTGTCAGTACAGCTGAGCTGTGATGAAAACAGGCACAAACACACAGAGAGAGGAAGATGCTGTGCCCAGCTCTGCCCACAGATAGCTGTGACTCATGGATGGAAGCCTGGAGAGAAGRATTTTCACACCTCCAGCTTTCCCCTGTCTCTTCAGCCTGAGCTACCCATTGTAGCCTCCGAAGATGATGGCAGCTTTTGGCCAAAATACAGAAAACTGACGTGTTCTGTACTTCCCTTGCCTCCAGGACTTGTTGTGCTCATAAGTCTGCACTGATCCTGCTGCATGCTCAGGAGCAGGGAGTGGGATGCCAATCTTTGTCTGTTCTCAGCAGGGGGATAAGTCACCCCCAAACAGTATTGTCCTGCTCCTCCTGACACAATCAGGAGACTAAGGACAATGTGCCCATTGCTATCCCACACTGCCCATGTGAGCCACACAGACATCTGAACACAAATTCCTGCTCATTTTATTTCAATAACCCAGGAGACACTTTTAAGAAGTTCCTCCCTTGAGTATGTAGCACAATGTAGTGTACAGCCACCTCGATTGAGGCAATAAAACATTGTGAGGTGGCTCAGAAAATTCATCTTTTTTTACCAGGTTAGCTTCAGGGCAGGTCAGTTCGCCTGTCACACACTGATCTGGCTCACAGCAGGCCATTGTGTACAAACCATTGTGTTGGCAGGCTGAGACAAGCAGCTCCCTTCTCTGGCACTGCCTTCCAGCCCCTCATGCTGGGAGTTTCACTGAMCTCCTGAGCCTGCCCAGTGCTTCATGGAAACACCAGCCCTCACAGGGCAAGGAGTCAGCTGGTTGCAAGCAAAAAGCACTGGGAAGAARCCACAGTGCAGCAGTGTGAGAGTACAGAGCATCATTAGCAGTAGGAAATAATGTCTATTTAATGGTCTCTACTATTTGCATATACATTAAATCAAATGAATACTTCAGCCACATCCATGCACTGTGCTAGAGAAATATGAAGRGGGGAAAAATATCTTTTCTCATATGTAAGTGCACATTGGCAGGCATGGAGCCTTTGCAAAATGCAGCACCTWTTTCTGCTTAGTTGTTCCAAGTCACACTCAGTGGCTGATTTCCAGCCTGCAGGAGATGGAAGAGAGAAGGCTTGAAAGCAGCGTGGGCTCCTGGTGGAACAAGATAGTCTGARACAACCTGCCATCTCCACTGGCTGTCACTAAAAGGCCCCATTTGTTATAGATTTTATACTTTTTGAAAGCAGTCTCTTCATCAAACCCAGCTACACAGAATTTAGGATCCCAGTATGAGGTGTTTAACAGTTTCTCCTTCCCTCCACTGCATGTGTTCTGTGTCTCAGCTTGTAWAAAAGCTGCAGAGAAGAAAAAGCAACATTGTCCCATTTCTGCCAGCATGTTTGGACCACAGCATGCAAGATATCAAATATCTTCATGGAAATTCACTGCCAAAAGTCAAAATCTTCTTACTCATATTAAAGGTAAAACCAGACAGAGATTAAAGAGGTTTGTTTTTTGTTTAACTTATGATTTCTAAATCAGCTCCCTGAAAACTTCCATTCTCACCTACATGACAGATTCACAGCAACACCCACTCCTGATTTGCACCACTGGGCTRGCTGTGAAGTTCTGATTCCTGGACCAGCACTGATGACCTGTGACATGCTGTGCATTCAGGAGCCCAAAGTCTTGGACCTTGGTCTGCAGCAARAGAGACTCAGGACTTTGGGGTCTCCTGTCCTCTTTAAGGACACCTGGATGAACTCCTCTTCTTGCTTGGGAGCAAGAGAGCTAAGAAAAGGAGTAGGAGTGAGAAGTGGACAGATAKAAACACAAAAACCAGTCAAATCAACCCTTCTGAAAGGCCAAATCTATTAAAATTGTCAAACATGAATACACAAGAGATGTGGGATCCATGGGAAGATGCACTGGTCAGAGTTAGCAGATCTCTCTGAGCATCTCCTCTTTCCAGGCACCCTGCAGCTGGGGCAGCACAGCTAAGCAGAAACTTTCAGGGAAAGCAGCTCCAGGGCTGTCCTCCACTGAGTTTTGGGAGTTTGACAGCTCACTGTGAACCTCTTCTACATATAAAAAATTACAGAAAATTATATTACACCTTGTTGTAAGAAAGTACCAATTCTCTGGAATTAAATTAAAACAAACCAAWTTACAAAGTAGGAGTAAAGAGCTAAGCAGTTCCTGTCAGATATTTTTTCCATCCCTAGTTTAGAAATTCCACTGATGGAGATGTGACAACCTTTGTAGGCAATCTAGGCCAGCAGCTACAGCTGGAAAGTTATATTTCCAAGCTCATTATTCTATGCCATGTCTACATCAAGACCTAAGGATAGTTTTCCTCTTTGTCATTACTCTAGAGAGAAATAAAAAATGTCACTGTTTGTTCCTGTGACATCAGGCATTAAACAGTACCTGGGTTTATGCTTTAAAAATTAATTTTCCATATATGGTATAGATTCATTCTCAGGCTTTRTAGATGTTATTTTATAGAGACAGTTTCTATTTCTCTCCCTTATTAGSTACAGATAAAATTGTCTACATTGTATTTAATGGTGCATTGCAYTCTGTGTTTTGTCTTTCTAAATTGTGTTGCTCTCTGACATTGATTGCTGATACAACACTGTGCCTTGAAGATTTCTGCTTTTGTTTATCTATCCTGTGTATCCCTGGCTTGTTAGGAATAGTAATGGTTCACCAATCCTGGTATTATTTTCACTAGAGTTGCTCAGCCACCTAAAGTCAGCTTGTCCCCAGTCACTGCAGGCAAAAAAAAAACATTACATGAAAGGTCAACAAATTAGGCTTAAAGAAAATACACAGAAAGCAATTTTCTACCCCTAAGAAYATAACCTGTATTTTGGATAAACAAATATTGAATTATAAACARCATGAAATACAAAGCAATTAGGACACAGATGTGGTGACTTTCCAAGGTGCCAGGCATGGGGAGGACAAGTCACTCTCTACATGCAGTGATTGTGCCACCATTCCCTCAGGGTTTTTCCTCCATTAAAGGGCAAATTCTACAGGGGAAGTAATACCCAATCAGTGCCCCTGTTCAGACAGATTTTTCATCAGAGGTCTCCACCAAGGTGACCAATTAATGTTAATCCAGAGGGCATTTTGTGTGATCAACCATTAGCGATGCAATCAACCCATTCACGGCCATCTACTGCCAACACATTTGGCTCATTATGAAGATGGATCATTTTGAGCTGCTAGTTAGAGGGAAAAAGCTTCTTATCCCACTCCCATAATAATTCAGACTCTGTTAGATGTAATTACTGATGGGCAATAAGGGAGGCTAAGGAAAGGGACAGAGTGAAATATGTCCTCAAGAGCCTTAAATGCTTTGGATCTTAATTCCTTAAAGCCCCTTATCATTCTAAAAACATTAGCTTTGCCTCCAAAGGTGAGACTCATTTGGTGAAACACAGACGTGTGAGGTCTGAGCAAAGCCATCCTGGACASCTTTGGAAGTCAATGGAGCTCAAGTCTGTGGAGTCAGGGGTTCCTGAAGGAGGCCTGAGAGAACCCAGAGAGAAGAGGCAGCACCTGGAAGTGCCATTATTGCCCTTTGGATTATAAAGAGATTTTAAGGTGACTGGATCAGATGGAAATGTCTTTGCTTCATTAAAACAAACCCTGCCCTGTGAGCCTCCTGAGCAACTTTTCCCCATTTCAGATAAAATCCTTCATGCTTCAACCCTTGCCCATTTTTTGCACTTAAGCAAGTAGGATTGGTGTCTGCATCTGGATGCAGGTGCACACCAGGACAGGAGGGATGGTAAATGTGCCCAGGGCTGGATACCAGCAGATACCAATGTCCCACAGGGAAGTGCATTTCTTTGCTCTATTTACTGGGAAAGCAGAAATGCCAGCAGGCTCCTTCTGCCACTGGATTTGCAAGCAGCTGCCCAATGACCACGTTAGTGGCTGGTTAGGGCACTTATAGCATTCTCTAAATGTTTAATATTTTATTCCTCCCTTGAAGCATCTGGTGTAAGTCACTTCTGGAAACAGAACGTTGGACCAGATGGAGCATTAGTCTGTGACATTCTGATCTGGTAATTCCTATGTTAATTTTTATGACAGTTTTGATGGGCATTGGCCACAGGGCCCAATCTGAGTCAATTTATTATAGGAAAATTTTTTTTTTCCCCTTTTCCTTTTCTATTGAAAATCACTTTTTTTTATTTAATGTTGATTTTCACAGGGCAGCACCTGTGGAGAAAAAAAGAGGCATTGCAGATTCAAGGAGTTAAGAGGTGGGCTCCCACTGCTGCCTCAGATACAGAATGAAAAGGGGAACATTTTTTACAGTTGTTATCTGCAGATTTGGCAGATGTCTTTTAAACTATTTAGGAGCTTAAGTACTGTGAGATATGCACCAGTAAATGCAGCATTTAGTGGTATTACAGTCAGCATCATAAAGAGGCCTGAAGGCTCCCTTATGAACCCCAGTTGTGTTGGCTCAGAAGKGTACAGAAAAAAGTCTATGATTACAACATGCTACATTTTCAGAAATGATCAATAGTTCTGAGCATATCAGAGTCCAAAAGATCCAGCACAAGTGATCATAAAGGGAACTGATTTTCATCACATTTCTGAATATCAGAGTTCTTTCCATGCTACACTCAAGAACAAAGGCATCCCAAGCTATCAGGCACCATCAAAATGCCACTCTGAGATACAAAAATCTGTTCTAAACTGCACAAACACAGTCAAGTTATGCTGTGCCTCCACTTGAAGACAGTTTGATTGATCAATGTCAGCTATGAATAATACTGACAATTTTATAGGCACATAATTTTCTCTAATTAAACCTCCAGCTTCTATCTAGATACTTCTCCCTTATGTTGTTTGTGCTTATACATCCTTGTGATGCCAAGCTGTGAAAAATTATATGGGTCATATAATCTTTTCACTGTTCTTTTCTTACATTAATGCATTAATTCCAAAAACATAGAGCAAAAATATGAACAAAAAGATTCATGACTACACTTCAGTGTGGGTAGATGGGAGTCCTTGCAGGCATTTTAGAGATTAGCAGTGCAACAAATTATCAGTTCCTCTAAATATCTGGTTCTRGCTAAAGAAACTAATCATATAAAACGGAATCATTAGCCTTTGGCAAACTGCCTCAGTTCCTGTTAGAACAGGCTGGTACAAGATGAGAAATTGAATGAGGTGGTTTGGATATTTTTTCTTTTTTAATAGCACAGGAATGCAGAAAAATTTTGCCCATTAATTTTCATGTACTGAATAAGGCCTGAAAACATGGAGTAAAAATAGATCTGTTGTTTTGCAGTTGTGTTCATGAAGGATTCCTTGTCTCTGTATGGCCATTTAAAGTATACACTGTGATTGCACTTAWAAGTTAATGGGAATTTTCATGTCATTTTTGTCAGGGTTTTGTTCCCTTAAGTTACAGTGATAAAATGGCAAAGTGGTGACTTATCCAACGGATTTCTCAGGGCTGCACCCTGAGCAATCACACACTCATCACTGCTTAAATGGAGTTTTCTACATAAATTTATTCTGGGGTGGGTTTGTACCAATAAGGCATCACATGGAGTAGAGAGGACACAAAGCTGCACCATCACTGGTGCCATCAGCCAGAGGAACAGCAGAGCACCCTGAGGYRTGGAAACCCAGGGCACTGGGAATATTTCCCTGTCTGCTCTGGGGTGCCCTGACCCCCAGRGSAGCACTGACTTTGACCCTCATYCATGGAGAAAGTTTCCTRGACTTCAAGAYAGACYRGAATCCACAAAAGTGTGAAATAGATTATAGAGAGTAGTGTAGGTGTATCACTTGGTGAGAAATTGAGGGTTTGGGATTTTTAGTATGTTGTGGATGGAAGCAAGATGGAGGGCACAGGGAGTCATCCTGGGTTTCTTCTTCATGCTTCTTCTTCCTTCTTCTCCATGGGTGTGGGTGGCATTTTGTAATTGGGCAGAAAAGTCTCCATTGCAGCTCTGTGGGATCAGTTATTGGGTTAAAAGGGAAATAATCCAGGTGTCAGTTCTTAATTGGATAGTTTAGTCTTAAAAGATCTTGTGACAAGAGATTGTTGGCTATTTTGTGCCTTGCTAAAGAAAAGCTGCCAAACACAGTAGTGAGACTGTTTTACCGATAAGAAATAATAAACACCTGAGTCTGAACATGAAACTACCATCTCAAGTGCCTTCAGACCCAGAGAAACCAATACTGAGGCAAATGTTGCCCTGGTTCATAACACCAGAGCCCAGAAAACCAAGATTTAGGGACAGGAGGGTCCTGCCATTTCCTGTCACCCTATGAAAGAGGGACTTGTAGCTCAGAGAGCTCAGACAGAAAAAAATTTCCTGCTGAAATGCCCCTTTTTCAGCTCACCCCTCACATCTGTGTGACCTCCTTTCCATAACAAGCCTTTGCCAGAATTGTTTTTCTGCTTCACAATAGAAACCAGTTGGGCAAAACCCAGTCCTGTGAGAGTGCATCTGCACAGGCAGTCTTGAGAGRGGGAATGGCCTGGGAGAGACTGTGCATCTCAAAAATGTCACTTGGAGAATTTTTTTCCTGTTACCTGAGTAGCCAAGTGTCTGATTTACACTGACTTGAATAATATGGCTGCATTTTTTCACATRAAGAATTAAAACAGCTTGAGATAAAGGGGTGAATACATGCATGAATGAATACAGTCTCCTACAGTATGATCACAGAGTCCACAGCAAGCCCCCACATCAGCAGTGGAAGCACCTGGGGATGCAGAGGGGTCAGAGGATGTGAAGGCACTCAGAGCCTGTATTTCATACAATCATCATAGAATCATTAAGACTGRAAAAAAATCTGCAGTATCATCAAGTCCAACCTTCAACCAAATACCACCATGACCACCAAATCATAGTCAAAGTGCCATGTCCTTTTTTGTTCTGAACACTTCCAGGAATGGTGACTGCACCACTTCCCTGAGGAGCCTGTCCAATGGGCTCTTTCTATATCAGGGGGGCATGGAAAATGCAGTTCTAGGAATTTGTCACYGTCAYATTTTCTGTAAAAATCCCCTTGCCCAGGATTCTTCTCCTGGGAAGCTGAGAAGCCTCAGAGAAAAAGGAAAACAATAATTGTCTGATTTGCTTCTGCTGTGTTTTACTGCTTTGGAATGTGTTTGGAGATTGTTTATCYAGCAGGTGGTTGTTTGATTGGTTTCATGTGAGTTGTTTTGACTTAGTGACCAATCACAGTCAGRCTGTGTCAAGACTCTGGAAGGAGTCACGAGTTTTCATGATTAYCTTTTTAGCCTTCTGTAAGWATCCTTTCTGAATTCTTTAGTATAGTTCATTATAGTATTCTTTAATATAATATAGTGTCATAAAATAATAAATTAGCCCTCTGAGAACATGGAGTCAGATTCATCATTCCTTCCTGCCATGGGGCACCCTGCAAATACAAGAGGACTTCCTGCAAAATGTGGCCCAGATTTGCTGGTTGCCTCATCCTGTCACCCTGTATCTCCCCAAAACCACCCCTGCAGCACCAACACTGCCAGTGTTGCACAGGGGAGTAGAACCAGGACAGAAGGAACTTATAGTCGGGATAGGAAGGCAAGCCTGGAGCTGAGAGATATGGGATAAGAAAGATCCTCTTAGAGCACACCTGAAAAGATTGAAGGCCAGGGAAGAAAGAAGCAGAGAATCTCAAGGAAACAGTGATAAAGCAGCCTGGTGAGAAGGATGTGAATAAGAGAAGGTTACAGGAGCAGGAGGTTGCTGAAAGGCAAAGAAAGATGCCAAGAGGAAAGATACCTGGTCCTGACAAAGTGGGAACAGACAGAAGAAATGTTATCTGGGGCASAGTAGCTCCCAGAATAGAATATGATCTTCTCCCCTCTTTGGAGTAGGAAATGATAATTCCTATCTATAAATATGTTTGAACAACTTCCACATTTTTTTCCTTTATTTCCCCCTGTTGCCTCCATCAAAACCTTCAACTGTCTGAAGTCACATTAACCAAGTTCTAATTTTCACATGGAAGATCCATCATTTGTGTGGGGGGTAAAGCACATTTGTGACATCGCCTTCACCTGCACAACGCTGTGAGAGGCTGGTGTGAGATGAGATTTATCCTCTGAGCTGAAGTGCTTGTGAGGGTCATCAGAGCTCAAGGAGCAATATATTAGTTAGCAAGGCCTGCTTTGGAAGAGTCCCGGCTCTTTTGTCAAGACAAATGATTTTTATGAACTGATTTCTGAAAGGAATAAGCCTTTGAGAAAATCATTAATTCCATCCTGAATACAAGAAACAACAAGAGGAAGAAAGAAATGGCAGCATCCTCCTGAGTTCTCTGAAAAGACATAAATTTCATTTTTCTTAAAATTACTATCAGAAACATTGCTGGACAATTTTTACCCATTCTGTTGATTTTTACAGGTGTCTAAATTTGCAATCTATTCAATAAATAAGTAGGATGAATAAAAAGAGGTTCCCTGTTGGATTTCCCAGCCATATTCAATAAATAAGTAGGATGAATAAAAAGAGGTTCCCTGTTGGATTTCCCAGCCWGTTTGTTTCTTTGAAGATGCCTCTCTTTTGTTACTACTGGAATTAGGTGAACTAGTGCAAGATTTTGGGAGACTCCTGTGTGTCTGTCAGAGAGAACATTGAAGTGGTCTCACCAATCCAGTGAGAAAAAAGATCTCAAGAGAGATCAGTTTTGTCAGTGGAAACTCTCTCYCCACAAGTGATGAGTTTTGGAATGGCTCAAAAAAAAGTGGGATATCTGTGCTGTGTTTAAGCCCCTAGTTTATAATGCATGCAAACTATTGGCAAATATGTGCTTTTTCAGTCTGGCTGCATCCATCAGACCCCAATTTGGATCCTGGGGCAGCCATCAGATCTGAAGTGTTTTTCCCATCCTTTGAGAAGGAAATTAAAGTTTTTAAAAGCTAAAACAGGCTGATGAAGAAAATTACCTATTTTGTAAATATGGTCAGTCAAGAGGAAAATCAGACCAAAAATATTCATGTTTCTTCAGAAGAACTGTGTTWATGTMACACTTTCARTAAAATTAAAAGAAGGGGAAATATRAGAGAGCAGCAAAACTTGAAGAGCTGATATTAATGACTCTACCTCTTGTAATGATCAGAGGGAACTGTCTAGACCAGGAGACCCATTAAGTCTTTGAGAATAAGCAATACCTCCTTTTGAAAGTGAGAGGTTCAATTAAATAATCTGAGTGAGTTTTTGGAGGTTTGGCCAAGGCAGCTTATCTATGGGAGACTGCCTCTGAAATGAGCCTGCAGGCCCCAGTGGAATGTGCTTGGCTAAAAGGTGGCAAATTCCATCAAAAGCATTAATGATGTTACTTTCTGAATTCTGGAGTGCAGAGGGTACCCCTGGTGAGATGAGCTGAAATAAAGCACTGAGTCTGTCAGAAGTCAGTCAAGCTTCTAAAAATAGTGCTCAGTGTTTTATTCATAGGGGTAAATTACTTAATTCCAGTCCCTTCATGGTGTTCAGCTCCCAGCAAGGCTGGGATTGGCTTTCTGCCATACAGATGACCCCTGTCTTGACTCAGACATGTGAGCCTCAGGAAGAAACCAGTGAGAAGCAGCTCTGAAGGGAAACTGAGGCAGAGGGGACTGCAGACAGGGTGACAGCAGAGTGCAGAGTAACCATTTGATGCACTTTCAACACTGACTCTTTAAGAACTCTTATTTATTCTAAAAACAGGTAAATTATTTTTGCAAATTCTTGATTTACATTTTCCTTTCTTCCTCCCTGATGTCCAGATATTTATTTCTTGTGTATACTTGATGTATGAGTTAAATACATTTAGCAAGCTTTTTTTTTTTCATCTACTTTTGAAGGTACATACACACATGTCAACCTTTAATTTATGCCCAGGAGTCCCTTTTTGCCAGTTCCTTATATAGTCCACCTGGCCACCCAAAAGCCAAATGCTATAAATTGRTTGGCACAATGCAGATCATTGCAGATTTTGAAAGATTCTTTCAGGTTTGATGTGAGGGAACAATGTGAGAGCTCATTACACGTGCCAGGCTATAATCTGCTGGTTACACTTCTTTCATATCAATTACAGTTCCTTGTGTTAATATTTATCCCTTGTAGAGCAGTTTTTGAAAAGTCTTTCCAACATTATTCACTAGGCCTGGACAAACAAAAGAGGCTATGGGGAGTCTGTTTTTTCATTTGATTTTTTGCTTTTAAACTTTTACTACATTTTGCCCTMGGAATTCCATTGTCATCAGGATCCTATTAAATTAGGGGCACTAGGGAATCTCTTTGAGTTTGAATTTTCAAAGGCCACCAGCTCTACTGTGCTTATATTTTCTTTTTTCACTAATAATTGTACAAGTGCTCAAAAGATTTGATGAAAAAAATGCACATTCTGATATTTTCTTCAATATCAGAAGAGAAATCATGACAGCTGTTAAAAACTAATCCCTCTTAATATGGGTTTCAGTCTTGGAAAAGAGTGAATTGAGGAAGAATGGGTTAATAAAATCATTTTAAATGAAGAGAAGCACAAAAAAAGGAGCAACCAGCAGAAATGGGATGGAAGTAACCCTGGACCTCAACTCACCAGAGGGAAAAATATTTCCATGGTAAGAATAATCTGTATTTCAGTCTGTAGAATAACCTTCCAGTATGTTTCACACAAAACAACATTTCAAGATATTTGTAACAGAACTGGACAAGACATTGCACAGCAGGGGATACACAAACTGKATAATCTAATAGATATTTTCCAATTCCAATGCCTGATGGTTTTGGAAAAGAAAAAAAAAAACAACAATTGTTACAGCAAATACAATAAATCATTTACAATATCAAGCAATAAAGCAGCAATTACTAAAGGTCATGACTATAATTAAACAGCATTATTTATTTTATTGCCAGTGCCTCATTTTCTATTAAGTTAGATGCTAACCCAGTTAAGCTAACAGCCACACTTAATTCTAAATATTTTTAAAAAATCTTTGAGAAACTTTATTGCTGGAGAGTTGAGTCTCTTTAGTTCATGCAATGGTTAGAATTGGCACCTTTTCACACAAGTATAGCAATACCAAACATTTTCTTCAATGTCAAGGTTAAAATTAATTTTTAATGCTTGCCTTGTTGTATTTTTAGCTGTATTCATTCATTTTTTCAGTGTAGGCTCACTCATCTGAATCCTACTTGCTTGCCAAGTTCTCTAAGTCACATTTTGTTAATGCAGCTCATCTACTACTGAAAGTACAGAACAATATCATGATGCTATTTCCTCCTGTTTAAATTCCATCATTTTAAAAATTGGGATGGGGACAATTTTCCACTTGATGATGTGTGAATACTCATTAGCAGACTTTATTATTTTGTCAAATACTATTTCTGATAATCACATTTGTGCTAGTATTCCTCAGCATTTTCATTTCCAACTCCACACTGGTCTCTTTATCCTTTGTTTCCGTAAGGTTTACTTGCAGGTGTACCTGGAGTTTTGCCCTTCTGCTCCAAAGGTAATTTCTGGGTGTGAAATTCACATCCTCAGSTACCCATTAAAGGCTGATGGAGAGAAAAGTCATTAGTACCCCCCTATGTAGAAAAGCCTGAGCCAGCATGGAAAATAAGGAGAAAAGGAGTGGAATGGCTGGAGGCCACGAGTACTACAGTGTGAGACACAGAAACCACAGAGCTCCACATTGCCAAGGCACCCATGGCTCTGCTCAGGCAGGGCTCTAAGGAGGCTTTCATGGGGCTGTTCCTGCCCTGCATTTGGACCTGGGAGYTTGCTCAGCCTTCCTTGTGAGTTTAACCCAGAGTATCTGCAAGCAGAACTGRTCCAAAGTGAGGATCACCAAGCAGCTCCTCACCCAGTCCAATATCCAGCAGTTTGGATGCTGAGTGAGCACAGATTTCCCACAGACATTACAGATCAAGTTCTTCCCAGAACTGCAGTCCTGAGCCAACCTGTGAGGCACAGTGTTGGGAAGGATGAAAGTTTGACAGGAAGGTCTCACAGATATGTGTGCTTGGCAGAAAGATTTTTAAATGTAGAATATGAAGAAGGAATAGAAATGAAAGCAAGTTTTGATATAGAGGAAAAGAATTGCTGAGCCAATCTTATTGGATAACCAAGAAGGCAAAGGGTGTGTTAGATAAAAGGGGTTTTTCTGACTTAGAGCAAAGGATAAACTCACCTCAAACAAGATGATGGTTTTAACCAAGCAGAAAGATARCACAGGCAAACAAACCTGCCAATGTTGCAAGTAGAAAAAAAAGGTCTTAGAATTTTCAACTGCAAGAAAACTGAAAAACAATTTCTAGCTTAAACTGTAATGTACTAACTTTTAGTGATCGGCGAATAGTAMCATGAATATAGTAATTATAGTAGTTATGATAGGCTAGAGATAAAAGTTGAGGTATAGATTGGTTCTTCTATATCAAGATGCTCATCAAAGAAAAGTATATAATGCATTGTAACCAAAACCAAAGGGTCTTCAGGCTTCTCTACAGCACAGCATGGCCTTGTGGTCTTTTCCACAAAATACATATTTTAACTCTCCTCACAATCATCCTATTCAAAATGTTTTCTAAGTAGTCTCCAGCCACAGAGGATTTTAGGTTTATAATCTAAAAAAACACAATTGAGCACACTGAAACACTGGATTCTCAGGGACTTGGCTACAGGTGCAGAAAGTCATCGTAGAGGAAGAGATCCAAAAATGTCAAAGGTGATGAAGAGAAAGATGAGGCTGGAGAGGTGGCACAAACACACTCAGGCAGTGCAGCCTCAGCCAGACAAAGCTGGGATGGAGCTTCAGGTTACAGTTTTTCTATCACGGGGACTTTAGACAATTTTTCTATTTATTTTATGAAAAAGGAGAAAGTCCTACTCTGTCACAGGTTTGGTGTGTGTAAGGCACTGTGGCATCAGCTGAGCAGCACTCCAGACATGGAATTGGGAATTCCTGTGAGCTGGGCTCCTTCTGGGCCAGCCAGGAGAATTGCTCACTTCCCAGCACAGCAGAAATAGTAGCATTACACAGCTTTTAGTTACATCAAGAACTGCAAAGATGATGACTATTATTCTAAGCTATAGAAAAGCCTCCCCTATTTCAAATGTTTATCTCAGCTAAACAGAATGCTTTGAAGTCTTTGAATCCCTATTTCTCAGCTAAACCATGCAGGCTTTCAAAGGCATMTGTGCACTCAGGAAAGAGAAGAAAATGACAGATCTGAGCCCCATTTCTGCTTTTCAGCATTCACCCTGTGCAATAGATTTAAACAAGTTGGAGGATCCAGGACAGCTCAAGAGTTCAAGTTTTGCAACTTGAAATTCCAGTGCATTGTCCTTCTACCTCCTATCTGCATTTCAAATTGTATTTACCAAGTGCTTCAAATTTTTCTTTATAACAGGTTATTAATCTGACACATGATTTTGCAATACTTGTGCATTCAAATTCCTGCATAGTTTAGCAGATACATCTGACCTTGCTATTATCCTTCCTTTAGGAGATTTATATAGCATTCCTGCTTTGGAAAGATCATTAATTAGCATGCCAATAGAAAAAAAATGAAATTGCCTGCCATCTCCTATGTAAATGCTTCCCCATCTGTTCCTTTCTCATTTCCTCTGCACAGACTCTAGCAAAGGTAGCTTTAGTTTTTATACTGCTCT
Organism: Sporophila hypoxantha; assembly: GCA_002167245.1. Lineage (NCBI taxonomy): Eukaryota > Metazoa > Chordata > Aves > Passeriformes > Thraupidae > Sporophila > Sporophila hypoxantha. The sequence goes on from NDFG01000461.1 coordinate 14,620,138, forward strand.
TAGAAAATAGTGCACTCATTGTTTTGCAATTTAAATCTGTTAAATGGTGTTGCATTGTGAAATGTGGCTCTATTAAAGTAATATATGGATTCATGCAGTCTCTCAGTATCTGAGCAACCTTCCAGCAAATTTGGTGGATGTCCTTTCCTTAATACCTATYAATTCAGCTTAAGGTCTAAAGAGTCAGAGTTTTATATTTTTGCATCCAAGATTGCTACTAATAATTGTTTATAAATGATTCCATTTATTAATTAATAACAACTTGGAAGAGTATTCCTGTAACAGCCCAATTCATGGAGAAAGTTTCCCAGACTTCAAGATAGACCGGAATCCACAAAAGTGTGAAATAGATTATAGAGAGCAGTGTAGGTGCATCACTTAGTGAGAAATTGAGGTTTTGGGATTTTTAGTATGTTGTGGACAGAAGCAAGATGGAGGGCACAGGGTGTTGTCCTGGGTTTTTTCTTCATGCTTCTTCTTCCTTCTTCTCCATGGATTTGGGTGGCATTTTGTAAATGGGCAGAAAAGTCCACATTGCAAGCTCTGTGGGATCAGTTATTGGGTTAAAAAGGAAAATAATCCAGGTGTCAGCTCTTAATTGGATAGTTTAGTCTTAAAAACTAAAGACTAAAACACCAAGGGATTGTTGGCCATTTTGTGCCTTGCTAATGAAGAGCTGCCAAACTCACGGTTGTGAGACTGTTCTACTGATAAGAAATAATAAACACCTGAGTCTGAACATGAAGTTACCATCTCAAGTGCCTTCAATCCAGACCCAGAAAAACTGACAACTAGTACCCCCACAACTGGTGCCTCCATGTAAAAGTAGCAGGGGTTTCCACGAGGTACTGTAACACACTCCACAGCTCTTAGTTCTGCTGTGATAACAGGATTCTAGCCTCAGGTCCAAACCTCTGGACTGTGTAGTCCTCCAAAATGCACTGAGCCCTCACTTCCCAAACYAAACCATTGGCTCTCAAACCATGAGGAGCTTATGCAACACCCAGAAGAGCTCCTTGCACAACATAAAGGCCAAAAGTGTCCATCCCTGTTCCTGATAGCTGTTCTCCAAGAGTAAGAGAAGAAACCCACAGGGATCATCCAATCCAACTCCTGGCCCTGCAGAGGACACCCTGAGAGTCACAAGTGTCTGAGAGCATTGTCCAAATGCTTCTTGAGCTCTGTCAGGTTTGGTGCTGTGACCACTGCCCAGGGGAGCCTGTTCAGCCCAACCACCCTCTGAGTGCAAAACCTCTTTCTAAAATCCAACCTAAACCACAATTTTAGGCCATTCCCTCAGGTTCTGTCACTGTCACACAGAGCAGAGATCAGTGCCTGCCCCTCCTCTCCCCCTCACAAGGGAGTTGTAGCTGCAGTGAGGCCTCCCCTCAGTCTCCTCCAGGCTGCACAGACCAAGGGACCTCACCCACTCCTCATATGTCTTCCCCTCAATCCATATTTTGTATTTTCTCTAGAAAACAGACTCATTTTTCAGGGGCATAGAAGAGAGGGGGCCAACACAGTACCATTACATTTAAAAGAAATTATTTTTAACTAGAACATTATGGTCAATGTTTCATATTTGGAAGCTCAGGATTTTATTTGACTGCTCATCACTTTCCACCTGGGCAATGAAGCCTGGCATGATCACTGCAGGTTGCAGTGTGATTGTGTGCTGTGTCTTTGCTTTATGTTTCCTTTTTATTGCAGGTTGAAAACAGTTTCCTGCTCACTTGTGTTCAATAAAGTTTTGCACCGCGTTTCCAATGAATTTTCTGGACATGGAATTTTAAAAAGTAATTATCCAAATATATTACTAAGTTGTCTTACTCATAAATATCAAATAGTAACATAAAAGAAGCATATGCTGTTGTGGTTCTCCAACTGGGTGCCAGATGGCAAYACTAAGATTCAGACAGAATCTGTGCTAGAGTCAATTGGGAATAAACCACCACTCAGATAACTTTTCCTTTGCGGTAGGAAACAAAATTTCAAGGAAAATCAACATTTTCCTTGTGTCTTTCAGCTCACATWTTTCAGTTTTTCGTATCAGCACTACTGAAAGAGAGCGTTTTGTTTTGTCAAAATGAGGACAAACATCTTCATTTGAGTTAAACCACCAGGATGAAGACAGAGCAGGGTGTAGCTGTCACAGGYCAGATGCCTGGTGTCCCCATTTTCATTTCAGACCTGGTTCCCAGGTGTCACAGCCTTGTCTGAGGTGAATGTGACAGAGCACACAGCTGGCACCCCCATGTGTGTCCTGGGTACCCCAGGGATGTGTCTGGGTGTGGGACTGAGCACACAGAGCCTGTACAATTACATGTTTGAATGCACCCATCATTTTTCACTCCAGCATCTGAAAAAAAAAAAAGCTGGTTTAAGGGCATTGAGATTTTTCCCTTCAGCCAAACAAAATGTCTGGCAGGTCAAATCAGAAATATCAGAGATTCTGATTTTCCARCCAGGTGTACAGCACTGCTGAGGGAAGGGGAAGATTCTCTGGTGTTTATACCTTCAGATAAAACAGGATGTCTGCTTGGATGACAAATTGAAAGAATTGAAGGGCTTGACCCAGAGACAGGCGAAATAAAAGAGGAAAAAAGTTACATGATCCGGTGGTCTTTTGTGAATGTTAATCTTATAAAAAATAGGARCTTGTAAAGCACTACACTTCAAACTATGTGAAAAACAGGAACCACAAATAACCTGCAAGGGAAGACAATGTTTTTTAATGAGGTTTACTAAGCTTATTCTAGGGTGAGATGTGGAAAATGCAGTGACAAGRCTCCCAGGCTTTGATCACAAATGTGACACCTCCTGGCCAGACAGCTTATCTTGTCTGGTAGCTGGCTCATTAAGCTACTCACTACCACACTGTCTGAACCCAAATTTAAATTCTTAAAATTATTGGGCAAAGTTATGGATTTGTAACTTCAGCACAGCACGATCTCTTCATGTATTAAAAACAGCTCAATGAWTTTGACTTTCCTGCCATTTAGAATTTGCTGCAGACTTTGTGCACTGCTTTGTTGGCCTTTCCCTGCACAATCTCTGCTTCTTCCTGCAGGTATCATCTTCCTAGAAGTTTAATATCCCACTCAAGTTCATTTTAAACTTCTTTAAGTTCATTTTTAACTTCTTTAAAGCTCTATTTTTCCAGACTGAAGAGGGAAACTTTGCCCACATACAATGTCACACCAGGTTTCTCCTCTTTCTTATCAGTGTTACAAGAAAGATACTTTCTGCTGCTATTCATTGTCATTGCTTTCCTTGAGAGTTTAACCACTTCCATTTCGCTTTCTTCCCTGCACAGACACAGTGTTTTGTTTTGAACAAGAAAGCCCAACAGAGAGTCTTCATTAATTCAAAAGCCTTTCAAAAAAGGGCCTTAYATTTTAACTTCAGTCACTTTAGCCAAAGGCAACACTGGGAACTTCAAGGAAGAAGTACCTATTTAAGTTCTTAAGAATAACTTTCATCTTATGTTGCCTCCCATTTCTCCCTATCAAAGCAAAGAAGAAAACATTTTCATTTTTCAGTGAACAGATTATGTTTTTATGATAAGCTCATTAGAAAATKATTCTGCTCTTCTAGAATAGTTTTGTTCCGCATATCCTTGATTTCCTAAAGTCCTTTACTTGGAAAATAGAGAAAATCTGATGTGCCAAACCTTCTGAGCTGGCTGCAGCCATGACATTGCACTGATTGTCTGCACCATGCACACCATGGCTGTGAACATTCATTCTGCACTCAGAGGTGCAAATGCACTGGGACATCACTCTTTAACATACCAACAGAAATATTCACCCTCCTTTTCACCCCCAAATACCTGAGCCTTCAGTAGCTTTACACTCTGGAGTCCTCTATACCACAAAAATACTTTCAACACATTGCTTTCAACAGATAGATCAAAGAGGGATGGAGTTTTTGAGCTTTCTGTATTCTAAGCAGGAAACTGATTCTTCAGATGTGCCAAAGAACAGGAAATATGAAGTAATCTCAGGTGGTATTGACAAATATTCCAGAATATCTTAGAATCACAGCACATCATGTCTCAGTCTGAGCTCATCCATTCTCAGGAGATACCAGAGTGGCCTGSAGGGAGACCCAGGATCTGTAACTCTGCCACAGCAGAAGGAGGATGCTATGTGGCATTCTGAGCCATCTGCTCTCCTAGGTTGTTCTCTGCATGYCTCATGAAGACACAGCAAAGCAGAGTCACCTTTCCTCCAAAACTGCACAGTGATTTTGCAGAAGTTGGAAGTAAAAATGACTTCTCCTGGATATTTTTGATTCATAAAAACAKCATTGTATMGTATCTCATACAAATAAATGGGATRTTTTATAGTTTCYTTCTTTTCTTAGCAAGTGTTYRCATTTGAAGCAGAAGGTTCTGTTTCCAGAGAAGCACAGCACAAACACCAGGCTAACMTTTCAGCTGAACATGACTTCAGCTCCTAGAGACAAGAAAGCCATAACAATTTGAGCTGACACCAGAGACTGAACTGCAGCATCCAGGAGCTGAAAGCTTCCCTGGAGTTGATACATGATCTCCACATAAGAAAGCATTCTTCAACACACTTATGTGTGTTCCTGGACCACAGAGGAGGACACCTTATCTGTGGTATTTTCAAGGTCCCCTGAGGCAGGAAGGAAATTATGAATCTGAGTCCATGTTCTTAGAAGGCTAAATTATTATGATATGATATGATGATATTATATGATATTATATGATATATAAAAATAATATATATTATTATATCTATATAATAATATAATAATATAATACACATTATATTAAATTGTATTGTATTACATTATATTATATTATTATAGATATTATATTTATATTATATTAATATTATTTATATTAATATTATATTATATTATATTATATTATATTATATTATATTATATTATATTATATTATATTTATATTATATTATATTATATTATATTATATTATATTATATTATATTATTATTATATATATATTATATTATATATTATTTAATTATATTATAGAATTGCTAAAGAAGTTAGAAGAAAGGACACAACCAGAAGGTTTAACAAGATACTAATGAAAACTCATGACTCCTCCTCAGAGTCCAACACAGCCTGACTGTGATTGGTCATTAAGTCAAAACAATTCACATGTCGGACAAACATCTCCAAACACATTCGCACAAAACACAGGAGAAGCAAATGAGATTAATATTGTTTTCCTTTTTCTCTGAGACTTCTCAACTTCCCAGGAGAGAAATCCTGGGCAAAGAGGATTTTTCAGAAAATATCATGGTGACATCTCATCTCTGATTCTCCATTACAGCAACAGACACCAAAAGTTTTCTCTTCTGCATGGAAGTACAGGGGTGACTTGTAAATGTCTTCTAAGCCAAGTTCTTTACACTGAAGCACACTGAGGAGGGAGTAGGGATCATCTCTACTTTTATTTAACAGGCTGGAGATGATGTCAGTAGCCAAGAAATCAGTTTTAAGCTACACTCAAAGGACACTGCAAGKGGCATTCACTGCAGGTGCCCCAGGAGAAAATCCAAAATTGTGCTGTGGGGCTGCCAGGCACAGGCAATCCTGTAGATAACTGGCTCATGCAGAGGGAATGCAGCAAGGAAAGGCAGGTTTCCCTCCTGAGATGCCACTGGTCCCAGGCCTGGGTGCATCAACAGACCCTGCAAAACCTTGTCCCCACTCTAGAGGTTTGGCTGGGCCAGGCCAGCTCAGATGTGGCCTGGCTACAATCTGGGCCCAGGCTCCTGGGAAAGGAGCTGTGTGAGAGCAGCTGGGAGAGGCTCCATCAGGGGCTGACCCCTTCACTTGGGGCCCGTGCCCCTCCTTGCCCTTGCCCTGGGTGATGCTGACCCCATGCCTGAGCCTGGCCATGGGTCCTGTCGGTCCCAACTTGCTGATTTGAATTCTTCCTTGACTGTGGACCTGTTTATCCTACAGGTGTGCCTGGAGACCTCCCCTGTTGGCAGAGCTTGGCTGCCATGGCTGGGCCAGCTCTGCCTGCCTTGCTCTGCCCTGCCCTGACTCCCCAGTCCTGGATGACTTCTCCTTGCTGAGCAAATCCACTTTGGGCTCTGCCCAACATACCCCCTCTAACAGGACCCAACAGCCACCTCCTGGTTAAAATGAGGGATGAGTCACTTCAGGATGGATTCAGAAATTACCTAATRGTGCATAAAAATAGCTTCTGTATCTCAAAAGTGCATTTCTAGAATTCCCAATCACCTACCAATTGAAATGGCSATTTATGTGAGTACCATGGGGTAGTGAGACATAAAACCACTCACAATTTTTTTCCTGCATTCAAAACTACCTCAGAGGTTTTAGAAATTCACCTGCCTACCTCACATTCAAAGAAAATAATCTCACAGGTTTAAACATTGTATTTAAACTGAGCATTCAGTTTTATTTCCCYTTTGAATGGAAACAATAGATGCCAGAGGAAGAGCATGTGAGTGTCACATCACAAACCCTCCTCCTGCCTTCATTTCAAGGACAACCAGAAACAGCTTGGTCCCTCAATGACCTCAATACTCACAGTCTGAAAAGAACAACCACAGCCCTCAAAGCAGACCAAACAGCTGAATAACAAAGAACCTCGAAAGTATAAAATCAAACTCTTTTYCATAATGGCCACATGCAAATCAAAAGCCTTTGATACTCATGGTGATGTTTAAATTCATTTAAGCATTGTAGAGATCAAATTTCAGGTTTCATAAGAGGGAAATACTAAAAAAGTGTTCGACATCACCTCAGTGTCCCTGGATCCTTACATCTCACAAGACTCATTGTCCACTTCATTGCAAATCTGCAATGGGTATGGGATGAGGGGGCTCAGTCCACCAGAAATTCAGCACCAGAAAAATTGCTGGTTTTATACTGAACTGATATCAGGAAAYAGTTTCCCTTGAATCAACAGTGCCTAAGAAAAGTAAAGAAAGCAATACAGAGCTGGTAGGGTCCTGCATTAACTACTGTATCTTTCTTATGCTCTAGGGCAGATAATTTTCTTGTTCTTTACATTTTTTAATATGTAAATGTGCTATTATATAGTAGACTGATAGTTCTGCAAACAAGCTACTCATCCAGAAAAATGCAATTACTTACAGAAGGGATAATTAATGATGGCTATAATTTTGCCCACAGCCCTTTCTGAAATTAGAGCCTGTGGACTAGTTGTCAWGTAAATATCTACCAGGAGGCACTATTTACAGTTAAGTCCTACCATTAAAATAAAATGAAAAAATCAGACAGAAGACTAAAGAAGAGCAAAGGGACATGGAAAAAAGTGACTTCCCAAGGATAGCTGCAGAACACACACTGCACCATAAACCTTCATCTTCACTGCTCTATCCCCTTTACCATATGTAAATACAGACTCTGCATTTTGAGCAGTTGTTTCATTCTAACATCATTATTGGCAACTGTTGAGAAGCCCAGAGCAGAATCTGTTCCTACTGAACTTTCCTTAATTATCACTAGATGTAGTCTTAATGGATTGCCTGGAAGTGTCAGTAAAAATGAGAGAAAGSACCGTGGTTCAATGAGGTTAAACTTAAATTAAAATCAGGGCCTTTATAAAGGATCTGAGAAAGACAGAAAGGTTCATTCTTTCCTGGTTTTACACTTTTTCATTAAACATGCCTTGAAAAGCATCTTGCACCACCTTTGAGTTCCTCATTCACTCACTTCAGGCTGAACTCACCTTGCAAGAGAGGCAGTGAACACAACAGAAAGCCAGTGGCCACTTAGCAGGGCAATTTAAGGATGAGCAGGAGTTTCCACTCTCTCCAAAATCCTTCCAAAACTCACAATACCRAGTCTGAGAGGCAGCCCCAATGATGCAGGCATGGAGCAGCAGGATGGCAGTGCCCGCTCGCTTGCAGCAGTGGGGAAAAAAGGGCAAAGAAAGAGGATTTCTGAGGAGAAGCAGAATTGTGACTGATGGAGGCTRAGAGACCCAAAAGTGTGGAGTCATGCTGTGGAGTCAGTGATTCTCAACCACCTGCACATGTTTTTACAGCTAGAAAAATRCATCCTAAACAGGTTAAACTACCCACTGCAACAAAAGCAGGCACTGCTTGAAGCAGGGATGGTTCATTTTCCCTGTTGTACCTGTTACTTTCACTGGAGTCTAAGCAGTATTTAATACTCCTCCAAACAGGGCAGAAATAATGTCTTCCTGGTTCATGTCCCTAGGCAGAGCTGTGATTAGTGACATTTTCAGGTTGCTGTCACATTTATTTCATTAGCATGAAATAGAATTGCAGGTCTAGTTTGGAAGTGCTGTTTGCAGCTGCAAGGGCTGTAAARAACCCTAAAATATGTCATCTGAGCAAAACCACTGAATTCATCCTCAGAGTGTAGATGTCTGTGAGACAACAGAGTTAAAGGGAGATCAATATCTGTTCTGGTCTCCTCAAAAGATTCTCAGCTGTGAAATTCAAACCCTGAACTGGGGCAATCATGGCAAGTATAATTATCAAAGAGTACTGAGATCCCTCACAGGCATTTTTCAGGCCAAATACCCTATTTATTGCCACTTCCACTGTGAAAACCTCCACAAGACTGTAAGGAACTGCATCTGCAGAGTCTCATGCAATGCCAAAACCAAAAAAGCTAGAGAAGATAAGGCAGCTTTTGGGGTGGGATTGGCCTTGCAGGGGGATACCTGAGTGTGACCACAAAAATCATCTCTTAAGTTCCCAATACAGACTGTGGAGATCCAGTCAATGCAGATAAGGAAGTTCAAGGCACAGTTCAATTGATGAGGCATAGATTTCTGTGTTAGGGTGATCTGGATTCTTCTGATTCCACTAATTTAATCAACAACCTCCACTACCATGGGAACTTAGTGGGCTGGATCACATTGAGATGCCCACAGCTCTGATTTCATCCTCAGGGTTTGTTTCAGTTGCCTAAATGCAGGTAATGGCACCATCCAAACCACTGTAAGGAGGGCAGAGCTCCAGCTGGCTCCTGAAGGGCTTGTTTTATGGAAGATGGCCTTTGCTATTCAATTGCACTGTTTAAATATCTTATGACCTTCCTAGTGCATTAGTATCAAACTCATCTCTCTGCTATTTAATTAAAAAAATACCTTTTTCATCACTCTTGGAGCTCTAGTCAAATGTTCTCCATTTGGTAGAATAAAACCAAAATTTCTGCCCTCAAATATTTAGTCTTGTTCATCTCTGAAGCACAGGCCAATGCCAGGGCAGGTCAAGGAGCAGAATTACAATTCATTTTGTGAAGATCTATCTAAGTGACTCTTAAACTATCATCTGAACCATGCAAATGTTCCAACAGGTACTGTTACATGCTTCACCATAAATTGCTGAATCTGACAGGTTTAAGGTTGTGGATAGGTTTCTGTCAGAGAAGTATGGTTTGCCAGTGATCACTAAGTTTGGAAACTGCTGCTCTKTCTTAATTCTAAGAGAAAATAAAGAAAATTGAAAAAAAAAATCCTCTTGCTGTGTTTGCCCAGCAACCAAGGAAGATGATTGSGCTTTTTTAAAGATCTGTATTTCTACAAATACTTCTTTACATCAGRAAAGACCTAGATGGTATGGTAACCCCAATGTTCAAGGAAAATGCACAAAAGCTCACTGGTTATGAATGCTATAAAAGCCAGGTTCTTCAAAAGACCTATTGAATGACTGTCAGGAATTGTATATACCCACAGAATGGTGAGTTTTTCTGAGTTTTGCTGTTTTAACTGTATTCTCTAGGTAGTGCTCTGGTCTGTTTTTTTCTTGAAGCATCTGCAGATAAAACACATTTTATCTGGCTGCAATGACATGGTKGCTCTTTATCTCTCTGCTTTGTCTGGAGGTGTGCCAGAGGAGTGTCACTACATCATTTGCAGTGATGCATGGTCACATAAACTCCAGTGTCCTGAAGYTTATCCTTTACAACTGCACAGACAGACTGTAAGGACTCCTGAAAGAAACAGCAGAGTCAGTGCTTATGATTCTGAACAAAAAGGACTTTCTACTTGGCTTTATTTGAACTTGTTACTTGGGCCTCACAATTAGAGGTTATTTTAAAAGCCAGTTGTTGTTGTCTCACCACAGAATAAATAATGCTGTGCTTTCATTTGCTTAATCAGTGTGTGGAGATCAAATACACAAAGAATGGAAAGACACATTTTTCTGACAAAACACATGGAGAAAAATTAAACTTCTGGGAAAAAATGAATAAAATTCAAATTTCCCAACTACTGTGTTGACTTTTATTTGCAGACCTACTGTTAAGGGCTGCTGYCTGTACATTATTTTTTGTCCTGAGCAGTGTCTCATTCCTTCTGTGGGATTTCCAGGATCAGAAGTTACCATCTAGGTGGAAGCAGGCTGCAAATTCACACTGTTTGTAGGTGGTAGGGGCCAGGATAACTTCAGTGTGTTCTACATTATTCTACTGCATTAGGAATATGGAAAATATTAGAAACTCATAAATCAGTATCTGTGTGAAGAAATGCCACCAACATATACTCCAATTCTAGCAGTGCAAAGAGTATAACCCACTTTTAGGTTTGTTAGAGTTATCACTTTGATAAAGGAACAAGAGGAAGGTGCTACAGGAGCAAATCTCTTTGAGAGCAGCATTTTCTATATCCTAACAAACAATCCCATCAAGAGCCCRTCAAAAAAAGAGGCATCACTTGAAAGCAGATGAAAGTATGATAAATAACTTTGACTTTCTCATAAAATTTTTATGCTCAGTAAAGTATAACTGTCAGAAAAATATTTTGGAAAACCATTATACCCATTCAGGCTAATTAAATGCCTAAAAAACTGAAAGAATTCACTGCCTAGTTCCAGATGGTATGTGAGATGTATTGGCTTTTATATTAGAAAGAGTGATTGCTAAAAATACTGATTTTAATGGACCCTACAGATACGTAAGACACTTTTAAAATAGTATTGCTAGTAATGTTGGCACTTTTCTTTAAAGAAAATCCAATTTATATGAGAAAAGAATAAAGTAAAARGTCTGCCAGCCTAAAAGAAAAAAACAACCCAATCATATATAGTAAATACAAATAAAAAGCTTAATCAGGGATTATTTTTCCTTTTAGTCTCAGTTGAGGTGGTAACTCTTTRGAGAAAGCAACTGAAATAACAACTACTTCCCTCCAACCCCAGGGAAATGTTCTCTGATCTGACAAGCTGTGTGTGCAGTGTTCAGTTAGGTCTGCATGGGAAGATACTGGAACTGAAGACTGAGTATTCCACAGCTRGGAAATTCCTGGCACGACCTGGGAAGCCATGAAATAACATTGAATTTGCTGCAAGGACAGTTTGATTCGTCATTTTCTTTCATCGGCTCTGTGAAGAGGAGGTTGTTGTGTTATTAATACAATGCTGTCCTTGGTCTCCTGGCAATGTCACTTGTCCTGCTGCACCTCTCCTGGGGTGGGGAGCAGAGTTAATCACAGTTTRCTCATAAAGGGAACAGGCTGGAGGAGGTGGCCAGACTCACTGGTCAGGGCTGGGGTAATTAATAACCTGGAATATCAGAGGTAGAAACAGCTCTGTGGCTGATGAAGGCAGAGCTTCAAAAGGGGAAAACTTGAGCTCTGCACCTCCTCATCCCTGATGAGATTGGTTTGCTGTTCCCAGAGTCCCAGCTTCCCTGCAGCTCCCTAAATGTGGCACCTGATACAGACAGGGCAAATGCCCAGACCCACATGTGGGGTTTCCATCAGGTTTCCACAAGGCTAAAAATCCCACAGCATCTCCAGGAAGTCTGTGCCCAGTTCTTAGGGATTGTCATCAGAAGGTCRTGGGACATCAAGGGTGGAATTCAACTTGCAAATTCAAATACCTAAAATTAAGGGCCTATATTAACCTGAAAATCATCTTTATTTCTCTAGGCACAATTGGCTGTATTGTCTAGATATGCACAGGATGTAATGGGAGTTTAAACACTCCTGAGGACATTGATATTCAGATGTCTTGATCTGTGAATTTAATCCCCCCTCCAGTACCTCACAATATTACCAAATGAGCTGATACCTATGGAGTGGTTTTCAGAGCAGGCATCCAGGAGGACTGCAATGACCAGAGAACTACCCTATTTCCCAACTCCTCTTAAAATTCTGCCAGAAAATAAAAAAAAATTCATTTGTGTTTAAAAGGAGAGTAGATTTTTTGTCCATCCATGACTTCACATTGGAAGGATACATTATTATATTTACAACTACAAATTAGAATTATCTTCTTAGCATTTCTTCTTCAAAAAATTAGCMCTTAGGCTGCTGCAAAGAAGCTGTGCTGCATCTGTATTTTCATCCCTTAGTTTTGCTTTCCTCAGTATGTTTTAAAATCTGTATTGGAAGCCATTGGGGTGAATACAAGGATGTCAAGTGAAAGTTTAATGGCCTTTTCATGCAGGAATTCAGCTAGTACAATCCTTTYTGCCCCTTACATCTGTAAATGTGATTATATTCATGGTGAATCATATGGTCAGCCACAGCATGGAGAGGCCAAAAGTTGGCACACTGTTTGTGACTTACAAAATCTCTTGACTTTGAGGTTAYTTCTTTTATATGTAATTGGATCTAAGGTGTTTCCTCTTATCTTCCCAAATCCCTCTGTTTACTTTCAGTACAATCTACATCTGCAAGCTGCAAAATGGATTTGATGCTGATGTACCATTTTTTGACAGAAAATCTCCTGTCCCACTTCTCAGACTTTCTTACAGAAATGTGAAGGGAATATTCAGAGAATGCCTTAAGTCAACAGGATTAAGGACTGTCAAGTGCACTGCTTAGTCCTATCTACGTGCTAAGGATTTTATTGTACTTTCATGAGAATATTTGCACTGGCAGTTAGGGATATCTCCAGGGTTTAGCTTTTTTTTTTTTTTTCCTCTTTAATAATAGCTAGGGAGGTAAAAGAACTGCCTGTTGGGATAAGAAGTTGAACTCCTGCCTCCCCAGCTCTCCACTGTCAGTTTAATTGAGTTCATTGCATAACCTTTAATCTGACATCCTTTACACTCAGCAGTGCATTATCTTACCAACCCTTTAATTATCAGTGTGCACCACTGCTGATGACTCGCAGACCATGACCAGGCATCAACAACTCCCTGGGGAAACCTCCACAGTGCAGGGGGATCCTGGCTKGGAGTGGCTGAAGGGGAAGAGGGGAAGGTGAAGCAGGGAAGGAACCTGACTTTYGGGGAGGAGGCAGTGGATGGCAGGAGAGCAAAAAATCATGGCAGCCACCAAGGAAGAATAAGCACTCAGAAAACTGGGCAGTTTCTGAGAAACAGACGGAAAACAGGGTRAGATAGAGAAGATGTAGAAATTATGAATAACAAACAGATTTTAAAAAAGCCTGACAGACACAATCCTGGCCTTAATAAATCCTACTATTCATGGTAGAAGCAGAAGGCAAATGATGCAGACTCTGCCCCAGTAAAATGGGAGCACCTTCTGCACTTTGGTGCTCTACAGCCCCAGAGTGAGTAGGAACTAGGATTCAGAGTGGTGTCTGCTGGAAAGATACATAATATACTGAACTTGAAACACCTCAAAAGAGAAAAAAGAAATAGAAAAAATAAATTACAGAAAGAAATCCACAAGAGAGCTTAAAAAATAATTCAATGAAACATTTCCAATATAACTGGTGGGGATTTTTAAAAAAATATACTTTCTGTGTTAATATTTCAGAAAAAAAACAAGAGTTTAGAAAAAATCATAGTGAATCAGAAAGTTTCTCTTTCTTTCTACCCTCTTCCTAATCTTCACCTTTRTTCTGTCTTCCTTTTTTCCTCTCTTTCCCTCTTTTTCAAGAAAAGGGGAAAAGGCACAAACCAAATTTTCTCAGCTCCAGAGAGGTGAGAGCAGAGAAAAAGGAAAGAAGACCAGAACAGTGGAACAAAAAATACTGTGTTTAGTTTGGAAAAAGTATAAAACTTTATGGCAAACTCAAGTACAAAAGGTGGGAAAGGGAGGGAATGACAGGGAATTTCTTCTCCACAACAAAGTGCAAGTCACTTCCTTTACATGTTTCCAGTCCACACAAACAATTAGTCCATTTAGAGACAAAAAAATAAGGCCTAATTTATTCATAAATGATAGCAAGTCTGCTATTATTATATCTGTGTTTTATTAACATGAAGCAGTACAATTGCAGATCTTCCAATTTACTGAACATCAAAGAGTAATTTTGTATAGTGAATTATGTATTGAATGTTTCTACCTCCATCCAAAATGTTTGTTTGTTCAAGGATGAAGAATAACACACCAGAAAATTGATAGATCTTTTATGGGATGCAATGACAAGGAAAGATTGCATTGACTTGGCCCATTCAGAGTCTGAGTTTATAAAGTCATCCTGGGCTGTGAAAGAGCAGGACAAAAAAAATTTAAAAGTCCAAACCTCTGCTGAATGTTCCATACATATGGAGGAAGCTGGGGGAAGGAGGATCTAACAAGGTCTCCTGGCCTGCCAGTGCTTATGTCCTAATCAGAGAAAACACAGAAAGTGCCCAGGAGAAATGCAAGGTCTCAGAGTCCAGCTCTGCAGGGCAGGGACCATCTGCCTGCTCTGTGCTCATACAGAACCAAGCCCAGTGGGGTCTTTGTTAAAAAAGTTTAAAAATKCTATTGGCTTTTAGCTGAAGGTAATTTAGAGGCTGCATTTTGGGAACACTGATGGGTAAACAATGACCTTGACTGCTTTAAGATACCATGGCCACGGACTCACAGTTCTGGCAGCCAAGATTTTCCTGTTCTGGAAATATTTGCATTTAACCAAAGAACTGGCATTAAAATGCTCTCTAAAAATACAAGCCAAAGCCCAATGGTGTTTTTGTCTTTTCTAATTCTAATTAAATACCACTGTCTTGCTTGACCATGAAAAAATTKCAGATTTCATCCTTCTCAGCTGTAACTACCAGAGATGGAGAGAACTAGAAGAAAAAACATCAAAGAAGCAATATCTGACATCTATAAACCAGAGAAGAAAAACTGAAGTGTTGTAGAGTGTGAGATGCCTTTATCTAGCTGCCAGGTCCTTTGATGAGTTCACTCAGAGCATTTACACWGAACTGGGGCTGAAGGTTTTGTTTCTTGAACAACCCCTCCACTCAAGGCAGACTGTCTGAGTGCAGTCCTCACAAGGGCCCTGTTCATTACCAGAGGAAGATGGAAGGAAGGAAAAATCCTCCCACTGTCCCAATCTGGATTTATGAGCCATTTTGTTCTTCTGAAGCAGGCAGCTGTCAGAAATGCTGTAGGGTTGATCTCAATCTCCTCCCATCAAGACAGATGCTGACCATCACATTCAAATATATTAAAAACAATGAGCACTAAAGTAGAGTTGGAAAATAATTAAAATCCCCAAACAAGGCAGAGTTCCACCTTCTGTTGTAAATTGCCATCTTTGATATTGTTTTTAAAGATGATCAAGTAACTTGAAGGCTTTGGAAGTCATAAAGTGGAAAATGTGTTGACTGCCAATATAAACATGGGTTGCAAACATCTTTAACGGAACACAAAAGGGTGAATTTGTTTCACCACAATTCCTGGCTTAGGCACAGTAATTATGCTGAAAGATACAAAGTGCTCTCATGAAAGCTACTTGTTAAAATGGTTTATAGTTTTTAGTCAAACAAGYACTACAGAAAGGGCCAGCTAATCCAAATGGAGTAAATCCTGATGGATAAAAAAAMCAGCTTAGGTCAACAGGCAGTGGAGCTGCCTGGGTGAAGCAGATACAAATGCTTAAAATTCAGCAAATCTGTCACAAGAACAGGTGGGGAGCAAGAGGGGTGAGATCCTCCTATAAGCAGCTGTCCTCTGGCCAACACAGAAAAAAGCATTTCACTGCACAGGGCAAAATCTAGGTTCATTTTTACTTTCAAGACACATTTGTTCTTCCTCCTCAGATATTCCAGTCAGGGTGTTGGAGAAACTCTGGTACATCAGACTTCCTTCCAGAGGGACCAGAGCTTTGTGCATACTTGGTTGCCACATTCTTTGCACCTTTTTAAGTTGAAGTAGACAAAATAATAAGCCATCAGCAATGGCAAACTAAAAACAGCACATCATCATGCTCTCGATGTAATTATTTCATCAGAGAGAGGTTAACTGAACTGACAGGTGTGCAGTGCATGAATATGAGCCTATGACACAGTGTCTTGCTCACTTTTTACCCTATAAGTGCCTGCTRTATGAATTTCAGAAGCTTTTCAGATGTTTGTTTCACTGAAGTGGAATCTGCTGTGGTTTGTTGTGGTTTTCCTTGTGGTTTCCTTCTTTCAGAAGGAATTCTTTATTCTTGATTGAATAAGACTACACTGAGATTTTTGGAAAAATATTTCCTTACCATCAAACTATGAGGCATGAAGTATGGCTCCCCAAATTAAATATCTGCCATAATCTGTGCTTTAGTTAGAAGGAATTCTTTATTTTTGATTGAATAAGACTACACTGAGATTTTTGGAAAAAATATTTCCCTACCATCAAACTATGAGGCATGAAGTATGGCTCTCCAAATTAAGTATCTGCCATACTCTGTGCTTTAGTTACTTTTGATTTTTTACTGTGCTTATGTTCTGAATGCAAACAACAAAAATGAGAKCCATGAGTTTCTAATGGTGCTGCAAGAATTTCTGTACCCTGACCATTAAGTGTCATRCAAGAGTGGTCTAAGAATGCTCTCCACAGTAAAAGTGACAGACCTCAAGTGATAAAAGAGATTGCAAATAGAAATAAAGAAATTCCTTCCTACTTTACAGGATGCACAAAGTATTCACCTTGTTCAGACCACAATTAAAATTTCATGTTGGAAGTAAGGACTTGCAAGTCTGAACCAAGAAAATACTTTTCTTCATTTTCCTTTTCTTAAACTTTCTCCACTTTGTTTCTATGGAAAGTATGAGGTACAACAGTCAGACCTGAGTAGAAATAAATCTATTTATCACTAACATCACTATGGCCAAAGTGCTTCCAATTTGATGTGTGTTTGTTTTTCTATTTGCAACTAGAGAAAAAATGCCTATACCTGCATTTATTTTGATCAATAGCATTGAAAAACCTTATAAAAATCCCTCCTTCACCTGAACACACTCTTGACTGAAGGAAATATAATAAAAGAGGAATCAAGTTCCTTCTATGACAAAGCTATGAAATAACACACTTTATTGCTTATTCTACCAAAGGAGATTGCAACCTCTGTATTTTAGAGTCTCTTTTGGATATTTCAGACCACATGTGGGTTTGAATATCTGTCAGGCTCCAAATAATAATAATAATAATAATAATAATAATAATAATAATACAAAAAAACCAATACCAAGCATCTTTTTTTATATACTAAAACACAACTATTCAACCATGGCTCCCACACAGGTAAATTAAAGCACAAATTAACAGAATTAGGCATGAGCTTAAATACTGTGGATTTCAAAGGGACAGGAGCCCATCTTCAGTCATGAGTCCCTTCACTGGGCTTATGATGACAAATGTATGTTACAATTCCATGATTTATCAAGCTCAGCCTACATTTGGGAAAGGCACAACTGTGTGCATGTCAGTATATTTGATTTCATAAATACCAGCTTCTCTTGATGCASGTGGAATACATTTAGTAGACTGAGAACTTCAGTGATGAGGATGCAGTAAATCAGCAGCTCACTCAGTGCTWCTAACACAAGTCCCTTCTTATAATGAGGCTTTACAGAGATTTCTGTTTGGTGATTTATATCTCAATATCAAGTTGTGACAAAAGTATGGAGTTTAGATCCAGGCTTTAATGCATAAAGAACCAGGAGTGTTTCTCATATCTATGCTTAAGTTTAGAAGAAATGATTGAGGGCATGACCCAAATCCTTAGAGGCTTTTTGCTTCCAATGCTCTGAATYATTTGTCCTTCAAGGCTATTCAATTTTATTTTTTAAAGTTTACTAGTAAGAGAATAAAAGGCCTTATTTATTTCCACATTTCCAAGCTCATATTTAAAATTTAGGATATCATACMATTTCTGAAATGGAACTCATTTCAATTTCAAAACTAATTTCCACCATATAGAGATCTATGCTGTGTTATGTTTACTCATAAACAGGTTTGTTAAGAAAGGGACAGTCTACAAATGGAATTAGTTTTCTTTCTTTAAAAKGTCATAAACCCCACCACTTTCTCAAAGTCTAGCCAATATTGCAGCCTGAAGTTAGGACTTAAAGAACGACAGAAATTATTGGAGTTTCTTGCATTTTCTGATCAACTGAAATATTTTAGATTCAAACCAATTTTGGTGCAAATTGCCCTTGTTAAATGATTTCTATTCAAGTTTCATGTTAGGCATAATATCTTCATTATGCAATAGTAGTATACAAAATTACATATATATTTGCATTGTGTTTCAATTTTTTTTTAGTTRTCTTTTACTAAGTAATCATTAAGCATCAGGTATCAACAACTTCAGGGTTTTTTCCAGCTTGTCAAAAAGCTTAATTATTCTTAGAATMATTTTTTTCCCTGCTAATAAACTTATCTGTTTCTTACTCAAAATCAAGTCCATTCACTCTTGTTCTGCTCCTGACTCACTACTCTCCATTTCCTAAGTTCTTGTGCACTGCATAAGCCTTGAAATCTTCTCATTTTAAATCAAACAAAGTCAGCCTTTAAATAAGCTTAGCTTAGTTTTTAAATCCTGTCACTCTTGCTTTCCACTGATTTGTACTTAAAATTCTGAAACTAGGACTCAAATCAAAAAAATATTATTTCTAGCAGAATAAYTATTTCCCACATTCTTTTAATGCTACTTTTATTAAAACTTCCCTCCAGAAATTCCTTGCATCTTTACAACAGCATTACCAATGTCTACTTAATTTATGATCTAACACCAGTTCTTTCTGTGCTGCCCAGTGAATTATTCCCCATTTTATATCTCTGCATTTGATTCCCTTCAGCCCTGGGGGTAGTATTTTGTTTATTTACCTTTATTTTAGTGATTTAGGGCTATTTGACAAGGAGCTCCATGCCACACTGTATCCTTATCCTGTACTCTGCAGTGTCTGTAACCCATCCCAGGCTGGCATCAAGAGGAAATGCCAGCAGGGAGGATTTTCCTCCATCATCCAAACCAGTGAAAATATGGACAACAAGGCCCAAGGTTTGATGCCTGGGTACATTCCAGCGAAATGCTCTMCCAGCTCTACAGAAAATCATGAATAGGTTACTCTACAGCTTTTCAGGCATCTCTACACCCATTTTGAGACCATTGTASTTCTACACCTCTTGGGCAAAATTATTTGGAATGGTGTCAAAAGCTTTGCTAAAATTCAAGATATGTCACACCTATCACTTTTCATCCACTTGGCAGATCCTATTCTTTTACAGGGATGACACAATTTATAMCTGACAAACCCACAGGATTTATTTTTATCTCCTTATTATGCTCCACAGGGTTATTAATTAATAGATCCATTCTCCTTTGGGCTATTGGAGYCAGCTTGACTGGTGCACCATTCTCTCAGGTTTCATCTTCCTTCCTCGTGGTTCATTCCCCAAGGGTGGTTCATTCTCACAGGCAATTTTACCCAGACACTCCTAAACTAAATATGTTTATCTACATATTTTATAGTTTTCTCCTCCCCTCTTTTCTCCAGGTCATCTGTCTCCTTGTKAAATTTAATCACTTTAATTAAAGGGTCACAAATTTCTTTTAGAAGACTGAAATTAAAAATAAAAAATTTAGCCTTTTCCCAGCCATCTTGTTTTTTTCTTTCTACATTTTGTAATTAGGTTTTTTTTTCCTTTCATATGTTCCTAATGTGTTTATACTGGATTTTTTTTTTTTGTTGTGGCTTTAGGTGACTTGCTTGCTGCAAGCTATTCTGTACCTCAGCTCAACCTCCTCTCTTTCCAAATTATTTTGTATTTCTTCACATTACCGTTTGAAACAGTCTGATCTCTGAGAGCTGAACCTTATGTAGATTTTTGCCCACACTAGAAAATACCAGAAAACCATCATGCCACAGAGTTTCYCCCATAGCATGTTCCAAGCAATCTGCTCAGATGCACAAATTTTTATGATCACAGAAATATCCCACCTGGGAACCTGCCCTACCAGACCACACAATTCCTCTGCAAAGAAAATTCAACTAATTTAAAAATCTGATCCAGAAATGTGTTGTGGTTTTGTTTGGGTTTTTTTTTACCATCACTGTGCCCAGTTGTGTAATTGCCAAATCTTTCATAAGTCAAAAAAACCATGATGAGCCAAAGCCACAAGGRAAGAGCCTAATGAGCTATCATTTGTGGCTTTCACATACCATTCTTTATCTTGATAATACAATTTAAAATTATAGTGGTGAACATGCAGAAATGTCAAGTGTAATAGCATTTGGTGGAGAAATAAAACAGAAGCTGGCAATCTGACTGCTGGGCTCTGCACTGGAGTCCTGTGGTACCTTTTCCTATTCAGCTTTTCCAGCTGTGGGGAAGGGCTGTCTGTCAATACAGCCATGTGTTATTGTCAACCTATTTGTCCTTCCCATCCAAGCAGCAGCAATTTCAGCTGATTGCTATGCAGCCTGAGTAATKTGGGCCCTGCTCTCCCAGACACTCTGGTGGCAGCTGCATTTCCATGGCTTCCTGCAGCACACCTGCAGAAGGACTGCAGTCCGACGGCTGCAGTGCTACAAAACACCATAATTAGACCAGATTTATGGCTGAAAGGAACAGCTTAATTTCAAGGGAACTGGGATTGGGCATTCCTGGATAGCTGGGATGTTACCTGGTGCAAAAAGGTGAGTGCTGCTACTTGGCATGCAAAGCAATCACTCTGACTGCTGAATGTGGTGGATTTTACTGTAACACTGCACCCAAAAACCCAGCCTGAAACAGGAACTGAAATCCAAAGCTCTCTCCAAGCATCCACGTGCTCCAGTGCACCTGCACAGATCCATTAGAGCCAGTCAGAAAGGGTTTGATTGCAAGGGAAAATCCTGTGCTTGTGTGTTATTTCCCACCCTTTGGTATCAGAGCAGCAGCACCCAGCAGGGCTCTGAATCAGAGCCTCATTTACCACCCACTGCTTAATGTGAGCTCTTGCCTGGGATTGCTTTCWAGGGTAGGTATTTGCTTTTAAACTRGGCTCTCAAACAGCCCAGGGTGGTCAGACAAGGACACTGGCAGGGGGAAGGGCATCTCCTGCCTTTAAAACTTCCCCTGGGTTCTATCARTTTTGAAAAATAATAAGGGAAATAAACCACATAACCTGAACCTTCATTCACATGCAGAGAGATGGAAGCCTGCTCATGGAGAAGTGGTGAGAGCAGCAAGAAGAAGTAAAAGAGAGTTCCAAGAGATTACAGAAAACTCCACTGGGTTCATAGGAATAACTCACTGWCTGATAATTCATCACTGGGAAATAAAATGCTTTGTTTCCAATAAACATCCTATGTTCATTTACTCCATACAAAATGAAAKATGATCCTGAAAACAGCTGAAAGGAACATTTTTCAAAACCTGTGAACACCAAAAAATTGGTTTATTCCACTAATCCACACTGCAGAAAACAGCCTGACTTCACACTTTTGTTCATCCAATTCACATATCACTATACTTTTAAGACTACTACTGCTTCATGGGATTTTACTCTAACCAGCGATAAATCCCTAAGTGCAGTAGAGGAAGAAAGAGTTCAAGGACTAAAAAATCAAGCTTGATTTTCCAAGCAAATAGTCCTAGGTAACAAGTTAAAAAAAAAAAAAAATACCTGTAATTATTTGATGTGGTGCACACATAATAGACTTTGAGGCACTTATTAAAGAAAATTCAGATGGCCAGAGTTYATTTCCTGTGCAAAACTCCCCCTCCTCTGAGATTGTAGGCAATTGGGCTATGTAGCCTCAAGCACAAACCTCAATAACTTCATCTTTGGGGATTTCAACCCATTTGATCACTTTAATAGGAAAAGTGACGTGACACCTGTTTGTAATCAGCCTGGTTTCCTCAAGTAAGTCACTGGCTGCTGTATGAGAGGTGTGACCCCACACCCTGTTCCAGTTTGTGCCACAAACTGGGCTCCCATCATTTGACAAAATTTGCATCTTTGCCTCTCAATATATCCCCTGGAAATAAATAATGAAATGCTCAGCACTTCTCAGGAGTAATGCTCTGATGTGAAAACATGTACTGCTCCCCTGTTTCTCTCCTGTGCCTAAAACCTGGGCAGGGATCTGAGAGAGCAGCTGGAGCCCAGCTTAGGACTAAAACTGAGTATTTGCAATGCTAATCCATTGGATTCTGCATCTTTTGCACCCTTTCCAATTGTGTCTTCTGGAAAGAGGATAAAAGAAAGTTAGGTATGAACACGGCAGAATGAAAACTATCAAGTACCAAGGGTTTGTTTAAAACAGAAATTATTCCAGACAGGGCTGTTCAAGAGAAGTGATTCCAAATAACTCACTATGTGCACAGTCCTATGCATATAAATATACAAACTGTGTTTCAAGGACCCACTTGTGTGACAACACAGAATCCATTTGTGTATCCTGTACCAAGGACACACTTGGTGTGTTCTTCCATCCATATTAAAAGTGAGCAAGACCTAACCCTACAACCAGCAGAAAAAAGACCTTGCTGATGTCTTTTTTCTTTTTTTTTTTCTTAATTTTTAATTTTTAGTGTATAAACAGAACTTGGACCATGCCCTGAGGTCCAGARGAAGCCGGTGCCACAATGTGCTGGGCCCACATTTAAACAGTATTAGACATAGCAGAAGAAGCCTGGCAGATTCCCTCTCTTCCCATATGGGGATAAGAGGCTGTAGGATGAGCAGCTTGAGACCAACCTACCTGAGAAGCCAAGAAGGGGGTAAATCAGGAGAGAAAACCTCTGTTGTGAGATTACTGAGACCCAGGAGCAGAACCAGCCATGGGCCATTCCTATCTGAGCACCTTCTCTTTGATGCCTGATTATGCCATGTTGTGGTTTAACCCCAACCTGGTGGGATGAGGAAGGCAAATCAAAAAAAATGTAAAACACTTGGGTTAAGATAAGAATAGTTTAATGATTGAAATTCAGTAAAATATAATATTAATATAATAGTAATAATAATAGTAGCAGTCATAGTAATAATGTGAAGAAGAAGAAGGGAGGGAAATAAAACCTACAAGAAACAAATGTTGCATGATATAATTGCTCACCACCTGCTGGCCAATGCCAAACCCATCCTGAACCATGCTCAGCCCCTCTCCAGGGTAACTCACCCAGTTTATATACGGGGCATGGGGCTCTCTGGTATGGAATATCCCTCTGGCCATGCTCCCTCCCAGCTTTTTTTGCACTTCCTCCATGGCAGAGCATGAGACACTGAAAATTCCTTGGCTTAGGGTAAGCAYTACTTGGCAACCCAAAACATCAGTGTGTTATCAACATTATTCTGAATCCAAAGCACAAGCCCTGCACCAGCCACAGAGAAAAAATGAACTCCATCCCAGCTGAAACCAGGACACTCTGACAAGAGCTTGTCTGTGAATCATATTTGTGTAAGGCTGTCTGTACCTCGTAGCTGACAGGAAACTAAACTGCTTCTGTCATTTCTTTATTTCATTTTCCAGCAATTTTCCACCAGTGTATGTGGGAATTTGAAAGAGTGACAAACTCATTTTGGGTTTGTGCTGCAAACCCGATCAGCCGAGGTTTTGCTCGCATTCCACGACTGTCTGAAGAGATTTGGCAGAGCCTTCGATCCAGCTGGTGCTGGATGGGGCTTGGGCAATGATGCACTTTCCAATTGACCTGATAAACTGGCAGTCTTGGATGGCTGCATTCTGTCTAATTTGCAAGAGCTGCTACACAGAGCTTATTGGAAACATAAATTCTGGCTTTCTGGAGTCTGTTTCTACAGGTACCTGATTTTGCATTTGGATTCTTCTTGGTGAAATCTCTTGTTTCCCTAATCCAAAAGACACTATGATTACAAACTAAGGGCTAGAAATTATTTGATACTATATTCTATAATGGAATACAGGAAACACAACCATGTATACAACAAGCACTTTTCTTCCATCCTGCATTTCCCCTTCTGAACACTGGGTTTCACAAAGACAGGACATTTTCCCAGCACATTTTTAGAAAGCATGAATGATATGGATCAATATTCATAAAGGGTTTATCTCTAAATATTTCTACATTTCATTTTATTTCTCTTCCTACTACAGATAGATATTTTGTTACCTATTTTTTACAGCTCTTTAATCTTTCTTCTTGCACACTGAGTTGGTTGCTACCTGCATCTCTACCCTGTCTATATTTCTTTGTTGCTTTAATTCTTCAAATATAACCTTTAAAACTGAGCTCTTTGTATTTCTTAGCTYCTTAGAGTGACATAGAAAGCAGCAGAAGCAGTAGAAGTTTACTTTGGAGTTTCAACAGAACTATCTGGAAATTTTCAAACTTTTTTTTTTACAAGAAAATTCTAACGTACTTTTGCCTGCAGTTCACATATTGACAGACAACATCCAGCAACATCTGCTCAAGGGAAGTCTCAGGAATAAATGACTGGTTTCAGAAAAACGAAGAACCTGGGGGCAAAGACAATTCTCCAGGTCACGATGGCCTCCCAGTAGCTACTTTTCTGTGGTAAAACTTCATTGCCCAGTCTGAAGGGATGACCCAGCCATGCTCAAACAGGAGAGACTGACCTTGTATGACATGAGACAGAAGACCAAGCACCTGTCAGGTGAGCTCAATGTGCTGTCACTGTCATATTTTCTGAAAAATCCCTTTGCCAGGAYTTCTTCTCCTGGGAAGATGAGAAGCCTCAGCTTMTCCTGTGTTTGCTGCTCTGGAATGTGGTYTGGAGATTATTTATCCAAACAYGTGAATTGTTTTTAATTAATGACCAATCACCATCAGCTGTGTCAGACTGAGGAAWSAGYCACAAGTTTTTATTATCATTCTTGTTAAGCCTTCTGTCTGTATCCTTTCTCTTTCTTTAGTATAGTTTTAGTATAGCATTCTTTAATATAATATAATACAATACCATAAAATAATAAATCGGCCTTCTAAGAACATGGAGTCAGATTCACTCATCTCTCACCTCATCCTGGGGACCTCAGCAAACTCAACACTCTCCAGGAGGCCTCACCTTGTGGGTGAAGCCATSAGCATCAAGTGTTCCATGGAGAAGGTGACTGATGAGCTGAGAGAACAGCCCTTTGGGTTGATTGTAACACACAGGTGATGGTCTGGTATGTCCTACAATTTAAGGGTTTGTTTGGCTTCAGTTCTCTGGTATTTGACTGCCCCACCGTTTGTAACATATTTATTCTCTCCAAAATGAAAGGAGCTGGTATATACTCTTTGAAGGGTGTAAAACAAGGAACTGAGAAATAAGTGCACTGATCTACAATGTAAAAACACTGAAATGGAGCACAAGGACYAATTTACTCACAACTAGCCTGGCCTGCAGGAGCACCTCCATCCATTTGCAAGAAAGAGAGGCRTGGGGGCTGTAAGGCCCTTCTTGCAGGACCTGAGCAGACCATTCCTTTGAGTCTTGGCACTTGYTCCTTCTCCTTGCTCATCTCAACAATGCCCTTTCAACACACACTCTGGAAAAGCCTTTAATGTGCACAATTATTGGAAAGAAAGCAGAAATCACAGAGAAGAAAAGATGTGCAGAAAAGTGAGTAATGATTTTGTGTAGCTTTGATTTATTGACTAGTGGAAGTTATGTATGTATGGTTATTTAATGCCTGTGGCTGGCTGAGCAAATTTGTTACYTAATTCAGAGTGCTTAATGCTGGATGGTCATTATGTTGCTGTAGGCTTAATTAACTGGTGGGTGGACTATGGGTTTTAATATAGATTGAAGGAGTTTTTTTTTGTTTTAAGAAGCAAATGCTTTATTAACTTGCCTTTTTTTTTTTTTTTTGCATACTGTCTCAGTATCAACTATAAAAAATGTCAGAACATACCAAAGTCTTCCTGTCCTGTCCTTTYTCAGTAACAGTCATTTTATGTTCTTAGACTATTCAGAAATATCCTCTCTAAATCCCTATCCAGGCATAGTTTAAAAAAAAAATAAAAAATATTTTTGAATGCATTTATGTCATCAGAGCCTTTCACATTTATATTTAGTTGGTACCTYTCAAGATTTGCACTGAGCTGATTTGATGGTGGAGCAGACACTGCTCTGGGTCTCAGGGCATGTTCAGTACAAGCCAGGTGATGAGCTTGATGAGTTGACAGCCTGCTTTGTCTCCTGATTTTCATGTTKCTATTTAAGTGTGTGACTCAGCCCTGCAATATTTCCACTATGACCCATGTCCCYATGATATTTAGGGGACAGTCACTCAGGCTGCAGGTGATTTGTGATTTATGTCTGAACAAATTGAGCTGTTCAATTTACCCTGCATCCAAGGCTTCATTACATAAATCCTGAACTAAACTCCTCTTTGTCAGAAATTAGACCCTGAGCTACCTATCTGGAGAATATTTACCTTCACAGAAGTAGGAAGCAGCAACTTGGAACAAAATTTTAAACTGCTGAGGTATTTGGAAGGGTCTAGAAAGCAGCTCAAGGAATCTTTCTCCCTCACAAAGGCAGGCACAARTGCATCTGATGCAGTGTCCACACAGGTGATGAGCACTGGTCCCACATTTCCCAGGAACATCCCCACCTGGCTCACAGAAACCATAAGGAAGGCCCTTGGCATGTGGATAAATTTGTGCTTTCTCAGAAACTTTGCCCTTTTGTCATCCAATGACTTCCCTCAGAACAACCCTGATGATGAGAAGGTCACACTGCTAAAATTCTGAAATCCACCTGCATCATCTCCTCCCCACAGCACCCAGGACAGCATTGTGTCTCCTCATCAGCTCTCCAAGGGAGARCAAAAGCWCAGGGAATGTCACCATGTCCCCCARKGCTGGCCTGTGGTGAGCAGCAGGGAGGACCAGGACCAGGCACAGTAGCAAATGTGAGAAYAATTTCTCCATGGAATCAACCAGGGCATGCACTCTGGAGGCACAGTAGCAAATATGAGGATAATTTCTCCATGGAATTAACCTCTTCACAAGCACCTCTGGACTGGCTCCACACCAGTCCTCACTGCTGGGCTTTGCTTCAGCAGGTCTCAGCTCCATGTGTGGCTCCCAACTGGATAACTGAGGACTAAAACATTAAAAGATTTGCAAAAAATGCTGCTCATTTTTATACTGTGTCAGTTCATTTATTGCTATGTATCATTTAGCATWGTATATTTGCCACCAGTGCATCTGGTAGCAATTACTTTGCTACTGTAGACATTTCCTATTACCTCATGTGGACATTTTCTATTAACTTCTCCTCAGTGTAAGCCACTCTTAACAGTGCAAAAGGTGTCAAGGAATCTGAGCCCTGACCCATGGGGTTTCCTGGAAAGCCCTGAAGTGGTTAATTTATACAGCTCCAGTGAGAATCAAAGTGCTTGGCAACAAGAATATCATATAAACTCTCCTCAGTGCAGGTAGTTAATTGAGTCTTGCAAATTTTACTTGCCTGCTCAGCTGGGATGAGTAATTATTTTTGATGGGCAAGTAAATTGCCATTAGTATTTCCATTCTGCTAAAGCTGGAAGATTAGTCTTTGTGGCTGAGCTGATAAATTTCCATTACAGTTTTGCAAGTCTGAGTGAACGGATGTAGCTGCGCTTTCAAACCCAGTCACAAGATGTGTCCTTACAGGTACCCAGACACAAAATGTGTCCTTACAGGTACCCAGACACAAAATGTGTCCTTACTCAAACACAGAGCCTCTTCAACATGCAGCAGGAGTGAATCCTGCAGGAACACTGACACCTACTCAGCTCAAGGTCTTGCTTGGTCTCTGCTGTTCATCAGGAGCAGTCATTACCTGAAATGCTACACCGTGAGTACATACACTAGGACTGGACTTGCTGTGTACCTAAAGCCCCTGTTTACTTCATCTCCAAATGCCATTAYATTGAGCTTTAATACAGMTTGATAGGATGAAATAAAAAATGCCTTTGGTTTCCTTCYTGTAGTTGGTGAGCATGACTTTGGTGTCCTCTCATCAGTTGTTTTTGTGCACTGGGACAGAAAAGCTGTGTGCTAATATTAGCTGCTCTTTGGCAGACTTGTCATAATCTGATTTTTAATGCTTTTTATTAATCTGAAGGGCTGCTGAGGAGTGACTCTATACCTGAGGTTGGAGAGGATGCTGCTGCTAYRGTCAGTATGGCAGAAACACACTGGGCTGGATCTCTTGGATCACATCTCCTCAAGCTGCCCCAAGCTGTCTCCTGAAATGCCTCCCAAACCATTKCTGCTCTTTTCCCTGGTTTCAGTTCCAGGCACCCAACACCCAGCTGGAGCCCAGCACTCAGTGGATGTCACAGAGTCTGTGCAAGGCTGATGGAGGACACAAACCTCTCCACAGAACAGGCAGGAGAGGTCATGGGTGAGGAGCTGATTGCAGGAAAATGACTTGAAGAATGCATTAGCTGTCACAATTCTTTAAGGAAAAATCTTTCTAAAAGAAACTTTTGGCTTGAGAAACAGTTATAAGGACCAGTTTTTAGGATTACACAGACACTTGCCAGGGARGAGGTGTCACAGCAGGGACAGCACAAAGCAGCTGGGAGAACTGGCATTTGGTGCCTGAATTTGRTTGCAGCAGGTGCATCTGCCCTCATTGAGACACATCCTCCAGCAGCTTCCCACCATGCAGGAGTCTGCCCTGAGCTTCCAACATTCCCACCAGCATCCACTAGCAAGGAAGAAAGCTTTGAACAGACTGCACAGTCACATTTGTGCCCTGTGCATCAGAGGGGACACCACAACCCCTCACTGAGGCAAAGGCACACCCTGGAGAGGGTTGTTTGCACAACCAGCTGAGGTGAGGGAGGCAGCACCTTTGTCCCCACACTGAATTCCTCACCCTTCCTGCTGACATTCCTGCATCAACAGGTCCGTGGCCTGTGGCTTTCCCATTCTCTGAAAAAATCCCTTTGCCCAGGATTTTTCTCCTGGGAAGCTGAGAAGCCTCAGAGAAAAGGAAGACAATTCTTATCTCATTTGCTTCTCCTGTGTTGTGCTCATGTGGAATGTGTTTGGAGATTGTTTACCCACAGGTGATTGTTTCACTGGTTTCTGGTGTGAGTTGTTTTCACTCTTTGGCCAATCAGGGCCAAGCTGTGTCAGGACTCTGGAAAGAGTCACGGGTTTTCATTATTATCTTTTTAGCATTCTGTAAGTATCCTTGCTGTATTCTTTAGTATAGTTAGTATAGTATCCTTTATTATAACATAGTATTATAAAGTAAGAAATTAGCCTTCTGAGAATAGGGAGTCGTGCATCATTCCTGCCTTGGTAGGGACATTCTCTGTGAATACAATAGATGTGYCTTCTGCAAGGGCTCTCTGTGTCCTCTGATAAAGGAGGGTCAGAGGGCTGCACTGGCAAAAAGCTCTTGGTGAATTTTAAGCTGTATCTTATTCTGGAGGGCTCTTCCAGGAGACCTTTGTTACAGAGTCCTTACAGCCCTTATGTTCTCAGAGATGCTTTTCATGCACTCCATGTTTCTCTGTTCTTCTTTGTTAATAAGGACTCAGGAAATCACTGCCAAGTTTCTCATACCCTTATTAACAAGTGGATGCTGTGACAGTGTTTAATTATTAAATAAACCTGCAGCCTGAAAGTAGCTGGAGATAGAGAAGGACAAAAAAAACGTGCAACATTTTTATCAGATGCACTGAAAAATGGCAAGAAAATATGCCTAGCAAAAAAACCTGATCAGGATATGATACAAAATGCAGACATTAGCCGGATTTTTAAAACTGGTTTCACTGACATTTATAGATGCAGTAGAATGTATGTGACGAAAGATTCTTTGGAAAGTATTTAAAACATAAATTGAAAAGCACTTTATTTGGGAGAAAATTGCCAGTAATTTTAGCAGCTCCAACTCCTGTCTACAKCAAAAATAGCTAAAATAAAACAAAATAAAATAAAACAAACATCTCCTAGCCACTACTAACTTTCTCTCTTCCCTTTCCATAACTTCATTTAATTGTGGTTATACCAACTGCAATTCTATCCTACTAATGTAGAAAGATGCAGGCTCCCATGCTTACACATCAGCATCCTGGCAGATAAAGCACATTATGGGGCACTAAAGCTTAAAGGAGGAAATGAGTCTTTCATTTGGAACTAAAATTAATTTTTTTTCACATTTCATTGCAGTGTGATGCTGTGTTACTCCCAAAGCTCAGGGGTGCAAACCCAGAAACAGGCACTGCAGCATCAGTTTTTAATTACATGGGACAAAAATGATCACTGTTTCTGCTGACTTTCAAAGAGCATCAGCACACCTGCCTGTTGTGCTTCTGRAAAACCTTCCTTCAAGGATTTCTGAATAATAGCAAGGCATTCCTMTGAGAAGCAGCTGAGGGATCTGRGGTGTCTAACSTRGAGAAAAGGAGACTCAGGGCACCCTTATCACTCTCTACAACTCTCTGAAAGGAGRGTGTGGGGAGGTCAGGCTGACTCTCTTCTGCCTCATAAAAAACAAGTGGGCATGGGGAAATGGCCTCAAGTTGTGCCARGGGAGGTTTAGGTTGGATATTAGGAAAATTTCTTKACAAAAAGGGTTGTCAAGCACTGGAACAGGCTYGAGGGAAGTGCTGGTCACAAGTCCTAGAGGTGTGTAGATGTGGCTCTCCACATGATTTGGTGATGGACTTGGCAGTGCTGGGTTGGACTTGGTGATTGTASAGATTTTTCCCAACTTCACTGATCCTGTGGTTCTGCAGGCATACTGTATTAATTGCAAGATGAAGTGAGAGATAGTGTTGGTGAAATTTCCATCAAACACATAGAAAAGGGGACACAGATATTCCCTGAAGTTACTGGTTTACTGTTGAAAGAAAGGGAGTTTTTTTATTTCTTCTTACCATGGAAAAAAATCTGTATTCTAATCACATCACAGATGCAAACTGAGTGAGGGCAGTCCAAGGCTTTGAAAGCCTATCCACTCTCCCACCTTCACTGCATTTCCTAAAGCCACTAAATTTTGTATTTCTTTCACCTTACAAATTCTCCAAACAGCCACTCACACATCTTTATTTTGACTTATCAAGGGAAGAACTTATTCAGCCATACCTGACTGAGGGAATTTATCATCTGGCTTAAGGCTGCAATTCAAGACATTCTCAGAACATAAAAACACAGCAGTATTTTATTGAGCACCTTTTCCAGCAATCTATGCAAATATATACATTGCTCCTTGGCTTACTTTTTTTTCTAATTTTGTTGCAACCAGGCAGAGGAAACTATCACAGTAGCATGAAGAGATACAATCTAATAAGTGCGCTGGATCAGAATCATTCTGACAAGGTTCAGTGTAATAAATATATGATGAAAACAACACCTTGTTAATCACCAAAACACAATCCCTTATAGACACCAAGGCTTAGACTGGTTTATGGGCAGCATAAGCCAAGCAGGGTTTGACAAAGCATTGAGAAAAGAGATCATTAGTTTTTCAGAGCCATAAATCTCACATATCCAATTTTTAAACCACTGACAAAGTATCTCCATGGATGGACTAAATTTTTCAGATGGCATAATTTCCCAAGGTCTAGTGGCAGCRCTGCAGGAATCATAAAAAGGACCCCAAAATGACAGTTTATTTTATGATTTATTGTTTAACTTGTAGCAAAATTATTAWCTTACTGAACTAAAGGACTGCATCTCTGGTCATGCCGGCAGGTAGAAAATGAACACCATTCATTACTAAATCAAAGCAACAGGTTAGAGACCACCTGGAAAGGGAATTTAACATGGCATGTGAGGGACATCCATCCATCCATCCCRGTGAATGTATSACCAACCTCAGTGGAGCTAAAATTAAAGGCAGAAACCAGCTCTAACAAGTGGAGAGAGAAGAGCCAAGATGTCACAGAGAGTTTGGGGGATAGGAAAAGAATAACACTGGGATKTGCTCAAGTGGCTCTCAAGTGTCTTGAGACTAAACCCTCAAGGATGAGGGAATGATGAAATGTCCCACAAGAGCCCAGTTTAAACACAGGCAAAGTGATGCACAAAGAAGAAATGACCCTAAAGTTTACATAGAGAATGATGGATTTTGAGTAATTAGCACTCAGAGGGGAGAGATTGGGKTAAAACAAACAGATCTATGAAAATGTCAGCTGGTGATCAGGATCTGTCAAGGATGCAAGTCGAATGCTGCAAGTCATTAGGCAAGAAACAGGGAACAGACCAGAAAAAACATTCAGGACAAGGGTCTAAACAAGGAGGTGTTCTCACAAAAGGTGAGCAAGGAATGCTTGTCCATTCTATCTTTCAATATCATAATTATGCAACATTGTATCTAATGCTCTAAAAAGGGACATGGATTCAAAAGCTAATGGACAAATTCATAAAAGAAAAACTAATTTAGGACTGCTAAAAAGACRGAGAGGTCTGGCTTATGAAATTGCTGGAGGCTACAAAGATGTACTTGAAAAGAACTAAGAGCATGTTGAGGAAATCTGAAAATCTCTGAATTTCAAGATACTTGGTTAATATCTAAACAACYAAACCATAAAAGACTGTGTTGTTTTTAGAATATTCTTTTTAGACTTTATTAATCAGCCACTGAACAGGAAAAACACTGCAATCATAATTTGCAGAGGATCTAGATACAGAAATGTGTTTTGTACTCARCAACAAAGATAAATACWCAGGAGAAAAGGCTGATCTGAAAAYGGCTGGAGAATAGMAGAAAAGGCCAAGTTAATTGGATAAATTTATTTTAATTGCTCATTGATCCAACTCTAGTGGTACCATAGTACAGCATTCTCTTATTTCCTCTTACTTTACTGTGAAAACTCAAGCAGTCTGATGTAGAGTCATGATCATCAAGGGAATAAGTTGTTGGTTGGGCTGTTCTATTCCTTCAGGAAAAAGTTAGCTAGCTGTATTCTAAAGGCTTTAGCCCTTGTCACGCTTTACACTGGAGTTCTGGATTGTCACACCAACAGAAAATCCAAAACTCCATCAAAGTGATCAAAATGTATGACATAGCAGTGTGCTTCTTAAAATGTCAGTTTGCTCTGTTAAATCATCCTTAARCTCTAACAACTTCTCAGCAGAAAGCTTTAAAAGTTGTTCATGTTTTGCATTATAACCTTGCTAAATATCACCAGGCTTAGAAATCCAAGAATATCAATCCACCAGCAGCACCCTCATTTATATGTCATAGAAACAGAATGGTTTGGGTTGGAAGGGACCTTAAGGACCATCCAGCATAACCCCTCCTGGCATGTGCAGGGTCACCTTCCACCATCCCAGGTTGCTCCAAGCCTCATCCAACCCAGCCTTGAACAGTTCCAGGGATGGGGCAGCCACAGCTTCTCTGAGCAACCTGTGCCAGGGCCTCACCACCTTCTCAGTAAAGAATTTCTTTCAAATATCTATTCTAAATACAACATCTTTCACTTTAAATCCTTTACTCCTTGCACAATCACTCCATGCTCTTGCAAAAATTCCTTCTCCAGCTCKCTTTTAGCCCCTTCAGGCACCAGAAGGTCTCCCCAGAGCCTTCTCCTCTCCAAGCTGAACAATCCAACTCAGCCTATTTTCATGGTAGAGGTGCTCCAGCCCTCTGAGCATTTTTATGGCCTCCTTTGGGCTTGGTCCAACAAGTCCTTGTTCTTCCCATGTTGGGGGCCCCAGGTGGGATCTCTTAAGAGCAGAGTAGAAGGGGCAGAGAGGGGCAGGATCCCCTGTTGTCATCTTATTGCAGGGGTTCCATACTGCTGTCTCCTTTTCACAAAAGTTTCAGACCTTCTTGGTGGTTCTTATGGGCAGCTCCTCCAAGCACTGACTCTTTCTTCTTCACAAAGCAGCCACTAACTACTGTTCCCTTCTCACCCAGCCACCCCACTGTTTTATAGCACTCTTCTTCTCATTGGTTGCAGCTGTGGTCTGTTAAAGTCAGGCCTGTTCCTAATCTTTGATAATCGGCCCAGCTGCAACTCCTTAGGGGTAAGATTACTTTCTGCACTATCTTTATTTTCTTATATTCTATCACCCTACAGACAATCCCCTCTCTTGACCATTCTGCTTTTGATGTGGCCCAGAGCACAACTGGGTTTCTGGGCTGCAGGCACCCTCTGCCTGATCACATTGAGCTTCTCATCAACCCACACCCCAAGTCCCTTCACTCAGGGCTGCTCTCATCCCATTCCCCACCCAGCCTGTGTTTGTGCTTGTTTTCACTTAAGGGTTTTGCTAGATAGTGACTCACAACAAAAACTCTTTGCCTGCTACATAAGAGCTGTAGTTCTTTTTTTAAAACTGGGCACATGACAACTCTTGATCCCTGATTTTGTTTAATGGAACCCATGGGAAAAACATTTTTTGGTTTAGCTCTTTCCCTGCTAGTCAAGCAGTAAAATGGGACCTTTTTCAGGAAAATAGTCATAGGAGTAACCCTTGAAGTCCTCTCTGACACACCCTCTTATTTACATGTGCACCAACTCAACACATAATACAGTGAAATATCATCTTTTTAGTTAAAAGATGGGATAGCTCTTAAATAATGATCCCAAAGATGTTGGTAGCTAATTCTGTGGTAGGGAYAGGTGGTTACCTGACATTAGAGGATGGTGTTGAGCAATGTAACATCACTCCTTTCATTTAAAGAAGCAGAATTCTTCCAAAAATGGGTATTTATAAAGGCCTGTTTTGTTGATAAGCCATTTGTCTGCAGGTGTTTAGGAATGCCTCCTTGGCACTTAACCTGAAGAACAGCAAGAGCAGCACTCATTTCTTTGTGAGAAGCAGCCCTGACATCCACACCCTTCTCCTGACTCCTTGGACATTATTGATTGCACCTACATAGCTCTTGTTTCTGCATCTCTCTTCTAAGCCACCACAACATTCCTCTGATGGGAAAAAAATCATTTTTGGGTATAGCACATAGCCTGCACTTTCCACAGCAATGAAATGTACAGAAAGACTCTGCTGAAGACAGCCCAGGGGAATTTCCAGTCCCTTACAGCAAAGTTTCCCAACTACTACTGACAGATGTTTGTGTTCTCTGTTCTGAATTGTTCTCTTCACAAAAAGTACTCTGTATTCKTTCTTAAAGCCATGTATAATTATAAAGTTTCTTCTAAAATCTGACCAACATATTCTTGTTGCAAATTAAAATTTCCCAGTAGAAAACTTTATTACAAAAAAAGCCTTTTCATAGCTACAACGCTTAATTTTTTTTCTCTTCAGTTTTCTTTTATTCAATTAAATGAATACAGTTTTTCATATTTCTTTCACTCAACCCTTCTGAGTTCATCTGGAGTCCTTCCAGCTTCCCTAATTTCCCTCCAAGCACTACGCCCAGCATTCAATTTCAGACTTCTCTGGTACCAAATAGAACTGAATAATTACTTCCCAAAACWTAAATACAACCATCAATATACCCTGGAATGAGCACCATCATTTCTGCAGTTGCACACATTTTGGATCTATATTTGACTTGTCAGCATCTATRWAAGCCACAAACCCCYWTTCCTGCAGGGAGCTGCTTAGGCAKTTATTCCCCATTTTGTCCTGGTGTCAAATGAGTTTCCTTCCTAACTACAATACTCAGCATTTGTTTTTCTTGACTTTTATCTTATTGATTTCACACTGTCACTCACATTTATCATGAYCATCTGAWATTCTATGCCTKTCCTCTTTGAGAGTGCTTGCAATTWCAATTTTGAAAACTTTAATTGTACTCCTTCTCCCATTATCCAAAATGCTTACAGAACAAATATGCAGATACAGTGCACAAACTCTCCGACTCATATTAAAACATCAGCCTTTTAAAAATGACTGCAAGCATGTGGAAATCTGTAGAAAGWTATAATCATTGTATTAAAAGGAAAACACACACACAAAAATTCCTCAGTTCAGAAGTTCAACAATTCA
Organism: Sporophila hypoxantha; assembly: GCA_002167245.1. Classification (NCBI taxonomy): domain Eukaryota; kingdom Metazoa; phylum Chordata; class Aves; order Passeriformes; family Thraupidae; genus Sporophila; species Sporophila hypoxantha. The sequence goes on from NDFG01000461.1 coordinate 14,656,127, forward strand.
AAGCCACTTTTCCCCAGTTCCTGCTTGAAGGGGTATTTGTAAAGGAAACAGCTGAACATAACCCTTTGTATGGATCCTACAGTGATTTTTACATGCTGACACACCACTCCCAAGGGAAACTGGCATTTAAACAGGGCAAAGTCATAAATTCCAGATAGACACTAACATCAAGTTGGAGTCCTGTTCTACCTGCAGCAATGCAGAGAAAACCCAGTTATCCAGCACAAGCAAATTGCCCACACAGATTGAACTATAAGCTTATGTCTAAATTACTCAAATCTGCTTAAAGAAGTGGTAGCCTGTTGCTGATGTGCCTACTTCATATTTAACACAGGAATTTAACTCCTCACTCTTTTCATAGGTTCTGTCAGCTACCCACTAAAAAAAAAATGTGTAGTTCAATGTACACCTATTTGCCAAATTGGTTTGGAAACAATGGGGCTTCAGTTTACAAAAAGTTGTGAAACATTACATGAATTTGCAAATATTAATCTTCCATTTCCAAATATTATTGTAAGATGAATGTCCTGAGCACTTCTTTAGATTCACTGAGCTCGAATTCTTCTTCAACTCCMCTAACAGGTCCAAAACACATTTCAGGCATGAAGTGAACATAGCCTACCCACTTAGGGCCCTCCCATGAAGCTACAGTCCCATAGCATCTGGCAGGCTGATGCAGTATTTATCCTCACCACATTCCCAGGAGGTAAGGAATGCTATTATCCCACTGTAACAGTGAAGGACTGCAAGCCCAATAGATGAATAGCTGCCCATCCATGCAGTAGAGCTCAGGATAATGAGTCCCAAAGTTGGTACAAGCTGAGCCTGCTCAGGAATCCCCTGAGAAATATATTTTTGGGTGAACCATCATGAAAACATGAAGTCCTGCTTCAACAAGCAGATTTTGCACCACTGTGGTGGCCACCAGCAACATCCACGGCTCCCACAGGTTGTGGATTTCTCCTGTATTCACAGCTTTACCTGTCAGCACAGTGAGTGCACTGTGTGCTCTCAGCTGTTATCTGGGTTAGGGTCACTGGAAAAGTGTGGCAGGATCTGATGCTGCTAATGCTGCAGATATCTTCAGGAGTTACTCAGAGAGCAGCAAAACTCAGCRGCAAAAACATCCCCGGTGTGACCAAAGAGAATAGTTTATTTCAAAATATGCCCATGGGTTAAAAAGCCAGTTCAAATCATTAGCTTTTATTATTTTCCACCCTGAATAGCTCAGTTTGTACAGTTACATCATAGAAATCCCAGCCCAATGCTAATGCACAATTCTTCAAACACTGCAGCATCAGTCTGGTGGAATGAGAGAAGTGTACAGGCAATTCTGTGGCTGTCATGTCTCCTAATGAAGGAGGCACTCCCTACATCAGGTTTGCCTTAAAGAACCTGCAACAATAACAAGTCACCTGCTGTCCTGCATCCTTTTGGTCAAACCCCACAGCATTAACCAGCTTCACATTTCTGCCCCACACAGTGATTGCTGTAAATAATTTTGTCCAAGGGTGCTKCTTGCACAGATTTGTCTGTCTAGGGCAGGGCTGAAGCAACAAGAGGGTTGACAGAGGTGGGAATAATAGGTTAAAGAGTAGCCAACTCACCAAAAAAACAATCAACCAACAACCAAATGAATAAAAACAACAATAAAATGAAAGGAATCAAATGGGAAGAAAACATTCTATGACAATGCAAGGCAGACAGGACAAATCCAGCCCTGATGTAACCTGTGCTGCAAGAGTGTCCTCAGTTATCTGTGTCCAACACATCCTGCAATGGAAAAGTCAGAGAAGCAATGACAGTGCCAACAGTTCCATCTGAGGACAGATCAGTGACACCCTCATCACACCCAGGCCTGYACAGGAAGCCTCCAGACTTCTCCTCCTCTTCCCTGCTCCCACAAAACTTCAGAACTTCTCTGCTCAGCATCATTCCTGCTGAATTCCCCCTTCCCTGGGACACAGAGGTTTGATTACAGCAACTCCCACCCCCATGAGCAAAACACAGAGATTTCCAGTTGCACAAGAAACTTTTTAGCTTTCTCCTAATGCACACCAGGACATCTCCATCCAGAATTAAAGGCTGCTCTTGGCCACACCTGATGTGTCTCTGAGATATCTTATCATCCTTGCAGGTAGCAGGGGCTTGTGAGCTGGCTGGAGCCTGTTGGGTTCAAATATCTCCAGCCAKCACAGCACACTCAGGGCACTGGGTGCCCACCCCAGCCCTCCTACCTGTTTCACTGGAGCTGCCTCCTCCACAAAGAATTCTTCCATGGCTGCAGCTGCTCGGGGCTGTGCAGGAACCGGGGCGAGGGGCGGGGACAGGGGTGGAGGGGAACCCTGGAAACTGGCACAACCTAGATACACAGGCTGGCAGAGCCACCAAGGCTTAAAAAAATCTTAATTAATTACACAGAACCCAGCGAAATTTTGAACAACTGAGCTGGCTCTGGGGTTGGTGAGGGTTTTTTTTTTAAGTTTCCAGTGAGGCAGAAGGTACTTTAAAAGGCTCTTTGGTCACTGCAGAGAGGTAAGCAAGGATGGCAGCCATCCTTTGAGGAAGACACACCACCAGCAGCCAGCAGCATGCCTTGGCATGAAGCTGAAACAAGACCAGAAGGAGTTTTTTATCAGTAGTGCTACCTAAAAAGTGRCAGTTATTTAACCATGCTTGTGACGGTGTTCACAGGGGTCCCAGGATGAGGGAAGAGACGAGGATCTGACTCCATGTTTCAGAAGGCTGATTTATTATTTTATTATATATATCACAATAAAACTATACTAAAAGAATAGAGGAAAAGGTTTCAGAAGGCTAGCTAAGCTAAGAATAGAAAAAGAAAGAATGATAACAAAAGCTTCTGTCTTGGACAGAGAGTCCGAGCCAGCTGGGCTGTGATTGGACATTAATTAGAAACAACTCCATGAGACCAATCACAGATGCACCTGTTGCATTCCACAGCAGCAGATAACCATTGGTTACATTTTGTTCCTGAGGCCTCTCAGCTTCTCAGGAGGAAAAAATCCTAAGGAAAGGATTTTTAATGAAAAGATGTCTGCGACACATGCCAGTGCTACAGTGATGTTTAGAAGAGATATTTGGAGTGCAAATGTCTCTCTGGAGCAATGGCAGGCGGGCAAAGCAAGGCAGAGACATCCTGCAAGAGCACCCTGAAGGTGGACAGGCYTTGCAAAGGCTGATCAAGGGCCACCAGTTATGGCTTCACATGGGTCAAGTCATTAGGGTGGCTCCAAAGGGAAGAAATTCCTACAAGGACAACAGCTCAGGCACTGCCTTTTCCCCTGCAGAAGCACTGCAGGCTGTACCCCTGTGCCTGGGATACATCTCCATGGCATCACTGGCAAGATTCCCTACTGATTCCTAAGGGTCAGGATCTTCTGTGCCTYGATCTTCAGGATCATCTGTGCCTGCAGGCACAGAAGAAAACAACTCTCTTGTGAACATCCAGTCTTGTCATAGTAGCTAGAGGCTTTCATAATTCACAAGGAAAGTATTTAAAATAGTCTGAACAGTTGTAAAAAGCAGCAGAGGATTCCTGACATAATAAAAATCTGCTCCCCAAAGGGCATGGATTTGGAAATAAAGTTRTTAATTGAAAAGTAAGTGATGTAGGATGGAAAGTCATATAACTGATGAAGGGGAAATCCACTTCAGATCTTCACAGAAACAAAATGAGTTGGAATCTCTCAGCTTTTCACATTACAGCTTTCTTCCTAGCAATCATATTTTTTTCCTTATGCAAGTCAAGCAAATAGACGTTAAAAGTTCAAGAAACCCCAAGAAACTGTGTAGAAAAATAAAATTACTCAGAATTTTTTTTAAAAACTATTACAGTGCAATCAGACACCAAAAGCAAACACTATTGGGTTCATTGCTAATGAAATGACCTTAAAAATCTACATTTCATTAAACGTGGTAYGCAATAAATGCCACAGGGGAGACATTATTTTATTTAGTAATATCAAAGGCTGTCATTTTCTGCAACAGCCTGGGGCTACAGAAAACCATATTCCCATGAATAATTAGCATTTGGCATTAAGAAGTATTTTATCAAGAAAGCTGCCATAGTTCTAAGTAGCCCAAGCAGAAATRTTGGAGAGTATTAATGAAAAGTTGACTGTTGGTTGTATCTATTAATTTGCCTTTGTAGAGTTAAAATCAAAACCTTTTCATTATGGTAAAATTTTCTTTGAATGTTARTGAGACTAAAGCCATATGAAAAATTCTGTACAAGGAAGAAGAAAGATGGAAAATATCATCAAGAAAAAACAACTATTTGCAACATTCTGACTTGAAAATGGCCCTTTCCTSTGTTAACAAATAGCCCAGTTCAGTAAATCACATAAGCAAATTCTTAATTTTAAGTATACAAGCTTTTTGGAACCACACTTGATGCTTCAAAATCTTATCTGCTCTCTACATTTTAAAAGACTTCACAATGTTTTACTCTATGTAAGAACTTTTGCTGCAAAAGCAAAATTTCATATCTTTATGGCCTTTTTCATCTGTTTGCAATTAATAGTTTCTTTTTATTTCTGTGAGCTGGGGCCAGAAAAAAAGAATACAGTTTATAGCATAAACCTGCTGGCATTTCTAAAGGACTAAGCACAGGAAATTGTTAGATATCAATTTCCCTGCAGTAAATATGCACAATGTCACTTTTATGACCTGGCACTCAGAGGWAAATGTGAGGTAAGCTGAGTTAATCAAGCCTGGGCTGATTGAATGATACTGGAGCAAAAGGGGAGAAACAAGCTGCCTCCCAGAGCTGATGGTGGAGCAAGGCAGGTTCATATCAACAGCTCTGAATCAGCTGCCCTGAGGCAAATCCTGTAGTGCAGTAACAGGTTCACATGGCAAAGCTTCACAAATCAGCAAAGTTCTTACATTCATCAACTGTAAAGGATGTTTAAAGTCATTTATCCAGAAATCCTGATGGTTGCAAGTCTTCTCTGAATTTGAGTTCTGTTTGAATTAGACAATCCATTATCCTCACTATAGAAAATCCCAAACTGGAGTTCTTACTACAAAATCCTTGGCAATTTTTTCAGCTAGCAGACTCCTACCTGCCTCCTCTGGAAATTTTCCCCTACCTTCARTTTTCTTTACTCTGCTCTATTCACCTCTCTTCCAAGCAGATCAGAGAGATGATGAAATAGAGACCCATACTTTCACCTCAACAAACAAATATTTCAAACTCACTCAACTTAGTGAGACATGTTTCTCCTTCTCTTATGCAACAGCAGAAAATCTCTTGATCCTCTTCATTGTGCTCAACACTTTTTGAAACRTGGGCACTTGTCACACGTGTATTTTTAATTAACAATCCCATGAGGATCAGTTAAAATCTACTGTAATTTCCTGCTTATTGAAGGGTCAGTATGTGAGCATTTTTGAACACACCAATGTACAAGGAGCTTGTTCTTCCCTTGATATCTCTCAATGACACCGAGTCTTTTTTTTCACAGACATAACTTCCCTCACCCTTCAAATATGACCCATATTTTTTGGTGTTATATGGGACTGCCTTGAAACAGATGGGGTTTGTGTTCCTTCAACAGATCCAACCCATTGTGCATTTGTCACATTATCCTCAGTATTGACATAAATGTCAATGTAACATAATCAGAAAAATTGGTCTGCCATTGCCTCTTGCATTCTTATGGGTGAATTACACAAGTTTTGGGAGGGTGGACCAAGAACCAGCTCATGAAAGACTGAGCACATTTACTCTGTGATGGTTCTTCAAGTACAATTACACTATTTTAAAATTATTGGCCAGATAACAGCCCAATCTTTCTACACATGTTGACAATGTTGATATCTTTAGGATTTCATCATCTTTGTCTCTTCTTCCCCTTACTACTAGTGACTTTTTCTTTACTTGCATCCTGATTTAGTATTTTTATATTTATAATCTCTTCTCTATCTGTATTTAAAAATCACCTTGCACCTTTTCTCAAAAAGATAGGCTAGAAAATAAAAATAGTAATTTTTCTTTCTAGACTGAGTMATCARGTCRCTTAGAGGACTATTCCTGAGCAGARCACAGGGAGAGRCCCTCTTGTCAAAGTTAGTGTATCTGAAACTTTCCTGAGATTTAGTTCCTGGAAGTTCATGGCCTTCAGCACTTGTTGGGAGTTCTGGACTCACACTGACATGAAAAAACAACAGCAAACCTCTGTCAAGGTTGTCAGCTGTCAATTGGCCTTTCTCTTTTGAGATTGTGTCATTTCTACTTGATTTCTCCATGAAACTATTAAGGAACCCAGCCTTGCTTGAAAAATCTGAACCCTTAGTCAACCTTCAGAGGAACTGGAACTGAATTTTGAGAACTTAAAGCCAGGAGAGTTTGACTTTCTCTGGCCTTTTCTCACAGACATTCTGCACAGGTCAGATGCTGAGTAACAAGAGTGTAGCACAAACTGGCTCAGACCTTTCCTGCATGAGGGAAATACCAGCAGCAGCCTCCCAGCCAAACCCAGCTCACCCMGGGATGTGGGGCTGTGACAAGATGCTGATAACCTGAAATGCTCTTGCCTTTGTTCAATCAACAGTACAGACTGGAAAGAACCATAATCTTTTCCAGTTGTCTTTTCAACAATATTTATCACTTCACTTGCTTTTACCAAGTGTTTGGATGAAAGTTATAACAATTACAATCTCTGAAAAAAATTTCTCTGATATACTGATCTTTGCATTGTAAACAGAGAGTTCAGGACAGAGGGATATTTTTAAAAATCCAAATAGTGCAGCTCAGTTTTATTCCTTCTTTGATACTGTTCTTTTTTATGTTGYTACAGTATGTCTGCTCCATGTGAAAGTGAGGTTGCTATGGAAACTACTCATTATTTTTCAATAGTAGGCTAGCTACTTAATAAAAATCCTACATCTTTTTAATCCCTAGAGAGTCCTAATTTATCCCATACACAGACTTTGCTTCTTGACAGTTCCTTTAATATTCACTGCACTGCAGTGCACATTAATCTGAACATGTCCAACAAATCCACAACTTACTTCTGAAACCAACTTTCCAGAAAAGTTTGGGGTTTTTTAAAATTTTTTTTTTTTTAGCTTGTCTTTTACCTGCTTATATTTCTGTGAAAGACTGTAGGTATGAACAGCAAAGCCAAGAGTGAGCCTGTSTAAGAGTCAGACATGGAAGAAAAAATAATAAAATTCCTTTCTCTATAATTAATGGTAAAAGGTGCAGGRAGGGGGGATGGACCATGATCTGGTTARTCTGGAATTGGAGTTAATTCCTTAYGGTGCCACAGCCTTCCCTGGCCAGCACAGGCAACATTCTTGGTCTCTCCTTTCCTCAGTTCACCACCTGTAAAATAGGTGGTGTCTATTTGGTAAATGGGAACGAATTTCCAAAAGGAAATTTCCTGCTTGGAAATTGGAGCCCTCCCTGTTTGACAGGCCAAATTCACCAGGGATTGTCTCAGGCACTGGGGCCACAAACCACCAGGGCATCCAGAGGGTGGGAGCTGTGGGGACTCCACACTGTCACCATGTGTTAAACTTCCCACYTCTCTGCTTAGACATCAGACTGTCCCTCCAATTAATTTAATTTTTTTTCCCAAAGAAGCAAATTAAGTAATTATTAATGATTAATCAATTAACTCTTTCCTGCCTAAATCCTTTTTATATTGKGTTTAATATTCTACACTGGGTTAAGAGAATGTTGTTGGTTAAAGGTCCTAATTTCAGAACCTCTGCTAGTGTTTAAAAGAGACTCCTCTCTTAGACCAAATATTTATTCCCCCCTTGAGGATGTAACTATTCTGAAACATTCATTCCCCTCCAAGGATCTGACTATTCCCACATTTCTTACTATTTATTTGAGGCAGATCAGTGGTGGTTCAGTGGAGCAGCTCTTATCCGAACAAGAAAGAAAACCAAAGAAGCTGCAGCAGCTAATTCTCTCACCCTCCTTGTATTAGGCAGGTTCCTCAGATTACTGCAGAATTTACCTGCTCCACCAAATGACAAAACTTCTCCAATAATACATACTGAACAAGCAACAGGAACTCCAGAATTTAATGAAAGCAGAATTGGGCTAACAGAAAATTAAACTGTCTCAAGCATTTCAGAGATTACAAACAACAGTTTCATGCTTGATGTTGTGACTCTTTTTTTTTCCTCTAAATTTTCCTCCAGACAACCTTGCACRCAATTCATATGGGCAATCACAAGTAAACCTGATTAAAATTCAGCCACAGATGAGAGCAGCTAAAGGGAAATTTTTAACAGGTCTAGATTTAAGTCTTCCTACACATAATCAGCTTTTCCTCGTGGGATTTCTAAGAGGAATCAACTTTCTCATCATTCACTGCCTATCAGTCCTTGTACTGTGCCATTTAATCTCATTTTTAACACAGGAATGAACACATTGAGGCTTTTATACAATTCATGAAACTTCCCTTCTAGCAGGCTKCTTACAGGTATTCCATATCAATATCAGATAAYRTAAATAGATAAATAATTTGCCACACACAGTCTGAAAGGTTTAAAGTCTCAAATGCCTTTGCCATCAATTCAGGTAAAATACTTCCAACAGACTTAACATTCTCCCCAGCCTTTTTGTCTGGTTATTACCATCCTAGGACAAGAAACTCCAGAATTTATTCTTGTTCACTGCAATTGAAACTCCTTCCTGCGGGAGTTTTTGGCTTTTTCCTGACCTCAGCTCAGAAAAAATTTCCCCGTGACTCTTTTTGTATTGCAATTTTACCTCATTGAACTCTGTCACTATTTTAGCATTTCCCAAAATACAGAATATGACCCACAACGATTTTTGAAGTTATGTAGTCCCTGAACCTACAAAGCTCATAAATATATCCTAAACAGCTTAACTGAACCAAAGAGTTAATGGTACATTGTAGGTGGACACACAGAGAGTTATAAATTTTATTCAAGGAGATTTCAATAAGAAAGCTGAAACTGAGATGAATTTAACTGRAGGGTAGGAAGCAGAGTGCTGGAAGGGCATTAAAGCACTGAGAATGGGACTCTGCAGCTCTTTCCTGAGCCTTATTTCTCTCAGCAGAAAGAATTTCTGCTCAGCAAACCCTGCCCTCTGGTGACTAAATGCCATTAGTGCCATGCATATATAAATATTTGGGGGGTTGCCTCTTTGCACATACCTTGCCACAAAAAAYGCAAGCAAACATCCATTCAGTGGCATGATTTGGATTTTATTTGTTCCTTCTTCAGATAATAATGAAACAATATTGGGTTTTTTCTTCTGTTTCAGAGAAATGTTCATACTACCTATCCTGTACATTATGTATATAAATATTTCGTATTATATTCACCCCTCTTCTTTGGAAACAGCCAGCCTGATCACACAGTGCTACAGATTTATTGTCCATAAATAAAGGACACCTTTGGATGGACAAACATCATATTTGTACAATCAGAAATCAAAGCCTTCCACAGACAATAAGAAAATTGTGAAATGCAGGTATGTACATATCTTCGACAAAACCCTTTTTTTTCAGAATTCCTATTCAACTGTTTTATTTAAAGTTGTTTGCTAAACTATTTTCCTAAACAGCTATCAGCTCAGCACACAACTGTCCTTCTTTCTGAGCATTATAAACAGTGTCTGCCCCCCTCCCATGGTGCAAAACTTGTGTGGTTGTAGCATAGACATCTTTTCAATTGCTCTAAACCAAAATCCAGGCAGGCATCAAAACCAAAATAGCAGTTCAGGGGCAGAGATCAGCAGGTCACTGGATTTTTAGAGCAGTTGCCAGAGTTTATATATTCACTGGCAACTCTGCTGAGAGCTGCCAGGTGCACACATTGTTTCTCTTCCAAAACTGAGAAATTACCAGAATTTTCAGTGGATTTTTTTTTTTCCCTGTCAATTGTTAGGCAGCATCAAGGCCTGGCACAGAGCTTGTCATGCTGAGACACACGTGGACAGGCAGGTAGAAAGGGAAGGGAGAGGCCCATAAATCACAATTTCTTCCCTGTCCGATGGCTGCACACCACAAAATATTACATTTTTTGCCAGTCCCAGGCGGGGAGCTGCACAGTGGAGAAAGAGTTGGGTGCCAAGTTGCAGAGAATCCTTTAAAACAGGCTCCAAGTGACCCCAGAGCACTTAGCTGGGRCTGGAGGACAGCTGAAAGGCTGGAAACAGCTGGGAAAACTGGTTACCAGAGAGCACATCTATTGCTCTCATTACACCACTCATTCCATGGTGTTAAACACCACAGCTCCTGCAAAGATGGCTTGAGAAGGTGTTAAACAGATACCACAGCCAGGAACTTCCTGCCCTCTCCATCCTCTGCCAGGAACACCAATGTCTGTGGGGCCACATGATGACACCATGGGGAAGCCAGAAATTACCCCAGCAAAGGGACTAAAGACAAGTTTTACCCAGAACTCACCCTTGGCTCCCAGCACTGGAACAGGCAGTTAAATAATTCCCATTGCACATCATTCTGTTCCAAAAATTGAAAAATTCTTCTAACCCTCATGCAGTGGAGAAGCAAGGGAGRGAAAGGTGCTGCTGAGCAGCAGTGGAAGATGCCTGCTGGCTCCCCAGGCTTATCATGCCAGTCAGAAAAGCTGCTCCCCTGGCCCAGAGGATTCACTGGGGAAGCAAAACACCTGCAGAGACCAAACCCAGCAAAAGCAGTGTGGGTGCTCCTGCTGCTGCTCCAGGGAAGTGTCCTTCTGCACAGCCTAAGGAAAGGAGAGTGCCCCAGGCAAGAGCAAAGCCACCCAATGTCCTGAAGCTGCACCAGGGGAGGTTTAGATTGGATACTAGGTGTTGGGGAAGATGAAACAGGAAAGCCTTATAAATATGATTGTCTGGCAAAAGATTTTGAGAATATAGAAGCTATAAGTGAGATTGACATGAAAGCAAGCTTTGAGATACCTGAGCTACTGAACAACTGGAAAACAATGGTGTGGCTGGCTGAAGGTAATCCCCTTTTGATGGAACAATACCTCTGCTTGCAGACAAGTCCAAGGGTCCAAGCAGACCCTACAGCTTGGCAGAAGGGGCCCAAAGAGTAGTTTTTAGGGTTTAAAATGTAACACAGTATGGTAATGTAATGACTCTTATAGGCTGTATGTAAATGCTATAGGATTTGTATCTTGTACTAGATTGGTTAGTGAGAATCAGAATATTCAACACAGAAGATTTATTGCATTGTAATGGGAGCCCATGCTTTTACCCCTTTTACTCTCTTACCCTTTTGCTCTCTTGCCTCTCTAACTCCCTTACCCTCTCATCCTCTTTACCCCTCTCTTCTCTCGGGCCTGCTCTGAGCTGTGGCTGGCAGCTCCCAGCAGGGCCCTGCACCCAGGCCCTTTGCAATAAACCCCAAGTTCCACAACCTGGCTTCAGAGATCTCTCATCTCCATCCGTCCCCACCATCCTACCCCTTGATGCTCCTATAACTAAGAAAATATTTCTTCACTGAAAGGGTTTTTAAGCATTGCAACAGGCTGCTCAGAGAAGTGGTGGAAGAACTCAATGTCTGGAAGGGTAATAAAAACAGGTGGAAATGGCACTTGGGGACGTGGTTTTGTGGTGAACAGGATTAATAGCTGGATTCAATGATCTTGGAGGTCTTTTCCAACCTTAATGATTCTTGGATCCTACGATTCTTGCTAATGCACAAGGCAAAGGCAAAGCAGGCATGAAAAAAACAAATAAAGCAGTAAGAACAACAGAGCTCAAAGCAAAATCAAGAGAACGATTATCAGGCTAAGAGGAGACACATTTTAGGCTTTGCTACGTTCTCTCAGTCACAGCCCTACTGCTAATTAGAACAGATACCATTTTCAGGCAGAGTGGGATTTTCAAGTTMATGGTGCCCTTAAATTTTTTTTCTGGCTTTCATTGCTATTCATGGCACAGGAGTTTGCTGTCACTTACCCTGACTCAGCAAAGGTCTTACATGTGTGTGGGTTAAAGTTCATGCTCAAACCAGTATGGAGTGAGAACCTCATGTATGGAGTGAGAAAACCCAGTATGGGTTTTGTGCTGAGCCAGGAGCCCCASAGGAGTGCCTGGAGTTCCTGATCTCAAGGCAGGGATGCAGCTGTGCAAGCTGCCCTCAGCAGCTGAAACAGAGCAGGAGGCTCAGGTGTGGCTCTGGGCTCAGGGCACTCACTCATGGATAAGGGACACATGGGCACAACCTCAAGTCAATGTGACACTAAAGCAGCTCAGAACTGCCCTGGAGCTCAGGAGGTGTCAAGAGCCAACAGGTGCCAAAGAACCAGAAAATCTGGGGCACAACTAGAACTTGGAGCAGTGGGAGAAACCAGAGCACCCTACCATCTAACAGCAAGCTTGGGCAATTGAGTTCAACACAGTTTTCTACAGAAAGACTGCATAACAGGATGGCCAGCAAGATGGGCTGTGCCACTCCCAGGTGCCTCGAGGCTGATGAAACATCATGAGGCTTCAAGGATTGTTTCAAAAAAACAAGGATCTTCCAAAATCTTTTATGTGTGGCACGAGTTCCAACTAGGCTGAAATTGCACAGTGCAAGGGCCAGTGGCTCAGGCCCTGGATTTGCAGCACTGAGTGGCTCCATCAGCTCACGTGCCCACACAGTAGGGCCAATGCAAAGGAGGGTTTCTGCTGTTGCAATGATTGTCAAATTGCTGATTTACTGAAGACATGCTGAATGGCTTGGAGACAGAGAACATTTCTTTATTGCTGACAATGTTGAGCCTGTTCTTAGTACTAAATTGCTGGAAAAGGAGGGAGAGAAAAGGCAATTTACTTGCAATTGTCTYGTCTCCAGTGCTTGCTTTATATTCTTGTTTTTGTCTCCTCATCTGCTCCTGCCATAAATTCCTGGCTGTGCTTGTGAAGCCTTTTTCCTGTACCTCAGTGCCCAAGGGATGCAAGCCATACACTGAGCTCACCTTCTGTCACAGGGCCTCGGGAGGGCACCACCAGAGGCTTTGAGGGAACACTGTGATCTTCATTTCAGTGACACGTCCTGTTCATGCTATTTTAATTGTGGTTTAGTGGCTTCCAGCCAAGGCAAGGAGTGAATTTCAGGGCAGAAGGCAGACAGCTTTATACTTTCACTCCCATCTCTGATACCAGCCACAGCTTCAAACCACCCTGTAACTTGAACAGTGCATTACAATGCACGAGYGTGCCAGCCTGGTGGCAAAGCTCCTAAGATGAAAAGCAATGACACACATCTCTCCTCCTTTTTGTGCTCATTGTCCCTTWCTCTCTTTCTCAGTTTGTCTTCCCTTCCTTTTATCTTCACCTCTTTTCCTGGAAATGTGGAGAACTTGTACAGCAGTTTGAAATTCGTGAGTTTTACGCAATTCTCACCTGGGCGCTGAAAATCAAAGTGAAGTCTGAGTCACACTGCTTAGGAGAGACTGGGGCCTTCTGTCCCCACTCCAGCACAGACTCACAGCACGAGGGCAAAAGTACAGCAAGAGTGGGCTCCCACACATTTTCTTCAGCATGTTAACTTTGCAGGAATCTCTTCTGCCCTCCCCACACCATGTATTCCAAATATACTGCTGATATAATGCAGAGACCTCCAGGACATCCAGACCTTCACTGGTCACCCTCACTTAGGGAAACCAAAGGAGTTTTTCACCTCATTGGTGAATAATAATACATTTCTTGCTTAAAGTAGTTTGGCAAATTTATTGCATTGCACCCAGGGGTTGCTCTGACTAGACACAAGGTCAGCCTCTGTCCCAGTTTCTCTGTTTTCTAGGCAGTAATTTAGACTGCAGATGGGAGTCCTGTTCCTTGATATACTGACTTAAGGGACATAAGGGGAACAATCCCACTCTGTCCCAAAAAAAAGAAGTTTACCTTACTGATTCTTAGAAATAAAAGGGGATAGGGGCTGGCCAGGTCCTGTGTGGAAACACAGAACTGATGGCTTCACTGCAGGGGTAGAGCAAGAAGTGAAGGGCACATCAGGGCTCAGGGGCACAGGAACAGCAATGTTTCTTTCAATTTATTCTCTTCTTACAGAAGACCTTTCTTTCTTTCTTTCCTTTCCCCTTCCAAGAGCAGAGAGTTAATCTTTGAAGCTCAGTGCCCCAGGATTCTGTGTGTGCCAGAAGTTTATATGTGTTTGTATGAAAATCCAGTGACATGGCCYTGGGCACAGAAACATCCTCAGCCACAGGCTGCAGGGAGGACATGCTGGGGCAGCTACAGAGTCTGTTTACACTTGTCTAATATTCTTTCTCCAGGCTACTGACAASTGTCAAGGAAATGAAAAGAGAAACTATTTTGACCTTTGGAGTGRTCCAGTCTACACTCTGCTATGCTGTAATATTGGAATTTACTTGGTGACTTCAGCTTTCTTKTAGAAGCTSAACACCTGAAATTATAGAAGCAAATCATAAAAGGCCTTAAGGGACTTAGAATTGTTTAATCTCCTGATTAAATTAATCAAATTTTAAATTGTGTAGGCTTGAATTTACAGTTGCTGGGAATTTGCAATATTAATGCTACACACCTTTCATTTCAATGTTTGCCTCCTCTATTTCTCCTAGACAGTGCACTGATCAACAAATAAAGATAATTTTTTCCTGCTGTCCTGTGGCAGCAAGGAGCTGGGAGGCAGCAGGAGTTAGTCTGTACACTGCTCTGGGTGCTCCTCTCCCTGTCTGTGATATGTGCAAGAGAACAGCACAAGCATTCCCTGCCAGGGGACACAAAGACACTTGGGCAGCACTCCTGGTCCTGTGATGGAAAAGGGACCATGATGGGAACCCTTGGAGTTCCTCCACATCCTGTGCACCATCCCAGAAGCAACAAGGGAACAGAAAATTCCTGGATCAGGAATGGTGTGGCCAGCAGGAGCAGGGAGGTCATTCTGCCCCTGTACTCAGCACTGGTGAGGGCACACCTGGAGTGCTGTGTCCAGGTCTGGGCCCTCAGTTTAGGAAGGACATGGAGGGGCTGGAGCACATCCAGAGGAGGCAACGAGGCTGGAGAGGGGCTGGGAACACAAACCCTGAGAGGAAGCCCTGAGGGAGCTGGGGGTGCTCAGCCTGGAGAAAAGGAGACTCAGGGGTGCCCTCATCACTCTCTGCAGCTCCTGAAAGGAGCCTGTGCTCAGCTGGGGCTGGGCTCTTTCTCCAGCAGCACTGACACAACCAGAGCACACAGCCTCAAGCTGCACCAAGGGAAATATAGGTTGGATATCAGGAAAAAGTTTTTCACAGAAAGGGTGATAAAGTTCTGGAATGGCTGCCCAGGGAGGTGGTGGAGTCCCCATCCCTGGGTGTGTTTAACAAAGCCTGGATGTGGCACTGGGTGCCAGGGTTGAGTTGAGGTGTTGGGGCTGGGTTGGAGTCGATGATCTTGAAGGTCTCTTCAAACCCAGTGATTCTGTGATTCTGTGAAAAGTAGAATGTTCCCTCCCAGGAGGGAAAGAAAGCTACCCAGGACTGTTCCAGGTGGCAAAACAGACATGCTCAGCTGAAGCTGAAAAACTGATCAATGTGGAGTCCAATGCTTCCCTGGGGATTTCCATCGACTTTGCTTCTGAAAAGAAAGGAGTTCACTACTCTGTGCATAGATCTGGAGACTGGCAGTCAAGAGGAATGGCAGAGCAAACCCAAATTCAAACCATTAATGGTGTCCCAACAGAGCAGCTATAACCCAGGCTCCACTGGAGCCCACACCCCTCATGGCCCTCACAGGATGGCATTTCAAAATTCCTGCAGAGAGGTTAATGCACACATGGTCAGCTTTAAGCTGAGATCTCCAGCTCAGATCACAGGGTCATTCTCAAGCCCTGGGGCTGGCCATGAACAATTTATATTCCATGGCCCATATCCCATCCCAAATCAGCACATGCAGCTCTCCAGAGGCATGCAGAGGGGTTTGTTCTGTGAMCTGAGGGGCTCATTGAGATTCTAGTTACAAAACAGGTTACTTCAGGGATGCCCACAGTTTGAATAATTTAAAGTCAAACTGGACAAACACAAGAATGCATTATGCAGAAAAGCCCATTTTGGAAGGATAGGAGATAACCTTCTTAGTCTCATCTCTCTCCTCATCACTTCTTAACTGTGTTAAGAACTTTAGCTGGAAAATGTTTTTCCCAGCAGAGTAACATTGGGGCCATCCAGTGAAGYGCCTGTTTAAAAATCAGACCTAAGCACATCAGGAAAACCATCCTTAGCTGCAGTGCTGAGGACTTGGAAATGTACCTGGTGAATCATCAGATCTCTGAAAATCAGCTTCTCCAGCAGCTTCMATTTCAATTTCAAAATACCCTAAGCTATCAGTGTCAGTTACCATCTACCCTCTTGCCCCCTTAACAGGAAAGAGAAATTAATCTTTCTCTCTGCATCAGTAGTGGCTTCGGTCAAAATGTTTTTCTGCACATATTTCCAGACTATTCTCTTGGTYCTTTTGTGACCATTATTCTATTTTTTATTTCTGCTTTTTCTCTCAATAGGCTGTTGTGTTTGATCACACACCTATAGTWCATTTTCTGTAAGAGAACTGGCTGTTCCCCTCCTTACTTATTTTTCTCCTCCATTTTCTCTTTTTTATCCTTGAATTTCTTTTGGGGTTGCATACAGAAGCCACAAATCCATCATTTATATGGCCAAGGTAGAAGACTGTAGGCCACCTCCACAGAYACTTAAATGCCAAAGCCCAGCAAAGTTCAATTCTCTCCCAGACCAAACTCTAATATTCAAGCTAATTATTATTATTATTTGTAATATTTTTTTATTTAAAAAAAAAAAGTGGTACATTCTAAATCTTCATTTTCTGTTAAAAGTATAACAGRCAAACACTACTAGAAGTGAACTTTTTCACCTAAAATTCAGCAATATCATTCCACAGAATTTCCATTCTGATCAGTCCCAYATAGACAATAAACAGGAAGTTCTCTGACTCCTAAGTGCTAAGAACTAATTTGAATTTCATGACAAGAGATAGGGATCAGGGAGAAATAAATTAAGAAACACTGTATATCTCCATGCCMAATGGCAGGAGACTGCAGCCCACTCTCTTTGTTTTAGCAGGTTCAGGTCCCTGGAGCAGCGAAGCCCCAGCAGCAAGTTCAGCAAGGTTGGCCATGCAAACACAAACTTCCTGTCCCTGGCAGCCATGAGGAGCCCACAGTGAGATTTGTGGTGCCAGAAATAATTTCCTAATGGCACCCAGTCAAAATAACCTTTTATCAGACATGGCTACACCTACAGGAGTTGCAGCTCTACCTCCACAGTTGCAGTAATTCCTTTCCAAACATTTGCAGCAGCAAAAGAAGAGGTATTTTAAATGGCATTAAATGTAGTATGTAGAAAAAGAAGTTTTAAAAAAGTGGCATTATCACAGGCCCACATTTATAGAGCAGTAGTTTCTTGCCCCAACAAATATATTCAATGATAGCAATGTTTTCAGCCTCTTGGAAGAGATCAATGCTTGAAATGTGAAGCCAGACAAATTCAGAAAAGTCCAGGTGAAAAAGGAGGCACAGAGTTGAGAGCAAAGTCATTAATGGCTGCATGACTTAAACACTCTGATGTACTCTGTGTCACTGGGGCATGGTTAGGTCACAATTAGACTCAAAAAGTTCCTCAGCTGAAAGCCAGCACAACTCCTGGAAGCTCATGACCTGTGGAAGGAAGGTGTCAGTCCCAGGGCTTCAGAACCATTCCACCTCAGGAGCACTTYGCAGTTTTGGAGATGCTTCCAGCCACACTCCCTGCACTGCTGGGCCATGCCTGGGWGGGATGAGGCACAGCTCTGGCTCCCAGCATCTGCCACACAACCCTGGCAGCAGCAGCAGCAATCCGCCTCTTATCCCACGGGCAAGGAATTGTGCAACGTATTCCTGACAAGAACTTCCTTTCCTAAAGCTAAAGAGATGGGAGGAGGAGGGAGGGGGGATGAGTATGGATGGCATGGAATGGATGGTAGGATGGATGGAATTGGATGATGGATGGTATGGATGGATGGATGATGATGATGGTGGTGGTATGGATGATGGACTGATGACTGGATGATGGATGGATGGAGTGTGTGGATGGATGGATTGGATGGACGATGCATGATGATGGATGGATGCAATGGATGCGATCGGATGGATGGATGGCATGGATGGATGATGGAGCGAGATGGTATGGATTGGATGATGGATGGTGTGGATGGAAGGTGTTTCCATGGATCACATCTGACATGTGAGATAACCAAACAAACCAGAGCAATTGGATGACTGCAATTAACTTACCATCTCTAGTAAGTGCACCATTTCTTAATTATTAGAGTCCAGTTTAGCTGACATGATGAAATGCCATGCAGGAATGTGTCCTTATGAATTCTGAGTCGTTACAGATATAATCAACACAATGGACACCCAGACATTTGTTCTGGGAAGGGTGAGAAGACAATGAGCTGTCCAATTGCAGAGGAGATGAGAGGCTCCCACCAGTCTCAGGGAAGAGAAATATACATTATTATTAGTGGAATGTTAAAGCAACAGGTCATCATTATCAGGAAATGTAGAACAAGATGACTAGGACAGGGATAGGGATGCTGAGCTTTATGCACTAAACAATTCAAGTGAAAATCACAAGTTTTCTGAGATTTTGAGCAGCAGAGCAGATTGCTCTCACCCACAGTGACCAGTCCATCTCTATGTCATCAAAGTGCCACTCACAGATCAAGAGTGCACTGGGAGGGGCACAAACGGCTAACAGGATGGATTGTTCCTTGGGGGCTAGGATTCTCAAAGGATGATTGCTCCTTGGGATCAGGTGCAAACGGACAAGCTGCAGCAAGCAATAAAATCATCACTTGGCTGCTGATGTGCAATAACTTTCTTTGTGCACACTCTTAGCCCATGGAAATGTGAGGTAATTTGGATTATCTTAGCCTTTACAGGGCTTACTGCCTGAGAGCTGCCACATGTGCCTAAACTTTGTSATTTCTGCTTTACCAGGTAGATGCAAGCTCATTGCAAACATCAGGTGTGCAAGCTGCCCTTGTTGCAATAAWTATGCCAGCACTTTTCCAGCAATGCACAAACTCCTGTTCTTTACATCACAGGAGCTCAGGGTAACTGGGGAATATTGAATATTGCCTGGTGCTCTCAGAGTTACAAGCTCTTTACTGGTTTATTATTCAAACCTGAAATCACAGCTCTAATCCAGCAGGTTTTTGTGCCCAGRRGATCAGATGAACTGAACATAATCAYGGAAAACAGTGAACACATCTATGTCTCCAAGTAGTTTAGAACTACTCCTTTTAGCATAGGATATAGCACCAAATACTGCTCTATTTGGTATTAAATCATAATCTATTATTCCTGGATGCAAACTAATAAATATTTACAGGCCAAAAACTGAAATTTAGCTTTCTTTAGAGAAAGAATTCTCAACAGTCTCAGGAATCTCACCCTTACTAACCTTACTTCCAAACAGACCACACTTTAAACTTGYTTTCCTCTTTGTGATCAATTCTATGCAAATCATCTTCCCAAAATACATTTGTATCTTTAGAATACACACATGAATAATTTCTTCTGCATTCATTCATAAAYTTGTTTCTTTTAATTTTCTTCCTCAAATTTAGTCCTTTGAGCCACTCAAGACCAGGAAGATTTCTATCTTCCAGGTACCTGAAGTTTCTCCAGACTCAGAATTTGGAAGCAGATCTTCTGTAATATAAAGCAATAAAATAAAACATCCTGTGGTGCTCTATCTCTCTCCTAGCAGGAGGACTCCTGCTTTCCATTAAGCAATGATGAACATTTCTTCCTRTTGACTCCTCCAGGAACTCTTCTAAAACCCTGAGGATGCTCTGTCTTATTAAAAGTAGGAAAAATTTCTATGTATGTTACACCAGCTGTGAAGTTCTGCCTAAACTCAGTGCAGATACACACAGAGCAGAAAAATGAATGGGAGACAATATTTCAATTAYTCTTTCTCAAGAATAAAAACACTGAAACTACAAAAAGATAAGCATCTTTTGAATAGCTTTGATAGAGAAAAACTGGGTGAGGTAACAACTAGAATTGTACAACTAGAATAATTATGTTTTTGTGGAAAGTTTTTCTTTTCACTTAGTTGTTTTTGTCCCCCTGTTGACCTCCTGGAATTTTATTCTTGTGTATCTCAGGCTAAAGATTTTGGATATATGCTTGGAGGAGATACTGTCATTCTTTTCCATGTGAACTAATCCACGTTGCATGGATCAGCTTAAATGATTATGTAGGTCAGAGAATTCTCAGCCATGGGGATGAGAATTGGAAATAAACCCACACACCTGGGTTTAAAACTGCTGCTMGGCCTGTTTAATTATCTATACAAGGTGGTAGGACTTCTATAAGGCAGACCCATAAAATCCTGTATATTTGTGATTAGGAAAGTTTCTGAAAGATGATTTCACCCATCTGGACAGATTGCTACAACTTCCTTATTCTATTTTAATTTAGTCTAAATTAAATTGTCATTGCCAAAACTGTCCCTAAAGTCAGGACAACCTTGTCATTTTAATGTAAACTGAAATTAGAGAGTTTAGAAAGAAATCAGTTTATTTGGAGAACTGCTCAGCTAAGTTTACCTAATTACCCCAGCACAAACCACATCTCCTCAGTGCCAGAAACTGCATCAATACCAACAGCAAGGTAAGTTCTACCAAAATAATTTATTGTTAATGCATATTACAGAAGATATTCAGGTGCATACAAAAGGAGAACAGATAGTGAGTGGAAAGGGGTCAGAGCTGTTGATCTAATTTCCTAATGAGTCAGGTAGAAATTACTAAAACAAACCCTTTGCTATCAGAAAAGAGTTCAGCATTCTAAATTAATTTCATATTTCCTGCATTCTGACAACTATGAACCAGAGAGAAAAGGAACCTCTTTCCCCACAACAGCTGATCCTTAAAGAGGATGAGAACAAAATTATTTTCAGTTCCTCCATTAACTCAAAGGTCTGTAGTCACTCTCCTGCMTTTAATCCACTAATGAACCTCTGGGGACTCTGTTTGCTGACATGCAATGCCACCTCTTGTTTTCCTGCTGGCTTTTATAAGAGCAGGTTGTTTCTGTACACTCAGCTGGGGTCTACAAAAGGTTCAGTTTTAGGAAGAAGTCAGCTCATGAGAGARGAATCTGAAGGGCTCATGCACTTGGAAGTTTTTCTACCCACAAGACCAGTTACACTAATAAAAGAAATTACTTCTCCCTACAAGTCTTGCTTTAACTCCAAGCACAGCACATTTTTGGGGTCTCTCTGGAACTGATACAGTGCAGTGCAACCCTAATTTAGCCTCATCCTCAAGCACTCAGGGATTTCTGATGGAAGCCCTCCCTCAGGAGTCACTGGGGCCATGGTGACATGCATGACTGGAAAGCAGCAGCATGCAGTAAATGAAGTGCTGAGCTGGAAAGGTGGAGGAGGAACAATTTCATGACTAAGCAAGAYGTGCTGAAGACACAGATGATTTCCCTGTTTCTCATGCAGCCACATTCTGTGGTGCTGGGCAAAACATTGAAGCTGAATTTTGCTAAGTGAGCACTACAGCGTTACTTGCTTCACAAATGTTCACCTCTGGGACTTCTGGTACTGTCTGAGAAATGCTGAGGGTCAGCACTGCCACTGGGGTCACAGATCTGTGTTTTAGACTCCCACAAAAATAGTCTTTGCCTCTCAGTATATAGGATACATTAGGAATTGCTCCTTAGCTCAGGGGAATAAAACCCTCCTCATGTTCAGCAGCTGTCCCATGAAAACAAATTCACTAGGTTTTGAGAAACATTCAAAAAATTGTGGCAGTAAATGCTAGAAAAGAGTGCAAATTAAGCAGTGTCTGAAAAGAGTACAAACTAAGGCCCAAGGCCATACCTTAAACAAGGGGCAGGAAATCAAACATTGAAGAGGTTTTCATTTAAGGACTGTGAGCACAGGAAGAGGGGTCCTGTGCAAAAAACCCAAACACAACCACAGTGACATGCAATCATTTAATTAAAGATGCACAGAATGCTCAAGGAAATTAGAGTAATGAATACAAGAAAAAATTAATGAAGAGATTCACTAGAGCAACAAAAAGTCCAGCACTGTTGATATTTTTTGGAGTGGTGATTCCTCTGATGCATCTAAAGCAGCCCTGAAAAACCTCTACCAGCAAACTGAAAGTTTACAGCAGGGTGARTAATCAGTGGATAAATTAGTTCTGACTAATGTGAACGATCAGCAGCTGAAAGCTTGCACTGCATCAGTGCAACAAAGAGCTTGTGGTACCCTCAGCTCTCCCACAGGAGCCTTGCACTGAGCCCTGCACAGCTCTGGCACRAGGGACCCTCATCCCTGGGGCACACACAGCCCTGGGGAGGCACTGATTTAGATGGACTGTGTGTTTGGTGACATGTGAAATTCCAGCTCAAATAACCATAAAAATCCTGAGTCCTCAACACATATTAGCACTTTGAAGCAGGATGAGCTCTGCTGCTTGATCTTTGCTGTCTTGAGAAGTAGGAAAAAAAAGAGTTTYAGTGCCACACAGTTTGGACATTTTGTTGGCTGAATAGTTTCTAGCACAATGCCTTTTAGCCCAGGGCTTAGAAAAACCATCAAGAACAGAAAGCTCAAGTAAGATTATAGGATATAACAAGAACACTTCATCTTAACAGCAGTGTGGAAACAATATCAGACRGCTTTTCTTGCATAACCAAAATCTCCTGAAAAATCTACCCAATACAACCTAGGGATTTAAATGTTCCTGAAAAATTAAATGCCACACAGGAAGAGAAGCCAGCTTTCTAACTCCCAGTCATGTGCCACAGCCATGRGTCTGGCTGATTTACTGCTCATGTGCAGCTTGCCTTCCCTCTGCTGCTGGCATGAGATACCTGGAGGTTACTTTGGCAATTTCCACCCCATCAACATCACTGCTGTCCTGATCACCCAATCCACCCCTGTGCACTTGTGCAAAGCTGTCCCCTGCATCCTCTAACCACACTGCAGAGCACCAGTGTCACTGCTTCCCCTCAGCACCCATTCCAGAAAGCACCACTTCTGCTCTTTCCCTCCTGCACTGCTCAGAAAAGGAGAATTCCCTTCTCCTCTCTCAGTGCTGGAATAACTGGTAAGAAATTTGCTGCCTCAGAGCAATCCTGCTACATTAAACCTCTTCCCAGGTATGTGTGTCATCACTTGATTTGGAGAAGTGGCTGCGTTAAATCAGCCTGGGCTGTGGGTCAAGTTCTCACAAGTGCTCAGGGCCACACACAGCAAAGGACACAGCTGCTCACAAGCCATCCCCTCACTGGCATTTAGAGCCCACTGTGAGCTTGAAAAATCAGCACTAGGGATACTGAGGGGAAGAAGCKAACAGGAATTGCCTGGCATTGCCTGTGGTAGCCCTTCTTGGGTCATTTTTACTCTCACCTTCTGCTGAGGAGCACAGCCCTTCATCCTGGCACTCTGACCACCACCACCACCACACCCAGCCATGCTCACCTTTCCTCAGTTTTCTTTCCAGCTCTCCTGTGTTTCCTGTGTTCAGAAAGGRCAGGAGAGAGGAGAGCCCTCCTGGCTCTGCAGCAGCAGCCAAGAGCTCAGCCTGGGAGATGGGGTCTGGAACAAGGCTGAGGATGAATCCCAGACTTCTCACCAGACAAATGCCACACAGTCATGGGCAGSTTTGCTCCTCCAGGGGAGGCCTCTAAAACAATTTGTGTTTCATTACTCTAACATTCCAACACATGYTAAACCCACTCTGAGCCCATACAGTGCATTGAGCTCTTGAAAGGCACCAGGTGTGCTCCTACATGAAGTGAACTCTTGCTCTGCCTGTTTGTGACAGGAAACACAGAGAMACTTTATGAACTTGTGTGCTTACAGCTGGGAAATTCTGTCACGTGAGCAGCACTGCTCCTATAGCCTGGAGGTGATTTGTATTAAAAAAGGAAAATACTCAGTGAGTCCATTCAAACTCAGCTCAGTGTTCTCAATCATTTGAATGTATTGATCTACTAAATTCTCCTAAAATCTACAACTCAGGTAGTCTGGAGATAATGTTCATATACTACAGTGGTCCTATARCAGAAAAAAAGCTGTCTGATATTCTGAGTTTCTCATCCATAGGCTTTTCTTTGCAAACTGTCTTTGTTATGGAGATAGGCAAAGCTACTATGAAAGACTCTGGGACTCTSTGTAGAAACACTAAAGCCAAGCAAAAAAAAAAGAACCTACAATTCTAGAACAATAAGGGAAAAAGAACTGCACTGAATTAGATTTTCCCCCACAGAATATTTGCTGCATTAATGTCTATAGATGCTGCTGCCCTCCTAGTGACAGACCTCTTGACATCTTCCCTCTGGAAATGAAAAAGTGTTTGGCCTACAGGGGAGGTAGCTGGAAATGTTTAGAGAAATATCATAGACATCTGACACAAGTTGTTTGAAATGCAGCAATCAAGGGACTCTCAAATAAACCTGACTGAACTATCTTAAAAATACCTTTAAAGGACAGATTCAGCCTTGTCTAACCCATTTGACTGTGATTATTTTTTTAAACAAACACAGAGTCTAATAACCTTTACCTCATCTGGAGACTCTTTGAAAAGATGYTTAGCCTGCATAATCAAAACTGAGCTCCTGTTACCTAGCTGGAGGCAGAGACCTCTTCACTGGCTCATGCAAAATTTCAATATGTTTAGTTTAAAAAGTGGCCTTTATGWTTTCTCTGCTTCCAAGGGCAGGTATACAATATCAAAAAATAAGATTTCTGAGATCTAGCCTAAAGCTAGATATATCTTTTATCTTTGCCCAGCCTTTCTAGAAGACTCTTACAATACTTCAATGCTCAAGATCATGAAAATCTTGTTATTTCCTGCCTAAAACAWTTTATGACCATATCAGAGCCATAAATTCTTATTCCAACAATATCTTTCATTTAAAAAAAACTTGACTGTCTCCAGGGAAGGGCCCATTGACCTGAATAAATGAGAATCAGTGATTGTTGAAGCTGACCAAGAAAAATGCTGCAAATGCCTCAATCTGACAATGAAACTTTCTCCTAGATAGATATCCTGAGGATGAACAGATTCKCCATTCCATCATTATCAGCAGAAGGGAAAGCCCAAGTCATGGAAAATTCTAATCTCCCGCTTTGATAAGAGATAAGACCTATTAAGTATAAAAAGCCTCTTTGTCTTTCAGTCAGCACACAAATTTTCATTTGGAAACTCTGAAGATTATGTCACTGTGATGTAAAAAACATATTTTGGTGCTGCACCTAGCTGGAATTCTCTGAGCTCCAGAGGAAAAAAAGAGAAGTAAGCACTAACTATGAGATATTTTCTAAGTTTTCATCAGAAAGTTCAGCAATGTCAGCAGACAAACTCTCAAATAACCCATTTGATTGAAAGCCACCACCAGATTTCTTCACCCGATCTTAGAATTTGGGGTATCTAAACTGAGGTTAAGAGGCTCAGTTTCCAAATATCTGGTTGCCCATTTACCCCTYAACTAGCTTCTGCTTCACATTCATGAAAAGAAATGGGAGAGAAAAATAAAACAGTCACATTTTCTTGCTTGTTTGGAAAGTCACAGCCAGCTCATATGAAAGGAGGGAGAGGGAGAGAGGAAAGGCATTCCCTAATGCCCAACAYGCATTTTACAATCAGTCCATAAATCATCCTTCTTCTCTTTGTAGAAATGCCCTGAGCAGAACAGAGCACTCCTGGAATGGTTCATTACTTACAAACATTTGATGRAAGTGGATTCAGATTTTGGTTTATGATCCAACATGCTGGAGGAAGAYGAGTTTTCTAGATGAGACACAGGCTGTACACACAAAGCAAACTGCTCCTTTCTGCTTTTCAGTGCTGTCCAAGGTGCTGGGTTAAAGAAAAACCCAGGAGTGTGCTGCTGCCAAAATGAGCCCCACAGTTATCACTTATCCCTGCTCGAGACATTGATCCTTGTACAATTCATCTTCACAGCATCATGGCAAATAGGAAAAACCTCTGTTACACAGTTCCTTTATAATTTYTTTCTTTAAGTTACTTTAAGTCTTGCAGTTTATGAGTCTTTCCCTCAATTATGGCCTATCTCAGCAATCTGCCTTTCAAGCAACGCTCACCAAACCTTTCTCAGAGGCCCCTGGAGCCTGCTGATTGAGCTGTCTCACAGAAGCCTTGCTATTGGTACACCTTTGGAGTGCTTTTAATCATTTTATGAAGTTAGGAAATCCTCATCTATTAAACTGCAGCGGACCACAGAGAAATTTTATGGCTTGTCACCAATCGAGACCAGCTGAAAGGAAAGCAGAACAGTGCTTTCAAATTAAATTACAGTTTTTCAGCTTGGACTGGCACAATCTGTCTTCAGCAAAAGAAGGGCCTTGTGTGGCACTTTTAGAGCAAATTCAACCCTCTGATTCACACTGCTGCTCCCTGCATTTTGCACTGAGCTGCACAAAGGTGTGGCACTCTCAGGGATCCTTCCAGCCCAAGGGCCATGTGCTATCTGCCATTTCCATTTTGGAAATATCTGGGCTATTTCCAAACAGGAAATCTCCTATTTCCAGGAGAGTTCCAGCTTAGCACACACAGGGAGGGACAGAGAAAGAACATGGTTATAATTTGAGGGATTTCACATTCAGATTTACTGAGTGGGATTAAACTGGTTTTAACCTTGCTCTTAACCTTCACCTTCTCTGCCCAGTGCCATGAGTCATTTTCTGCAGCTCATCCAAAAAGGAGAGAGCCACCACAGAGCTGTGCAGTTCTTATGAGCACCCCTGGGAGAAAGGAAATGTTCCCTTATGACCCAACATGAGAGAAGACAGAGGATTTCCTCTCTTTTGCCTCTCCTCTAAGATCAAGTTTGCCCATTGCCTGGAGAAGAACAACTTACTGAGGAACAAATAACTTACTAATGACTGAATTGTAAAATAGAACAAAACAATAACAAAACAAAAAAAAAAAAAAAAACCCAGAAAAACATTTTGGCCATGTTTATATGTGCTCTGAATTTACATCCTGTGAATGTGCTATTAACTTCTCTGAACATTCATGGGAAGAAAATTTGAAGGCCCCGAATTTAAATGGTCACAGACACTGAAGGTGCTCCTGCCCAAGGGAAAAAAGATTTTTAAGATCCCTTCCAACCCAAACAATTCTGTGATTTCCATGATTCCCCTAGAGACCTCTCCAAACATCAAACACATACTTCTTTACAACTCTGTAATACAAACAGTTAATCTAGGCTGAAAGTACACCAAAAAAAAGAATATGTTCTGGTGTA
Source organism: Sporophila hypoxantha (assembly GCA_002167245.1). Classification (NCBI taxonomy): domain Eukaryota; kingdom Metazoa; phylum Chordata; class Aves; order Passeriformes; family Thraupidae; genus Sporophila; species Sporophila hypoxantha. Next base: position 14,683,420 of record NDFG01000461.1, read on the forward strand.
AACTGAAATATAAAGGGACAGTGTAAGTGACAAAATATATCTTGAATTTCTTATTCACATTTCAAACATACCATAAGGATAATTCTTTTTCCTAAGACTGCAGGTGTAACACTACATAGCTAGTCACAAGTTAATTATTTATAAAATACCTTCTTAGAGACATTAGAGAAGAGGAGAGAATGAGAACTATACAGCTTTTCTGTCAGGTATTTYATAAAGMTATCAAGTATTTGGTGAATTCTAAWGAGAAAAAAATAAGAAAAAGTTAGCATAGAACCTAAATACAGCAGAAATGGCTTTCAATCTCTTCCCTCTGGAGGCACCAGAACATTTCATGAGAGGTGGAATAAGACTAGAAGAGACATTTCAGGAAAAAACATCAGACAAAAATGTCCAGTCTTCCAGATTAYAAAGAGCCTGCCTTCCTGTCAAGACCAAGCTGCTAGATTAGGCTAAGTAGAAGAAAAAGGAAAATATGGAATATTCTGTCTCAGCCATATAAAATATTTGGCCCCATAGGAAAAAAAAWAAAWTTWRRARCAAAATTCCTTATMTTCCAGTTTCAKAGCTGGCTTCCAGTGCTGTGCCTCATGGCTTTCCTCTTTCCTCTTTCTTTCTTTTTCCTTGTCTTCTGTCTGTTTCTCATCCTCTTGTTTTTAATCTTGTTCCCAAAGTCTGCCTCATTCTTTCCCCCAGAGACAAATTAAACTGAGGACATTGATTGAAAATTCCCACCCAGGCTCTTAATGAGTGTATCATGGCTGTGTCTCCTTTTGGGCAAAGGAAATCTCAGAAAGGTTTTAGCACACTAAAGCTGCCAGCACAGCCCAGACACCCCACACACACAGAAGGCAGAGAGTCTTTGAAAAAAGCAAAAAAGAAACCTTAGGGACAGCAACCACAAATTACTCCATTCTGCCCATCTTCCTTTCCATATTTGCTTCCCTTTTTCTCCTCAGTGGCCTTTCCCACCTCCCAAGTATATGACTTTTAGCCCAGACACACCTTCCATCTATCAAAAGCTTGACACCCATGTTTCTGCTTCCCCAGGACAACCTTGTCACTTTACCACATTAGCCAGGTTTCCCTTTGTGACARCTCTTGGCACGTTTTCCCCCTACCAGACACTGCTCCCTTTTCCACTTTAGCAGCCAAAGCACAACAGTCTGATAACTGCTCACCCAGTATCATGTATCTCCTTATTATCTGCTACATTATCCTTATCTAATTGCATGCACTTTGGCTCAATCTGACATTTTCAAAACTACAGATGCTTATTAGCTTTTCTTAGCTAAAAGAAAAAATGTGCATTATAGTGATTATCAGTTCCTGGCAGTGCCTGTGAAACATTGTAATGAGAGAGACCTTTAGCCCACCATAAACCAGCACAATCAGGGCCTGTTTTGGTTATTAGCAATGCTCCTACAAATGTTGCCACTGTCAGTATTAATGACAGCACTACTAATTATTAATAATCTCATGTTTCTGTCCATGGGTTCTTTTTAGCCCAAAGCTTTAGGCCCAAAGCAAAAATTATTTAATTCTGCACCCTTCACAAGGAAGCCACAAATGAAGTCACTGCCCTATTTCTTTTTTGGTGCCCAGGAGATGCAGGTCCTGCCTCACCAAGGTAAATAAGTGGCTGAAGGTCATGCAGCAGGTCAGTGGCAGACTCAGAAACTGCAAGACTTCCCTAAGAGTTATTCCAGTGCTCCACCACTGATCCATGTCCCCTCAATCAGAAGGTATCCAAATGTGCCCAGAAATCTGTGAGAATTGCCCACTCCTTGAAGAAACCCATTTCAATCTCACCATCCTCAACCACACAGAGTATAAACAAGGCAAGTACAGTAGAAGGGGTTACTGTGATCCTAAACCTTGGCTATGTCAGTTTTAATTAATTACTCTTGTTTGCAATGACTCACTGTATGTGTTCTGACAAGTGTTTGTGCTGCAGTTCATAACAGAACAAAGRAGCTGCTTCAACAGCTCCCACTTTATCAGAGACACCATTGTGAACACTATAATACCTGCAGTGTTTTCTCCATGTGTCTCCTCTTGTATCTGGCATTACACCAAAAAATATTTAAAAAGAAAAAAAAATGAAAAARAAGTTAGTATAGAGCAGGCAGAGGAACTGTATCAATAAAGTGCAGAGATTCAATAGGCCTAGCAGTAAGAGTAGTAGAAGACAAAATCTTTGGTTCACTATAAAGTATTTATGTGTCTATGGCAACATGGTTGTTGATTTCTACAGCTTCCCTGAGAACAAAGTAATAKAAGTTCAGTCTTTTAAATATTGCTTTTGTTTTCTAGCACCCAGATGAAATAGAAATAGAAAAACAAAACCAAAACCAAATCATATTTAATACAGGTTATACAGAAACATGAGGAAAGATTAAGCAATAAATKACAAACAAAGATAGGATTCTACAGTCACATGAAACATAATCCCACAAGCAATCTGTGCAAATCTCAGAGCTGTGTATGCAATAAACTTATCTTGGGACAATCAGTCTCTTATGCAAGAGGTCAAACTCTATTTAAAGCAGATCCCAACATCCCCTTTGCTCTCTGCTCCAGTCTGCTCCTGCTTTCCCCCGAAACACAAGACAACCCTGCCTATCCTGAGAGGAGGGCAGGGACACAGGCAGGAGCTGAACTTGGCAGKGMCAGAGGGAACATCCCTGGSAAGTGGCTGCAGTGGAGCCATCTGGGTTTTGCTGGGCACCATCCTTRGGAGCCAGGGCAGGGAGATAAGGCTGCCAGCAGCCCCCTGTTAGACAGGGAGGAAGAATTGACTCATGGCTTCCCAGCAGTGCAAAAAACCCAGAATTCTTCTGCCATGATGTAGGGTTGAGGGATGGGAGAGAGAAAGGGATGAGCTGTGCTTGCTGCCTCTATGGTTTATAAGGGATTCAGAAGTTTTGGAAGCAAACTGGAAGAGCCCTCCACCCCAGAGCCACCTCCAACAGCACCCTACCAGCCAGCAGCAGCAGCTGCCACAAGATTCCTTTTCTGTGACCCTGCTACAAGCATAAGGGTCTGTTTTGCTACTGTTAGCAGGTCATAGTTTTTCTTTTGCCAAAGGCTGGCCTTATAAATAAAACTCTTTTTAAATCCCCCTTAGCCAGAGGCACTGCAGGACACTWGAATTCTTCACAGACACAAACTGTACAGATTGGGCTCTAGAAACCACTGCTCATACCCTTGAGAAGGGACAGCAGCCAGGACCAAGCCTCCTGCTGCTGGACTGCTCCCTCTGGCCCTGCCAGAACAGGAGGAAAGCAGCAGGCACAGGGAGCCTGAGCAAAYCTCCTGCAGGGTCTGCTCACCAGGTGCCTTCAGATCTTCAGGGCTTGGAGACTGCAGCAACATCTGTAATGGCTCAGTCTGCATGGGTTTCATTTCTCCTCTGACCAAAATGCCACAACTGCATTCTTTTATAGGGAGTTTGAGCTTATTTTAATGGAAAATAAGGAACACAAACATGCTTTTGTCATAAACACTTTAAAATCAATGACTGTGGYATAACTGGAGCTGAGGTTACCAAGCATTTCCCACTGCTGCATTTCCATTTCATGTAGCTCTGTATATCCAAAAGAGAAAGCCTGGGGAGAAATTTGCATTTGCTTTTGAGTTCTGCCTAGACTGAAATCTGCTTGAAATGCTGGAGCAGATGCTATTGACAAATACAGAAAAGAAATATAAAAAGCCTCAAACCACCCCCTCCCTGAAATACTATAATGAAAGCATTAGGWTACTGCTGTCCTTCCTTTTGGATGCTTTAAATCTCCTTTTGCTCAAAGCAAACTCCAAAGCCTTGAAGAGCTGGAAAACTGTCAGAAATGAGTACTASATACAACAAAGACTTAAATGTGCCAGACTTCACAATTAGCTTTACACCTGTAAGAATATCCATGGTGATAACTGGAACAATTTTTAGTTTTAAAGCCCCTGGGGCCCAGAACCAGAAACTGCAATAGCTCACAAGTCTGAGCCACAGCAGCCCATTGCTGCCATAGAGCTGAGATGGACTGTCCATGTGCCACCTCAGCCTCCAATTTTCCATCTGCAAAGTGAATATAGTAATAATAATAATAATAATAATAATAATAATAATAATAATAATAATAATAATAGTAATAGCAGTTTTAAAAGGCACAGAGACTGCAACTCCTGGAAGAATCTATGTAATAGCTGAGGTCTACTAATAAGCACCTGTCTCTTATACACATCTAGATGTGTATAAGAGACAGGTTTTAAAAGGCACAGAGACTGCAACTCCTGGAAGAATCTATGTAATAGCTGAGGTCTACTAATAAGCACCTTGTTTAGAGTAGAATAATTTATACCTTGTAAGTGATAAAGAGTTAAAAAGCATATTCAGTTTTCCTCAGCAGAGAGTCACAAAATTGATCTTTTTCTAATCGCCTCATACACTTCAGTACCTCTGTGTAAACTTAAATGTTTGCAGAGTGAATGAGGACCAGAGCCCTCCCTACCTCTCCCCCTGCCTCCATCTTGCAAGTTCCCTGAGGCTTAAAAACTGTATTAATCATTGCTGTAATCTTTGGGAAGACTTTCAAGTGCTATTTTGACAAAATAAACTATGAAATATCTCTAAATTAAAGTGCTTTAAAAAATAAGATGCGATTAAAGCTCTGGTTGCATGTGGAAAATTTATGTTCCCAAACACTCTACAGGTGGAAACGTTGTGAAGGACTTCTCTTTCCAGCACAGAGAAACCACWGCCCATTCCCCTTCAGAACACTTTCCTGGATTGTCCCACCACCCTCTCCCTCTGTTCCCTCCTGCACAGCTCTGTGCTGCAAAACATCMCTGAGCCCAATGCCCATTCCCACTCTCTTTTAGAGTTAAACACTGGCAGTAAAGATTATGGTGCAGTGATCTATTCCTACAGATGAATGCACACACTCAAAATATACTTTACCTCAGTTAACTCACCCACACTGAATCTTACCAGTACCAAACACCCACAATTTAATGGATACATATAATATTTTCAAAGGTGCATATATCAGTAGAAAAAACYAATCCAAAATGAGTATTTCTGCATCTAAGTAGGAAATATATTTCAGTATCTATTTTTGCTTTGACCACAAATCTTTTGAAACACTTTGAAATGACAAACCTAAATTTTCTGCATGTACTTTTGAAAAAACACACTGTATSACAACCACTTGGTGAAAATCAGTGAGTGAAAGAAGCTTTTGGAAATAAAAATTGGCTTTTATTTTTTGCTTTTCTTTGGGAGAACAGAGAAAAACATTCCCTTAGAAGGAAGGTTTGCTTCTTCCTCCTTCCTCCGTGTACTTAAAACTATTGCTGAACCATTTCTTAAGAGCTTTGAAAACAAATATTTCCACCAGAAGGTGAAAAAAGAGAGTTACAAAACTGCCACCAGTTCCAGCAGACCTAGAGAAAGCAGGAAGGAGTTGAAGAACCCCCACGTGTAGGTGTGAGTGTGTAAACAAGGGGGTGGTTGATGTTTTCCTGCAAAATCCAGGAAAAGCCAAGTGTTCCATAGGAGCAGTGTGATCACCACACGCTGCCACCCCTTGGTCACGGGATGAAAATGCTCACACCTCACGGCAACGTGCTGGAAATCATCCTGCTCACCAGGCAAAAATCCCCCAAAAATCAACCTGCAGTTAGTGAACTGTAATGGGAGGCTTTGCTGCACCAGCACAAGCATAAATATGTTAGCCCAAAATAATGTAAAGCTTTTTATTTTATGGGACAAAATCTGCTGCCTTCAGTCTGGCCTTTCCTGAAACAAAAATACAAATGGGTGGAGAACAGCACATACTCACAGATTTATATCTGTCTCTTATACACATCTATCTGCTGCCTTCAGTCTGGCCTTTCCTGAAACAAAAATACAAATGGGTGGAGAACAGCACATACTCACAGATTTATATTTTTTTCCCACCTCCTATGTCTTTAAAACCCCTTGGGAACCAACTTGAGCTTGCCCTGGGCTCAGTCTCTGCTTTCTGCACTCGAGCTCCCAGCTCAGAAAGAGAAATAACATGAGCCGAGCACTCCATGTGAAGCACCCCAACCTATGGCACAGGTCACTACTRTTAGAGAGAAGATTCAGCCTCTTCACACAGTTATTTCTGAATACTTACAAATACATTTTCTCTGGTAGATTTTTTAGTGTGTGCATCATCACCATGGCTGGGGAAGACTGCAGAAACAGAGGCGGATTTTAAACTGGCAGCAAATATCTTAAGTWTGTTTAATTATAGATATAGCCATAAAGTGAAGTGTAAAAAGTGTATCACTTGCAGATCAGTGTCCAATATTCAGTAATCAMAAAATATATGATGAGATTCTGTGCAAATATAACCCATGATTTTAACAAAGTTTGTAACTATTCCTTTTGAAGGAAGTAAGCTGCAATTTTGCAACCTTTCAAAGGGTGAGCTTACAGAATGTCAGCAGGGCCTGACTATTTCCATGGAAATATCCATTCCCAYTCTCTGCATCTTAATGGCTGGAGGATAACTGAGTTCTGCTCCAAGAACYCACCATGAAGATTCTAGGAGAATCTTACAGACTTAAGAGGAGATTCTTACAGACCTAAACAGTTGGTTTTGCCCATACACACAGCAGTACAGATCTGTAGATAGACTTCTGGTTACAATTCAAGTTGTTACAGCTTACAACAAAGTCAGGGTTTCTGCAGTCCCACARACTCCTCTATACAATCAATCCATTCATCTCTTTATGAGAAAAACAGCCCAATTTTGAAATGCCTGTTGCCTGAAGCTCAGGCCTCAGCATTTCTGAGGGTTCTGTCCCTGACACACATTTCTAGGAGGCAATATCTCCTCCTATAAGACAAATAATGAACTGAAAATTAACGCTTTCAATTACATGCAACAGCAAGTCTRATGYACCAAATTASTTTTTTTTCCTTTTTTTTTACACTGATGGCTTTGATTCTCACTTTYTCAGACTCATTCTGTTAACAAAGGATATTTGATTTACTAAATCCTTAATTTATCCAAGSACAAAACACAGTTTTACTGGGGTATCTCAAAATCATCTGTATTTATATCTGAATGAAAACCTTCTCAAAAGGTAAATAAGTCTGAATAACCAAWTGAAGAACTAATAAAGTATAATATATGGCCAAATGTAGTTTGAAGCAAATGCAAAAAAGAAAGAAATAATCATAATTCAGTTTTTGAAAGAATATTCAGAGGAATTAAAGCTTTTGTACTTTGGGATTGTCTTTTTTTTATATATGCTTAAGTCTCCAATTAAAGCTAATATGAGTTYTGGCTAAGTAATGAACCTGTAAGAATGCAGCACATGGCTTTTCATATAAAAAATGTTATGATATTTCACTGGAGGATTCAATATTTTTAACAGATAACTTAACAATTCACATTAAAAAGTACTTCTGTGAGTGACTTATAMAATGGATCAATATTCCACGTTGCAGAAAAGTGTTGAATTTTTTATGCACCTGATTAATGCATTGTTATCATCCCAGTAATTAAAAGGAGCGGCATTACACACAATCAGCATGATACATCTTACTCAGCACCTCCTGGCAGTTGCCTGCAAAAATTAAACTCATTAATCACTCTGATGCCAAGAAAGAAGCCTGGAAAAGATGAAGAAGCTCTATTTTATGGGAAAACAGTTCTCAAGTCAACRTGTAGGAGAAAATCCCTTCCACTGTACAATATGCAAAACATTTCTCTCATCAGTCTAAAAGGTAAACCAATCAAAATTACCATTTAAAAGGTAACCTCATCAATCTAAAAAAGAGAATTATGCTAACAAAATTGTATAAACTGCTATACCACCACACTAAACTGAATGAAGAGTTCTCAGAGATGGTTCCTCATCTAAATAAATATAGTAAAAAGCTAATCTTATAACAAGGTAAATATGCCATCTGAATTTTGTTTAGAGCTCTTGCAATATCTTTAATATTAATGATGCCACAGAGCCAAATAGGAAGTGTTTTTCTGGGGTCATTTATACAGAACCTAATTTCTTTATTACTCCTTTTGTAAATAACATGATTGTCTCATCAAATGAAAAATTAACATGAAAATTTTGCAAGACTTAATCCAGGTTTTTTTCAGTAGTTTGGTCTACTATATATATTTTCTCATATACCTGCCACGAGTTGAATCGTTGTAAAACTTTAAAATTCTAAAAATCATAGTAAAAATTTAAAATTCAGAAGAATGCTGTGACCTCTACTTTGCTGTATTTTTATGTTACTAAAACGATGTTCTCAAGTGTGTCTCAATGGTGCCTGTAGGTCAGCAGTTGTCATATAAAATCATTACTGGTTTTGATTTTAATTTTCTTAGGGAGTTACTACCTCCTTTTAACTCTATAGATTTCAAGCAGTATTTTTCCATCTGTAGTACTTCCAGTGGACAGAATGCTTACTTAYAACACTGTGACCTTCAAAGGCAACATCCTGTCTTCCCTCTGTTTTGTTCTGCATTGAGGTCTGTGCTGGTGCTTAAAAATACAGCACACATATTTCAGTAGGAAAAGTCATCATCAGTAACCCATAAAATACACTCAGTTCTCTCCCTTTTATTAATCACATGACAAAGTTAGGAACAGAACAGTCTCATTCTCAGGTTTGTTTTGATATTTCCAAGTGTGGGAAAGGAGAAAACCCCTTTGTTTCTATATGTTTAAGTTCTAGATTCTCCTAATATATTGATGTCAAAAGATAAAAGAAMAGATGAAAGACAACGTGACTGCCCAAGTTGTGCAAGACAGAAAACAGAAATCTTAGGAAAGAGTTTCTAGTGCTGTCTCCTTAAGCCCTTCCCCACGATGAGCAATAGCACGTACTCCTGGCACCCTGCACAATCAGACCACTCTCCTTGGACCTGTCCCATGCTCTTTGCCAGCCCTCTGCCTCACTTTCCCCCTTCCCTCAAGGCTCTCATGCCCAGGGTTGCATTTGCTCATCCTGAGCGAGCCTGACTGCTGCCACTCTGTCTCTGCTGCTGTCACCACAGACAAGGGCGGGAGGTCACCGTCAGCTCGCCCCAGCACGGTCCTGGGAGTGTTAGGCGAGCAAACAGCTCCTTCTGACCCGGGACAGGAGGGGTTCAGGACCCTGGAGAGCAGGGTTCGGCACCCCGGACAGCTCCTCCTGACCCGGGACAGAGGGGTTCAGGACCCCAGACAGCTCCTCCTGACCCGGGACAGGAGGGGTTCGGCACCCCGGACAGCTCCTTCTGACCCGGGACAGAGGGGTTCGGCACCCCGGACAGCTCCTTCTGACCCGGGACAGGAGGGTTTCGGAACCCTGGAGAGCAGGGTTCGGTATCCCGGACAGCTCCTTCTGACCCAGGACAGAGGGTTTCGGCACCTCGGACAGCTCCTTCTGACCCGGGACAGGAGGGGTTCGGCGCCTCGAACAGCCGCCCCAGTCCCGCTCCGCTCCGGTTCAGCACCGCGGACACCTCCAGCCTCCCGCCSCCTCCTGCCAGCGCCTGGCCCCGCCGGCCGGACCCCGCTGCCTGAAACACGCGATWTAAAGGCCATTTCCACTGGTTTGTCACGACTTCATCCTCCCGACCTGAGCGACCCTCTGCCAGAGACCACCAGCTCAGGTTTCCCAGTCTCTGCTCGCCYCTGTGAACTGCCGAGCCAGTCCAGGGGACTTTCTCCGACAGGTTGGTCCCTTTAGAAACAATTCACACTAAGTGTGCACGTGCGTTAAGGAGTCACCCCAAATCCCTGCTTCTGGGCACACCTTATTGCACTTCGTTGCACAAGACACCAGGCAGGCACAGACAGCAGTGTCCTTGAATAGTGCCCAGCAGTCACTGGGCACCCACACAACTCTGAGGGGATGGGGGAAGAAAAGAAAGGAAAAAAAAAAAAAGAAAGAGAGAAGAACTTTCCTTATAGAAGTTAAAGGATATTCTTATAATCATTATTATTATTCTGGAGCCTGTCAGCAGAAATCACTCGCACATGCTAAACTGCAGGCTTTCCTCTGCTTCCGGACCCAGCGCTTCTGGTGACCAGAGAAGCGGCTCCAGACATCTGCTGTCTGCAAGCYCAGGAAAGGGAAATTAAAACAGTGAGGAAAATGTGCGGGAGCCCAGCCCTGGAGGTGGCACTCCGCTGGCTCGCAGCGACATCTAGAGCCCAGCAGCCGGCCGGGAAGGGCCCCGTGTCCCCAGCCACACCGGGAGAGTCACCGGTGGGTGCAGGCACCCGGGGAAGGGCCCGGTGTCCTCCTGCACTTGGCCAGGGCCAAGGGACAGCAGTGCCAAGATCGTGAGCGAGTCACAGGGAAGAGTCAGTTCAGGTCCCTGTCACTGCTGTCCCTTGGGACTGTCAGCATTCAGTCACCTCGGGGAGAGGTTTAGGTCGATTGGCCCCATCACTGACAGAAGTGCTCTTGCTCTGAGAACCACAAAATCTTTACGAAGGGACGGGAGAACGGACAGGGATTTAAAAGATAAACCGAGGGCATTTCCCTGCRTACACARCTCTCTCCTCYGAGTGAAGCAGCCCTGCTGTTGTGGCTTGAAGCTGTGCCTTGCTTGGGAAGGCTCCCAGAGCCAAAGCTAAACCCTGCTGCAAAGCTAACGCGTCCCACTCGGGCAAGAAGTATTTTTAACAGACACAAACATTATTCCCTGCTGCAGCCATTTGCTTCCCCYTGTGTGTGCTTCCACAGAGGCAAAACACACTCAAATCCCTCTGCAAACCTAACACCAGCCAGCCATGCGGAGCCACACGTTTTGATCTATCACTGGCCCTTGTTCTCTGAGTCTGTCCCCCTCCTCGCCACCCCAAAAGAACCAGGGGCAATCGACCCAGACTAGTTTAACTCCATCGGACACAGCAGGCAGCCAGCGGCCTGGATTAGTCACTCGTTACTAAGGCGATATGCAGATGCACCCTTTGAAGGAGCGGAAGGTGCGCGGCCGAAGTTTTTGGCTTCCCTGAGGGACCTGCCCGGGGACAGCGGAGAGGGGACACAGAGAGACCCCGAAACAGCTGCTCAAGGGTTAAAAAGTTTCCCTGCTGCCAGGATAAGAGGAGGCTGACAGGAAGGCGAGGAAGGAGGGACAAGGTGAAGACTTCTGCCCCGGGAGAGTGTTGAAGGATAAAACACGGAATAAAAACTAAAAAAAAAAAAAAAAATTAAAAAATAAAAAGGGGATGGGGAGCCTTGTCGCACAGCTTGGGGGCAGCAGGACGGAGCTGGCAGCTGGCGTTTCCCAAGGTGCTGACCCCGCGCCCCCCAGCCCCGCTCCACGGGAGCGGAGCCGCGCAAGGAGCTCGGTACCGGGGAGAGCRGCGCGGGGCGGGCGGGTCCCGGCTCCGCTCGGCTCCCAGCGGGCTCCGTCCCGGACCATCCCCGGCACTCCAGGGCAAGAGGAGCAGCGCAAACACCCGCCCGGAAAGACGAGCGGACAAACCGCAAGAAATCGCTGCCAGCTCGGAGGGGCACACAGCCATCCCGCAGGACAGGGGGCGGGGAGGGGGGRCACCCAAAACCCAACCCAAAACCCAACCCAGCCCCACGCGAACCGCACCGGCGCTTACATCCTCCTCCTCGCAGTCACTTCGCGACTGGTACTGGAAGCGGGGCCGGCTGCCTTCCTGTTGCAATGGACGCGGGGTCTTGCCGGCAGCGCCGTCCTCCTCGCTGCTCTGGGCGCCCAGGAGGTGACTCGCTTCGGGGGGAACGGGGAACGAGCGGGAGGTGTTGATCTTCCCGCTGAACCGCTGGTACAGCGAAGCCATGAAGTCAATCCGCGGGAAGCGAGGGAGAGGGAGGGCAAGAGAGCCGCTKCTTTTTTTTCTTCCCCTCCTCTCTTCTTTTTTGGCTACAGCATGCTACACGCGGGTGAGGATCAGTCCCACATCAGTGGGAGGGAGAGAGAGGGATGCTGCTCCCCGGTCCTCTGCACCGGCACCCGGAGAGAAGCCGGGGGGTTCAAGAGAGCAGAGACGGGGGAGTGATGAGAGGAAGAAGAGAGAAGATAGATAAATAAATAATAAAACGCAATCGAGCCGTAACACCACAGGCCCCGGGAACGCTGCACCATCCAGTGTTGGGAAGAAAAAAAAATAGAAGAGAAAAAAAAAAACCAAAAAACAAAACACTCCACGAAGACGTACCCCCGATAATGGCGCCTGAGTGGATCAGCATTAAATGTGCTTTGGGGGTGTGCGTGTGTGTTTGCAAAAGCAGGGAGAAAAAAAAAAAAAAAAAAGGAAGGGGGGCTGGCTCAATCGCTGGCTGTCAGCGGCTCCCCAGGCAGAGGTGGCGGAGCAGTCGCCTCCGAGGTCGCATACCAACAGTGTGCACAAGCGAGAGGCAGAGTGACASAGTGTGTGAGACGGAGTGGAAGAGGCTGGGRAGCCTCATTCAAAGCACGTTGCTCTTCTTGGGAAGGAGGGCTCTTCTACGATCATCTCCTTTTCGGTACCTTCTGGGGTTTTTTTTCCTGCCTTTTTTTTTATTTTTTTCCCGGGGAAACAACTCAAAAAAGAAAAAAAAGAAAAAAAAMAGGCAACAGACACCTGATCGCCAGCCGAGAGAGAGAAAAAAGAGGTGGGGAGGGGGAAGGCGAGGCTGGGAGGCGGGACCGGCAGCTGGAGGGGCTCTGGGAGGCCGCTGGGCGCGGAGAGGCTCGGCCCCGAGGAAGGGGCGAGGGGAGGGAGGGCGAAGCCTCCCCCCTGCCCTGCCCTGCCCCAGCGGGCACGGCTCAGCCCGGCCAGCGGGCACTGCCCGGTGCCCGTCCCTCCGCCCGTCCTGCTTCCCCCCGCGGCCGGAGAGAGGAGGGACAACAGGGAGGGATGCGGGTTTTTTGGAGGTGGTCGTTGTCGTCGCTTTTTAAAATAATCCGGTAAATCGCGTCTCTTACTATTTTTGTATTAATTCATTTTTGCTGCATTAAAACGTGCTTCAGCGCCCCTCAGTGGAAATCCGCACAAAGCTGCTCCCGGCGGCTCCGGCCGGGGATAAACAACCGCGATCCCGGCGGCGGGGATGGAGCCGGGGCTGGGGCTGGGGTCGGGGTGAGGGTTGGGGTCAGATCCGGGGCCGGGACACGGCGGGAGCCCCCGGCAGAGCTTTGCTCGGGGTCCGCCGGGCCCCGCTCCCCGCCGGGAGCCGCGGGCCGCCGCTCCGAGCTCCGGGCCCGGGGACACCGGAGCTGCCAGCGGGGGCACGGCCCGAGCGGGACACGGAGCTGCCGGCGGGCACGGCCGGCTGGGGACACCGGAGCTGCACCGGAGCACGGCCCGGGCTGGGGACCCGGAGCTGCCGGCGGGGCACGCCGGGGCTGGGGACCACCGGAGCTGCCAGCGGGCCACGGCCCGGGCTGGGGACACCGGAGCTGCCAGCGGGGCACGGCCCGGGCTGGGGACACCGGAGCTGCCAGCGGCACGGCCCGGCTGGGGACACGCGGAGCTGCCGGCGGGGCACGGCCCCGGCGGGGACACCGAGTGCCAGGGGGCACGGCCCGGGCGGGGACACCGAGATGCCAGCGGGCACGGCCCAGGGTCGGGGACACCGGAGGATGCCAGCGGGGCACGGCCCCGCCAGCCCAGCGCGGCTGCTCCGGACAGAGGGTGACAATTCCTGTTGCTCCAGCACCAGGCACAGGGGTTTCCATAGCAACAGATGCTTGGGTTAAAAGGAAAGTGGCAGAGTTGGTGTCCCCTCTTCTGCTCTCCGAAATCCTCCCCTTTGACCTCTAAATTTGCAGAGATACTGGGATCACAACGCACAAAGCCTGAACCGGTGTTGGCTCATTCCCACTGAGAGACTTGCTGCTGAAGAGCTCGCTAACTTTGTTATAATTTAACTAGTGGATTTCATGGGCTAAAATTCTGCTTYTAAACACTGTTTTSGCTTGCATTTATAGTTGTTAAGATAATACCATCTCTGATATGTGTAATTTCATCAGTCTTTAAAAAAACCCACTTCAGTAGATCATGTATACAATATTCTAGAGTGCAACAATTCCCCCCTCCATGATTTTAGTAACTGCCTGATCAAAAATCACTTTGTATCTGAATAGTTTCATCCACTCCTTTTTATTTATGTCTTCAAAGTCAGGCATGAAATGTCTTAACATTTAGATGAAAAGGGAACCTTATCTCATCAAGAGAGAAAACAAAAACAAACMCTCTATCTCCTTCCTGATGGAACTTCAAAGAAGGAATCATTTTGATCTTCACAACTGAGATCCTGACATTTAATTAAAAAACAAGATGAGCACACAATGCTCAGAAGCAAARGTCTGGCTTCTAAGTCATAGTGACATCCATCATAACAGAGGTAACTTTCCAAAAGCCACTTGGGCCCCTTGTAACTTCTGTTTCAGGCACAAATTGGCTACCAAAAATCTGGACACATAGCTCAGGTAAATCCCACCTCAAACTGCATTAATGATATTTGGAATAGTCAGGGCCTTATGATACTTGGAATTGGTAACAAACAGCCCTGGGAAAAAAAAAGGGAACAAGAGAATAAAATTAAAAGAAATAATACATTTTTAACTTCTAAGGAAAAACTAGGACAAAAAGGAATAATCAAAGAAAGCCACAAAAAGGCAAGACAAAACCACTAGGCAGGAAAAAACAACAAAGATTAAATGTCTGAATTAAAAAGTTTCAAAGAAAGTASAGAAAAAAGAAAACATTCAGCATCACAACGAGTTCAAAACGAAAAGAGCCTTTAAGGACCAATTCAGATCTAAATACATTGTGGTTTTAATKCTTAAGAACCAAGATTTCACATAATTGAGTTTGCTTAGTCATGCACACATATATTGGACATGTATGTGTGTACACAATTCCTGGAAAAAATATATTAGGGGAACACAGAATTGCAATGTCAAATACTTGAAAAGCTCAGTAAAAAAACAAACAGCCAAATGGTTCTCATCCACCAAGAGATCCTGATCATGTAGCTTTGGGCTGTGATTCATTCACCCAAAAATAAATAATTACAGCTATTTAAAGGCACTTCTGATTCCAGCTCTCCCCTCCATGACAAACCAGGGACAGCAGAAACAATTTGATGCCGTGTTCTGGGTATCATGGTGGGTGAAGGATGTTTGCACCAGTTGGGAACTGCAAGACACATTTCTGTCACCCTGTTTCAGCCAGAGTGACCTTGTGTGGAAGGGCTTTGCAGGCAGCTGGAGGCAGAAATATCTTAAATAACCCCCTGCAACAAGATGCACCAGGATCAGCCTGTCGATGCCATTGCTGAAAGCAGGAGGATTTTTCTGAGTCATAGGGACCCAGATGATTGCATTAGGGACTCTGGAGAGCACTCCAGCCTGCCAGGGCACAAGTTAGCTCAGGATGTCCCTGCAAATGGGTTATGGTAGCCCTGGCTGCCTGCTAGGGAGGGAGCCCAGGGCTCCTGAGGCTCTGCTCAGGGCTGGAAGCACCTCTCCCCTCCAATGCAAGCCCTGGTCCATGTGCTGCTCATCTCTGCATGACTGGGAGCCCAGAGTCCTCTACAACATCCTGGTTCTGTGACCAGAGAGTGGCACACAACATGCACACAGACAGGGCATGGAAAACATGGAGCCAAAGCCGAGAAACACAGGAAACATGGAGACATGGCAGCAAAATGGCACTAAACAAACATCACATCAGGAACTGGGGTTGTATTGCAGCTAAAAACCTTCCCAGCCCGTGGCAAGATTTGAGAAGTGAGCAATTTGTGTTATGAAACATGTATAAAGTGGCAAAACATTTCAAAACTACAAACATAAGGTTCTTGYCTTTAAACACACATCCTACATGTAAGGAAAATCCTTTCCCTAAACCYTGCAATGAGATCCCAAGATAAAAATCCAGGCATTTCAAAACAAAGTGTCCTCAAGCGTCTTTTAGTTGTATATTTAATTCAGTATCCAAAGTTTTGAAGGGAGGTTTGATTCCTAACTAGTGRCATTTCCATCAAAATAAAGTGTGTTAGTTAAGACATTTTCCCTGCAGCACCAAAGTATGTTTTACTGACATTTTTAAAGCATTCAGAAAAAAATGACACCTTTTTCTCCCCATGCTGTATAAATAAACAGTATCTCCATATTTCAGCACTATTAATGTAACACAATCAAAAGCAGGTCAAATCCAAGCCCTACTGCTTTTAAACTTTACATTAAATATTTGGTTTCAGACAAATCAGCTTAGAATAACACTGGCAAAGAAACAATCCAGTAATATTACTCCTGGACATTTTTTATTTAGATACAACTTCTGTCAGGGAATTCATGCATTGTTATTCATGTTCCATTCTTCTTTCTGACAAAGCAATTTATGAGCTTGCCATCTAAATAATATAGTTTGTTGCAGACAGAGCTAAACATGTTTCTAGTTTTCAAGTGGTGATAGCTATTAAGCAGCTGATTCTGTATTTTTTTAACAAAAGATTTTTTCAATAGTTCAAGTACACTTTTTATTATTTGAACTATGATAGTTTCATTTTCCAATGAGCTTGTAAAGGAATTTTAGAATTTCCTGGTTATTTTTTTAATATCACTCCCAAAAAGGCCAAGTTAATATTTTCTCTTTAAATGACTGTGTTTATTAATATAAAACACCAAGGGTTTTTATAATAGCAACTGTCTAGGCATTGGAGAGACAAAGATACAATATTTTAACTCCTATTACCATGGTCAGCCAAGATAAAATCATCCAGCTCATGAATCTCTAATGGCCCCAGGCTTATGCMTCCTATACATCTGCTGCCTGGTGTCAATTGGAAACCCAACCAGACCAGAGCAGGAGTTCCCTTTCCTGTGTCAGTCCCTGAGGACACACTTGATCATTCATTTTGATCTAATGGGAGTGCTGGGGGGAGCACTGCACTGTGGCAAGATGTGACAGTAGGGCTGCAGAGGGGCAGTGGATATTGTGGAATTAGTGTGCTGAGTGCTCACTTTCTTAGCTCATTATTTGTGCCAGCAGCATCTCAGAGCAAGTGATGTAGAAATGCAGCATTGGACAGTGAGTGAGGACATAGAGATGCATATTTCTCTCTGRAATCACACACTATTCAGAAAAATAATCTTGCAGGCTTTATAATGATTAAAAAAATTAAAACRAATAGAAACATTGTTAAAATTAGTTTTCTGGGCACCACAAGAATAATTCAGCCTTCCACAAGTGGTGGAATGAAGGCTTTTGTGGGGAATAGAAAACACTGATACTCAAGTACTGGGAATAATAGACAATGGTGGCTTCACAGGATACAAGATTTTGGGGAAAAAAAGAAAGTAGGCTGGAAGAAAAGGCTCTTCAGGAGAAGAAATGGGCCCAGAGGGAGCCAAGAAGAAAAAAAATCAGAAGCATATAGAAGAGGCAGGGACACAGTGAAGTACCAGGAGGGCTGAGAGAAAAAGGAGATGAAGGTGAGTGAGGTCAAAGAGGCAGAGAAGAAATGGACCAAAACTGTCAGAGATGGAAAGCACCAACATGCCTGGGGAGCAGGGAGCCAGGCTGGGCTGGTACAGGGTTAATTGGAGCCACACAATGGGAGCATTTTCAAAACCAGGGAGATCAGCTGCTGCAGAGGGCAATTCCAACACCTGGTGGATGAATGTTCTCTCAGGRGTCACTAAGACAGGTGATTTTAACCACTGAGAATCCTGATATCCACCAAGGCCTAATTAAATGAAATTAAGAGCAGGTAGCTGAATATCAGCAGGTTCTTCCCCGTAGTGTGAGCAGGACTGTGTCCAAAGGAAATGGGTGAAAGTCCTAATGCTGAGGGCACTTATAAATAGCCTGTATGAGGCATKAGAAAATGTGCTGTAAGGCATAATCCTGCCAACTGGCAAAAGTATAGATCACATGACCAAGAAGGTCTTTCCCATATGGTTTTTTATGATTTTGCAGTTGGTACAGAGGTGATGAAAGGCAGGAAWAAAAAGAAACCAACACAGAAGAGAGGAGTTGGGAACAATGGTTGTGCAAGTCTGGTGCTAAAAAAGGTTATGCAAAGCCTAAGGAAGAGAAAATACTGATGTACATGTGTTTGTACAGCTGCACACCACATCAGGGTCCTGGCTTAGCCCCATAGCTGGCACTGACATCCATACCAATAACATTTGTACTGCAGACTGTCTTTCTTGTCTTAATTAACATTCTGTCTTTGGGAGCTTTATCTGAGAGAAGTTAGGATGAAATCCCAATTATTCTGTCTTCAAGAGAAGCCAGGAAGTGAAGCATTACAGATAAATACATCTTTCCTTAGATGCCACGAGCTGCTGGCATCCATGTGAGACTTGGCCAACACTCCTGAGCTGATCTCCACCATGCACATTCCTCTCTGCTGTGTAACCTGCCAGGGTTTGGTACTCAAGTCAGATATGCCACGACAGCAACCAGGTTGCCTGATTAATCTGACCTCTCAAGGGGGTTTTCAGAAAGAAAAGGGAACATATTTGTCTTCAGAAAGGCAAAGCAGGCTGTTGGAGGTCTATCAGAAATGCAACCATCTTGCAAAAGCATCCCTCTGTCACCTCAGGCAGACTGACTCMAGGCAAGAGATACACTCAGCCCTAGATGTGAAAGGTTCCTGCTCCATTTGTGTGCATGAGCCACATCTGCACATCCTTAATTGCCCAGGTTGGGAGAAGCTGATGCAATTCCTGCCTAATTCACCACTGTAAAATTGGCAGCACGCAGAAGCAAAATACCTTGGAGAAATTCTGAATTTCCACTTCCCAAAAAGCACTTGTGCATGAAGAATCTTGGAGAAGCAGAAGGAATTTAATGAGTTAGCATTTCAAATGCATGCCACAGGATTCAAAGAGAGAAGACAAGACAAAATAATTTAACTTGAAGACTTTTTTTTCTAATACAAAGATTTTCTTTAAACAGATCTGACTCCTTAGATGAGCTGTCAGGTTTTTTTTTTTTTTGTTTCTTGGAAGAGAACTAAAACCTAGATTTACTAAAAGACTCAGGGGATGTAATGACACAATTTTAGGTTTYGGAACCCCCCCAGATGAAAGGAAACCCTAGAGAGAAATATGTATATGCAAGGGGAAAAATTATATTTAGAGAAATGGACATCTCAAAAAGGCTACCTTAGGCTAACCAAATATCCTCCCACTCCTTTGTTCTCCTTCTGGCCCTGMCAGACATATGTTTCTTCCTCCAGTTTGGCACAGATTCAGCATATTCAAATGTTCTTCTCTTGCAGCATTTACAGAGAAAGGAGCAATGATGGAGGTTTGTAAAACCTCACCCTTTGAGGGAGCATTTAGGAATAAATAGCAGACCAATCTTGAAGGCTGTAGGTACAAGTCATCCCAGTTTCTGCCTCCCAGCAGGATTACAGGCAGGTGAGGAGCTGTTGTGGGATGTCTCCATGGGCACTTCTGAATGTGCAGAATTGCCACTGGGGGTACTTGAGGAAGTTTTCAGGCTGAACAAAAAGCATCTGATGAGTTCCAGTCATCTGGAGCCAAGTGGGCTGTGAGCAGGGGTTTTATAGATCACAGCTCTAGATTAACTGTCTGAAGTCCCCTGAAATCACCTCAAAGTAAATAATGTCATTTTGGATTTGGGACTAATTTAAATTGGTTGATATTTGTGCTTCTTCACTCTCAGKGCTGGTGCATGTTCTTTCCTGCCTGCCTATTTGCCTTCATAAATTGATTAAGGAAAAAAGCTTACAGGCTTKCTCATAGTTTTCTAAGCACAAATTACACAGTTTGTCCAATTCACCTGTCTCAGCAACATAAAGTCAAAAATGGCTGAGGCTCATGGAATTTATTTTAAAGGTTTGTAAATGTTTCTGGTCAAGTGCCATTATGTAACAACAAATATACAGAATTAAATATGGCTGTCAAACAGTGCATTCATTTTTTAAAAGGTGGGAGACACAAGGACAAGAAYTGAATACTGATTGGAGACTAATAAATTACATCTTTACCATAACTTTAAAATGTTTATGACCAAAGATGTTTAGGGTCAATAAACAAGGCAACCAATGAGAGGTTTTCATTTTAAAGGTCTCTTAGGATGTACCTGGATTAAACTCACCAACATATGTGCTTCTTTTTAATTTTACTGCACTCTTTCAACATATGCCAGAGGCACTAAACTTTGCAAGGGTATTCAGCAACGTGAGGTACTGGAATACACACTGGAATTATCAAAATCAGATCAGTGATGGTGAAATCAATTTGAGCTACTGCTTTGGAAAATTCCAGTGGATATTCACATGAACCTTAATGTATTCACTGCATGTACCTAAATTTAGGGGCATTTTAATTCTAGTTTCTAGTTAAACTGACAGTGATCTTATTGGCTTGTTAAGTAATATCTTTAAAAAACAAATAAACTTAATGCTTTGTGAAACAAGCCAGGCACACACCTAGTTACTCCTGACTTAGAGATAGATCTATAGATAGATCTATATTATTTTCATATGCCAAGGAATCATAAAAGCATGTCAAGTGAACTGAAGAMAGTATTTAGATATGTTCAATAATTTCACCACACAGATAAAAGCARTTCAGGACTCCACTAAGTGAGACAATGCAAACTGCTTCATCATGATCTGAATAAGAGCCTGACAAAGGCAATCCTGGAAAATTCTGAATGCAACTGATCATTTCAAACCTTTGGAAAAGGTTTGTTCTTCCAGAGAAAAATAATCTAATTCCCTCCAACACAACTGCAGCAGCGCAACCAGAGCTGCATTTTGTAAAAGCACCAACACCTGAATGCAATTGTTCAAAAAAATGAGGCCACCACGACTTAAAAAGTTACTTCTAATGAAACATCACTTGATACACTGGCTGATGCCAGCCTYCAGGAATCTTATCAGCAATGGGCAGGTGGAACCAGCATTGCCATTTATCTGGAATTTATGGTTCTTAAATCACTGAATCACTTCTCAACGCTACATCTTCAATGATTTCATATAAACCACCACAATGTAACCTTCTTCAGCTTCATGAGGCCAAGAGAATGTTACTATTTTTCTGTGGGAATTGTTTATTCTAGCCACTATTCACCAATTTAAATATGTCTTTGCCTATCCAGTAACTTGGCAAAACAGAACGTGCTGCTGATTCTGGGGGTGATAGTTTTAGTGAAAATTTCCTTTACTGAGAAAAGAGTACCCCCATTCAAAGGTGTCTGTCCTTCTGTTGGTGCTGCTTGGTATTTTTGGAAGTGGATGATGCTTCARAAGCAATGAGCATGGCCCAGTTGTGTCACCCAGAAACATACGGGTCCTTGGAGATGGAGCACACGTGGCACCGACACTTGCGGCGCATTGTGACAAATGCAGGCAACAGCTTGTCAGAGGTGGAAACATTTGCTGGATAACAGAGATGACATCAGCAGAAAGTAGAACAGTCACCCCAAAATGGGGAAAAACTGTGTTTTGGCTAGAATAGGACGTGCAGGAATTTAAATGGCCTGGGATTTTCCTAGAAAAGACATCTGTCATGTCTTGAAACGCACAGCGCTTTCTTTGTGTTAAAGAATTTGCATGAAAGTTTTGGAAACTGATTTGTATCAGGGCTCAAGTCCTATAAGGAGTGTTTGAGGGAGCTGAGGGTGTTCATCCTGGAGGAAAGGAGGCTCAGGGGAGATCTTAYTGCTTTCTACAGCTCCCTTGGAGATTGGTCTCTTTTCCAAGAAACAGGATGASAGGAAACAGTCTCAAGTTGAGCAGGGAAGATTTAGACTGGATATTACAGAAGATTTCTTCATGGAAAGGGATGTCTAGCACTGGACCAGGCTGTCCAGGGCAGTGTGGAGTCACTGCCTGAAGGTGTTTAATAGGTGTAGATGTGGCACTTGGGACATGGTTTAAAGGTGGGTCAGCAGCTGGGATCGATGATCTTTTCCAAACTAAACAATACTATGATTACATGATCCTATGGAAAAGGAAAGAAAACACCTGAAAGGGGCTCAAATCTTTGGAAYTTCCCAGTCTCCTAAACCTGAAATAGTGTTGCTTTCAGAACACTCATGGAGGCCTATTTCTAAATGAGTACAGTGGCAGTCATTTAATCTTTGGCCTGCTTTTCCCAGGGAGCTGCAGAGGAGCACTGCTTTATCTGGGATGTTCCTGAGCTCCTGATCCAGGCATGAGGAGCTCCCTGTGACCATGAATGAACCTTGACTGGGACTCTCATGCTGAGCTTAGCTCCCCTCTCCACCACAGGCAATTCTCCAGCCAGGCCAGCTAGTTTAAGAGGGAGCAGAAGCTGCCTGCCCTGCCACCTTGCAAGCCCCACACACGCCCCAAAATGTCACAAAATAGGTTTGTGGGCCAGCTGCAGTGTGGGCTGCCTGCATATCCCAGCTTAGCACTGCAGCCATGGTGGGAGAGGCCTKACTGCACCTTTCTGCTCATTTTAGGAGCAGCCTAAGGCAAGTTTACAAAGTAATCTCTCTCTTTTGCTACCAGTAGTGCTTTTCTATAGGAAAAAAAAAATACAATAAAAAAGATCACACTGTGATTTCTAAGCTGACAGCAGGCCTTTAAGATCAGAGCACAGACTTTAAATTAAATATATTCCATCACACAAAGTTTTTGTCTATTATATAGCTCATATTAGAAAATAGTTGTCATTTCTTTATCAGATCCCTTTGGAAACTCACTGCTGTTGGACCCTGCCCTCTACTGACATGCTTCTCTTCTGAACACAATGCAGTCTCTTATATAGATGGCAACCTAGATGGCACATTTAAAATGAGTCTTTTTCAAAAGAGAGATAAAAAAAAGACAGGAGGACAAAGTTTACAATTCTAGTGATGTCTATTTTCTATGTCAAATAGATGAGAGAGGGCAAAAAAGAAAAAATAAATTTAAATTAAATATTAATAATAATCTGAAGAAAATTAATTTTGATCAATACAATTTTGTAAATTAGAGTCTGGACTGCCTTCTACCCTCCAGAAATAAAACTGAATTTTTGATCATGTTTTTCAAGCCTGTTCTCTGAGTTTGATCCAGAAAAGACACCAGATATGGAAGAAAGGGGTGATAAGCTAGCAGCTGTGCCATTCTGCTAACCCACAGCATTAGCACACAGGGCACAAAGCAGCTCTGGGGGTGAGGGAGCATTTCCACTCCCCCACCCTGTGTCCAGTACAAATTACGTGACAAGAGAGGATCTGTGATATCTGTTTTCACTTAAAGCAGAGACAGCACCCATTAAGGCTTACAGTAAATTTCTGAGGTGAAATTTCTTGTMAGTGTTTTAGGGCTGAGGCCAGTGGAACTGAGGGATTTGCTCATGTAGGTCTGTCCTGGGGGCAGGAGGGTGCAMAGGCTTTTTGTCCTTTGGCCTTTTGTTTTACAGGGTAATGACTCTTGTTACTAGGAAGGCTCAGCAGAATCAGGAGGAGATGAAACATCAGGAGAGGTGCCACTTGCTAATTTTGGAAGCAGCAAGGCCCCAAACCAGGGCTGTTCATCGGATCTGGTGCCCAGCTGCTTGTTTAAAATAGGCAGCTAATGGAAAAATAACTAAACCACACAGATAGCAAAAATTTCTTAAGAAATGGCATTCATTCTTCCCAAGTCATTGCTAGAGATGTCACTGGGGTTGGTGTGTGTGCTCAAGAAATTGTGTTTCTTATGCCACACTCGTTCCATGTTTGCACCACAGTCTGGAGGAAAACCCCAGTGCGCTGGTCTCCCTTTCTATAGGGTTCTCAGGTTATTTATTCTATACCAAAGCCAAAGTTACTGCAGGCACAGAGAACACTTTATAACCTCCATAAAATCATTTGACAATCCAAGGAAAGCTTCCCTGAGACTGCTGTACAGACCCCAGTSTGATTAATTGTATTTAGTGGGTACTTCACCTGAGTAAGGACTGCAGGGACTGACAATACCTGAGCAGTGAAATTATCCATAAGCCTAGAAATAAACATTTGAGGAAGAAAACCAACTGTAAACACAGATCAGCATCACCACTTGAGGGTGCTGCAGTAGTTCCTAAATATCAGCTCAAAGATGTGCTGCCAAGCAGGTACTGTACACACAGCTACGCCACAATAATTCACCTAATTACCTCCTTGGAGGCACTCAGAGCGTTTGGAGCTAAATTAGCACAAAATACTGCTGGAACAGGAGAGCCTCTTCTGAAATAGAGCTTTAAAATCCTAAAAACCTTCCTAACTAACTGCAGTGATAAAACAGGATTCTCCCTCAAAAGAGCTGGGAAAAGGAAAATTTAAGTCAAACATAAGAGGACCCTCAATTACACAAGCACACACATTTCCAGCTTCAAGAAATTCATTACAAGTATAAATTCTCAGCTCTGCACACACATTTCCTTTGACTGTAATACAAGTGAATATTTTTCAAGGCATATCAAATTGATTTTGCTATAAACTATTGCAGGATTATAGCCTTTTTGAATAGTCTTCACTACAGGAAACACACAGAACTGGTCTCTGTGGGAAATATATTGAATAGTCAGTAAAACACAAAGCAATATCAAAATACAGTAGAAAATGTTCCAAAAAAGCCACAGCTACCTAAATGAAGAGCCTGTGTCAAACCTAATCTAGGATTCTCTATTATGTAGAAACTCCTTTCTATAATAATAAAAAAAAGTTGTTTGCTTGGGAGGATATAAAAACATGAAAAAAAGGATAAATGATGATAATGATGTATCTTTTGAAATGTATGAAATCATTTTGTATGTGAAAGCATAGTGACTGAAATAAGATCTCATTTGTAAAGTTTCTCCAATTCCAGTTTTTTAATCTGACTCTTATCAGGTACCCAAGAGAGCAGGTCAGGAACTATATCATGATACTCTTGGGAAATGCTGACCCATCCAAGTTAAAACTGATGGCGGTAAAAGAGCTAGTTTAAAAGAAAATTCCCTGTTCAAAGACAYTGGTGGAGGGGGATTTATTACGTAAGAAGATATAAATCAGCCACTTTCAGCCTGAATATAACAGCAATTTAGATCCCAAAATAAAGKGATTTTGAAATTTGGATGAAGAATGGGAAAAAAAAAAAATTAAAGTTGAACCAAACTAACTTGACTCCTTGGCTTGGCACAGAGCAGACAATTGCAGGACTTATCACCCATCCCAGCTCAGAGCAGCARAGTTTTTGAAGCCTTAGTTTCTCTCAGCTCTGACCTCCTTGCCCACTAGATGTTCTGAAATTTTCTTTCTGAAACTATTGGAAAAGATGATGATTAYCTGGACCTTGACCTTGAAGTCAAAGTACTGCAGTCAGCTGGAAGAGTAAGAGTGCCCTGGTGCAGGGCTGAGCACAACCTGCAAACAGGTAAGCACTGTTGGAACCCAGGACATTCCTCTAGCTGCCCTGGATGGCTCAAGACCCTGTCAGGGGGCTCAGAGACCCTGGCATGGGGTCAAAAACACCTGTGCCTTCGATTTTAGCCCTTGGAAAAAGTTACCAACTTTGTGTGAGGATTTACAAGCCTCAAGGGTTTGAGTAGGATGTTAGTGAATTTATCACAGGGTGAAAAAGTATAATTTTGTTGATTTAGAATGGGGGTTCAAAAGGCAAGATGGAGGAATCTGGGTGTGTCCTGTTTTTCTTCTTCTTCTTGACCTCCATCTTCTGCTGGGATGGTGACACTTCTGGATTGGTTTAGAGTAGAGACAGTCTGTCTAACATAGGTGAGAGGTATTGGAAAATTATTGCAAATAAAGTACACATAGTTTTTAGTATAAAAAGATAACACCACCCCAAGGGCAGTCAGTGTGCCTCAACCTGACCTGCTGGAMAGATCTCAGCAGGTCTGAGAAAGAATGTGTTAGATAAGAGAAAATAAACARCCTTGAAAAGCAGAACTCAGGAAGCTCGACTTCTTCTCYGAGAGYGTGGGGCTGGGAAAAAAGACTTTTAATACTTCAGGAKCCATTCCAACAACTCAGAACYCGAAAAAGCACCAGGAAWAGATCTTTGCAGTGACAAGGAAAGAGTCTCCCTCTCTTTCCATGTCCTCTTCCTCAGGGCACTGCTCAACAGCAGCTGCTGCTGAGGTGGATGCCACTCACAATCCACAGCTTGCATTGCCCAGGGCTCTGCTCTCAGAACTAAGTAACTGGTCCAGTTTTTAAAGAAGATTGATTTCAACATGATGAACACCTTTCTGCAGTGTGTGTGCACTGCCCAGTGAATGCTTGAGCCTCTTCTTCCCAGCTAAAGATGACAGAGGGAAAGCAAGGAGATGAGGGTGACTCTGTGAAGGTGTGAAGGGCCAGAAATTCATTCTGCAAACTGTGCTGCTTCTCTGGCCTTAGCACTCTAACAGCCTAGAGCCATTTGGCCCCTAGATTGCAATACTCAGCAATAGAAAAAGAGAGAATAATCTACTACAGGCACTTTACAGAGACAGGAGCAATCTTTGAGGCTATGTAGCAACACATTGTTTTATTAAAGCATCTGAAGTTAGAGCCAATATGTCAATATCCGCTCTCTTTATAAAAAGTGTGTCAGAAATAGGCAGACAATCTTGACACTATGTGGGTTTTCCTACAGCCTATTCATTTCTACATTGCATTGTTCAACCTGTTATTTTTAAATTTTCATTACTTTGCACACAGTGCCCTGATTATTCCATTGAGAATGGCATCCTTTTAAATACCTTTATAAATGCCTTTACACATGATTAACATTAGCCCAAGACCTATCTGATTCCCTATGCCAAGGTCACAAATACCAGATAAATATTCCCAATGAGGAAAATAAAAGATAGGTACAATTTTTACAAGTTAAAGGACTGCTGTGAGGACTTTTTTTGAAAGACAAAAATAGGAAAGGAAGGTAGAAAACCATCTTGGTCYCATTTAAAATGTAATTCCATCTCACACAGGTGAGAGCTCCAGCTTGGCCTTCTCCTGCAGGAAGTGTCAGCAAACAGGCCAGAGCAATTTGGCTGTTGGATGCACAGACACGAACTCGTGATTATTGAAATGCATCTTTACTGCATAGGAAATTGTGCCTCCAACAACTTTTACCAAAGCATTTATCTCCTATCAACTTCAGTCAGACCAGGATTAAATTTTGGGCAAGYCTCTCTGATTGTTTCACTTCCCCAGCAATAAAATGTGTGCAGAACAACCTCCACCTACCCCAGAGGGGGCTGTGAAGATTAATGGCAGGAAAGCACCTGGATCCCAAGGACAGACATTTGTCCTAGTTCTGTCTGTCCATGAAAAATGATCAGAACTCCCTTGTTTCTCAGAAAATGGTCATGGTTACTTTAAAAGACATATTCAAGCTGTGAGTTATGAACTCAAACACCAGAATAATTGAAACTATTAACAAGTAACATGTAACACTGGAAATGTATTTCACTGGGAAAAGGTCAGCATTAGAGATAGGAGACAGCCTTTCACATTAAAATAACTCATATCATCCTCTCTTCATCAGTCATGTACTTCCATAACTGCTTTCTTTCAGTCATCTCATTTAACAAAAAGGATTTATGTTTTGTGGYAAACAGCACTGTGGAAAAGGCATATTTATTGAGCCTTCCATTGCAAAATCTTTTCTAAGTTTTAGGAGCCCTCAGCTTTTTCAATAAATAATTTTATTATTTATTGCACAATAAACACTCCTAGTTTATATTTTGTTCAGTTTAATTACACCAGTAACATGCTGGGTAACATTTCTATTTTTCCTCCTGTAAATAACTGGTGTCAGAGCAGACTCCTGTGAGCACTCATCACAGATGAGGAGCACTGACACTCACATCAGACCACTTTGGTTTCCTACTCACAAATRTTTTTAAAAATCTTTGGGCTGAAATATTTCATTCAAAGGAGCATGTGGCTGTTTTGTGTYAACACACACAGGAGAGACAGCCAGCTGTGCAAACACTGAATTATGGCACAGTGCAAAACTCCCCAAACWTCTCCACAGAAGCATTTCAAAACTTCTGTCCTCCTACAAGAAGATCTTGAGCACTWCATTTTGTGCATATCAGGGTTAGGATCTACCTTCCTTTTACTCATTTGTGTGCAGAGAAAGGGGACAACAAAGTGATTTCATTATTCCTGCTCCACATTCTTCTTTCAAGGATTCACTGATGAGCAGGAACACTGAAACTGTTGAGATAATTAGCACAGGCAGTTAATAAGAGATTGTTAATGTTTCACTGAAACACAAACAGYAAAGGATAAATAATTCCTCCCTTAAGAACCAAACCAGAAAGAATAATTAACAGCTGGAGGGGAGGGAAAGCAAGAAGCTAGAACACACTCCAGAATTCCCATCTGCTACCCAATTTCTGCAGGAAAACGTGAATGTTTGTACAGCATTTAATTTATTCAAACATCTATCCCACATCAGCAAATCACCTGCACAACTCCCTGCCGAGTTCAGTGACAGCAGAATTGCACCTGAAATTGAAAATACTTATCCTTGGAAATGGGAGATCCTAATAAAGTGATAATTTGGTCAACTTCTGTAAGAAATGTTGTTCAGTCTGTGTGGTCATCAATTGTTGCAGTGTTGTGAGGGTTCCCAGGACAAGGTGAGAGATGAGAATTGATTGTAAGTTCTTAGAAGGCTGATTATTAAATTATATTATTTTTATATTTTTCCTTTTTTATATTTTTAATTTTTTGTTTTTCAAATTTTATATTTTTAAATTTTTAATACATTTTTATTTTTATTTTATTTTAAACTTTTTATTTTTTATTTCATTTTTATATTATTTATTTTAATCCATTTTATTTAATTTTTTAAATTTTTTTAATGTTTTAATTTTTATTTAAATTTAAAAAAATTTTTAATTACTTTTTCYATTTTTCTTTTTTATTATTTTTAATTTTTAAATCTTTTATGAAAATTATATACTAAAACTGTACTAAAGAAAGAGAAAGGAGACATCAGAAGGCTGGACAAGAATGAATAATAAAAACCCGTAACAGACCAGAGTCCCGATACAGCTGGACTGGGATTGGTCATTAAGTTAAAACAATTTCACATGCTGGGTAAACAATTCTCCAAATCACATTCCAAAACAGCAAAACATGGAGAAGCTGAGGCTTCTCATCTTTCCAGGAGAAGAAATCCTGGCAAAGGGATKTTTCAGAAAATATCAYAGTGACAAGTCTGCATGGAAATCTTTGCAAGATCAGGGCTACAGCTTTATAGTATGGTCACCTCATAACCCAGTATCCTCCCCTTTGGCCTATGAAGAGTTATAATCCTTCTTTCACGCCTTGCTTTCTCCAGCTCTATCATTCTCTTTCCTGTTAAGAAAAAAGCTTCACCACTTCTCAGTATTTCATAAGTTCTTTTGCTCCTTGGGGAAAGTGGGAAACACACAAAGCAGAATTAAGACTTCACAACCCAATGTTTTAATTCAGGACCCCTATTAAAAACAGCTGTAAGTAACTCATCCTGCATTTCATGCTRCCCCAGGTAGTGCTCTACCACATTTTTCTCTAGAAGACTTTTTTTTTCTTCAGAGGGATTTTCCCCATAATTCTCTCCCCAGGCTTACCACCACACCACATTTTTGCTTCCTAAGCCTCACCACCATTTGTACTCCTTTTTGGCACAAACATACCCTTCTCCTAAGCACAGCCCAGACACTCTACCAGACTCTCAGCTCCTAAGTCTGTGTCACTCTTGTTCCCTCTGAGCTGAAATACAAAGAGAGAAACCCACCCACTGTACTGGTAAAAGCCACCACTAAACATTTTTGCTCTTTAAAGGAGATGGTCTAAAYTAGAACATCTATTTCAAAAACACAATTTCAAGGTTGAGCTTTTCAGGTGTTTGGAGTATGTGGTTGCCTGATTCCCATTACACACTGATGGTGCTATATGTAAAAAAAATACTGCCCATCACAGTCTGCCATTCATGCATCCCTTCCAGAGCTCTGCCAAGCCTCAGGGCATAGCAGAGGAAGGCACTTGCACTTGGCCCTTACAGCAATTCTCATTTGCTGTGTATCAGTAAAAGTTCCCTTCTTTCTCTTGGGGTCTCTGCCTCTTTAGGCAGCAGGTGAGCAAGTTTTGTWGCTGACAGCAGGCAACACCCCTCTGTCCCTTCCCTTGTACAAAAAGAACCACAGAACCAGAGCTGCTCTTGCTCCCAGGCTGTGTGCACACACAGAGGGCTCTGCAGTGCAGGGCAGCACACCTTGGGAAGGCAGGAGTACAGAAGCAGTGTTTCCATGCCCAGACACTTTCCTGTTTCTGGGATTACTGATGGGCTGAGGAAGTGACTAAAGAATCACATCCTTTTCTCAAAATYATCAGACTAAATCACTGAGATGTTATCTATTTGCAGCACTGAA
The DNA here is from genome assembly GCA_002167245.1 of Sporophila hypoxantha. NCBI lineage: Eukaryota > Metazoa > Chordata > Aves > Passeriformes > Thraupidae > Sporophila > Sporophila hypoxantha. Next base: position 14,713,752 of record NDFG01000461.1, read on the forward strand.
GAGAGGCAGTTCTGGAGGAAAAGAAGKATTAGTAAAAAACAGAATGGAAATACTTCATGTGCTATGACAACGTTTGTTTATCTAGATTTAAAAGAATTCACAGATCTGCCTCTCCATGGGTCTCAGTGCCCTAACATCATTAACTACTCAAYAGAATTTCAACAGCTTTAAAGTCATCAGGTTAACAGAAATCCAGGCAGCAAAACACTTTGAGTTATCATTTGCTTCAGTGCAGGTAGAAGCCCATTCTGCCTTTTGCAGTGTACTTCAGTTCTTTAAATATGGATTATTTCAGTCCTTTGAACAGAAACTCATTCCAGAGYCCTGGAGAACATTCTTCTAATTGCCCTAGCTCTTAATGAACACACAGGTTGGGTATCATCAAAGTTCCATACCTTCTTGGTGACTTCTCAYGGGCAGATCCTTGCAGCACTGACTCCTTCCTCAGAGCACAGCCAACAARCTCCAACTCCTCTCTCCCAGCTAACCCACTCTTTTRTAGCACTCATCCTTATTAGACACAGCTGTGGCCTGTTAAGGGCAGGCCTGTTCCTAATCTTTGGTAATTAGTACAGCTGCATCTCCTCAGGGGTGAGATTACCTTCGGCACTATCTTTATTTTCCTACATTCTATCCCCCACAGTCAGGCACCCTTCTGATCTCAGCTTGATGATGCAAGTTTGATCCTTGTGCTGGACAACCTCCCAGCATAACAGATCATAGCTGGCATCTTGTACACCATCCGTGACCTCAAAATGACCAGAGGAGATCCTGGGCTGGCCACGCCAAGCAAAATGGTTTCCTCAGAAGGAGGAGCCTTGCACCTGTAAATGTGCATGTCCATAGCTGGTCTGTGACAGCATGACAGTAACCTGTTCATAGATGACCAGGTATGGACAAGGTAGCCGAAAAGGAAGGTCAACAGGCATTGTCCAAAGGAGATCACATGCAATTCTTTCTTTCTAAGGCACAGTAAATACCTGCCTCCTCATCCTAGCCTCAAAACCTCCATATTGCTGTAGATGACATTCAGGCAGTTTGCTCTAATCCACCCCGAGACATGACTGGAGRGAGAAGCTGACTTCCAGCACTCCAGATTCAATCTGAAAATGCTCCCTCAGTGCTTGTATAGGCACATGGTGGGGCATATAAACATACAGACACAAAGCACTGGCAAATTTTGGAGCCTCAGTCCAGACTGGAAACACGCAGGGCTTCCAAACTCTCAGCAGTCCAAAGCTGGAACTCAGGCCTGATCCTMAGTCCACTAAGAGTCATTTCACAGGCTCCAGGTGTTAGGCCTCTATGTACTGAAAGAAGAACTGAATTCTCCCAAGAGCAGCAAATTAAACTCAGATAGGTACTGGCTAGGGGAGTAGAACATTGATGAGATACTGTGTTCATCCTTGGGATTATTTATATCTAGAGAACCAGGCTTCTTGTTTATCTGGAAAGAAAGTACAGCCGCAGCATGCTGTCTAAATGAGCAGTATTTTGATCTCCAAGTAAGCTTTTCTATTTATACAATTGGGCAATATTTCACTCTCCTCCTGCACTCTGAATTTTACCTGTGATGCCCTTGTCTACACACATCTTTCATGACTGACAGAAATGACTTCCACAGACATTTCAAAGCACCACCAGTCATTTCACAATGTGGTAGAATACATGGCATATTGCAACTACAAAATACATTTTAATCTTTCCAAAACCTGTTTCTGTTGGTGACCCATAAAAGGGAGAAGTTCAAAACACTATTTCTCTGCTTATCTTCCCTGCCTAGGCTTTGACATTACAAGTTGAGAAATGTTATGAGTCTGAATGAACTGGCCACCTGCAATAACCAAATTTCTTTCTACTATTTGAACAGCAAATATGCRCAGGAAATGCAATAACCTTCTATATATGTCAAAAGGGCAGAGGAATCCTTAAATTCAGTGGTCTATTTGTATAATTGCCAAAAGGCTCTGCAATGCAGGCCGGAAATTTAATACAAGTGGGCAATGTTCTTTTCAAGCTAGAATAACACTGGTTTCCATTTAGAAAAGCAATGCAAAAGTCTAACGCAGCACAAAAAGCATTGCATGAAAGCAATTTTTGATACCACTCACTTTTGCAATTTCCCTACTGCAGATTTCCTTCCTATTTCTTTCTATCTCAAATCAGARCAGCAATCTTTGCTTTCTTAAATCATCACAATGACTTAATGCAGGCATTTTACATCCACCATGGCCATGATTAATGGAAATAGATTTATCCCCACTGCTTAATGTTAAACAGCTGAGGTCAGGTTATATGCTAATTTAAACTTCAGATAATCCTCCTGGCATCAGTGGGATCATGTATGGCACAAACCACAGCTCTAGTTGCATTTCTGTCTCCTGAAGCCTTCCCCTGCATCTTAACAAACATCTTTGGTGGGGTTCTAGTGGGTACAGAGCCATGAGAGTCATTCACAACAGATGGTATTTTGTGCTGCTGTTTGCAGATGGCAGTACTGGGATTTGCTACTCACAAAAAACCAAAAAAAAACAAAATCAAAACTGGCCTAAAACCAGACCATAAAAGCAGGACAATAAAAAAAACCCAACACATATTTTTGTAGAGCAGAAGTAGTGAGGCAAACTTTTCCAGCTAGGCAAAGGTAATGGTTAAATCCTCTAGTGTCCAATGAGGTATCAGCTCCAGCTGGAATTTGTCCTGCAGGTGTGCATTTTATAACAGCTCTTCCTTTCGAAGGCCTCAAGTGCTTGATAAGACAAAAAAAAAATTACACAGCATTCTCCCTTTAAAGGCCTCTGAATTTTGTATTTTCTTACCAAACTAMCTATTTTAAAGAATATTGTAGCATTTTTCCAGAGCTGGTTATGAAAGTACTGAAAGAGGCAAAATCAGATAGAAACATAACACACATGGCTCTGGGTACCTCAACTCCTTTGGAAGCTTCTTTGGAAAAGAAGCAAACAAGAGGGAGCRTTGTCATCTTATTGCAAAAGTCCCATACCTCCTCAGTGATTTCTCATGGRCAGCTCCTCACARCACTGACTCCTCATCAGCACAGCCAAAAAACTCCATCTCKCCTCACAGCACAGCCAACAAACTAACTCCACCTCTCTCTCAACTAGCTAACCCACTCTTTTTAGCACTCTTCTTCTCAYTGGACACAGCTGTGGCCTATTAAGGGCAGGCCTGTTCCTAATCTTTGGTGATTAGTACAGCTGCAACTCCTCAGGTGTGAGATTACCTTCTGCACTATCTTTATTTTCTTACATTCTATCCCTCCAAAAGGGAGCATTTGAAMTATATTACCATCTGCAGTTGGGGTCTTCAGACAATGAAATTAAGCACACCTTAAACTTACAAACTCTGAAATTCCTCTCTGGGAAGGTACCCCACTCTCCCTTGGCTCTAGAGACCCAACTTCCTTTCTAAGACATCTGAACTGAATGCTGGAAATGAATCTCTCAAGTTGTCAATTTTGAAGACCAAAAGCTCTGTGGATTCCCCAAAACATTCCCTCAGTGAAGCCAGGGAGTTTCCWTTGTCAAATTGGAATAACCCCTGGATGTGAGACAGTCTGTGAGCAGCCCCTCCATGAGCTGAAGCTCATTCCTAAGGACCTCTAGGAAGAGAAGCAACCACATTGCTTATACCGAAACACAGCTGGCACAAAAGCAAAGAGTGGAAAAATTGCAAAGATTCAGATCTTTTGTGATACAAATGGGGCACATCCTCTGGGATATTTGTGAATATTGAGATGTGTTGTGAGGTGAGCAAAGTTTCAGCAAGAGAAAGATGCTGCATTTGGCTAAAAAGCCTGCTTCACCTATCAGTTCAGTGTTGCAAAACTGCAACACATTTACAGAAAAACCTTCCCCATTACGGCACCTGTTGCTACTGAAAGGCCATCTGGGATCACTTCTACTTTATTTCTGGTAAAGCTCCATCCCAAGCTCAGCTGCAGCCACTGGGGTTCTGTTCTGACATCTGTAGGATAACTGGTAGGCAAGGACTGCCTGCGCTCCCTGAAAAGTCCCAGTGATCTTGTGAAATAACTGAGCACAGCTAAAGAAGTATCAAGAGATGCAGAGTTCGAATTAGTGAAAGAAAATAGAGTTTTATTACTTATATTCTAGCAGCATACAGGAACCACAAGTGGGATCTGAGTCTCAGTGTGCCAGGCAACATATAAATACACAGTGGAAGACAATTCCAGCTCTGAAGAGATTACAGTCTTCAGAAGCAAGAGAAGTGGGGGGGGTGAGAAAAGAAACAGAGAGAATTAATATAAACACCTCAAAACCAGTCACAGAGCTAGGAGTAAAAGTGTCTCTTTCCAGGCTCTCAAGCCTCCCCTGTCCAGTCTGTCATGCTGCCTGCTAATCACAAGTTTGACATCYTTAATGTGCTCACTTTCCACAAGATCTCTGTGAGCCAAGCTGTGGGGAGCTCCAAGCAGAAAGCAGGTTGAATCACATCCCCAGAAACAAAAATGATCAGTTTATTCTGCTATAAATCTTCATGAATCTACACTAGGTTATTGCTCCTTTGTCCTTTATTTCTCTTTTACCATCTTTTTTTTTTTTTCCTAAGTAGGTCACCTCATCTCCTGAAGTATGAAGCTGTAAGACTATGAAAACATAAAGGAGATTTATTTCTCTTTGTGTGCATGATCTTCTCTGCTGAAAGAAGTATGGGAATGACTACAAGGTTCATCATCGACTTCCAAGAATAGACAAATGCCTTTGTTAGGCTTCTGTGGCATGTCTCAAACACAGGCAGCATGAAACCCTCAGTGAAGGCAGAAGAACTCTTGCCATTAAATTGTTCACTAAAACACTTGAGCACAGTCCAAGGGTGATAAAAGGGCAGAGAATAATTTCATTTGAGAATTTTAATTTGTTAAACTTAACATRAGGCAATTAATGTGGGGGTTTTTTACCTCCCTGTGCATGACCTCTCTGTTCCTAGATACACATTCATATTAAATTTATGATTTACAAGCATCMTGATAGACTGCCCTTTGCTAGCCTCTTAGAGGGCTCTCAGTCACAATGATTCTTCACATATGATGCTTARTTACATTTTAATAAGTTGATCTTGAGAAAATAAAATCCTCAACAACTTAAACCCTGGACAYGTCTAATACGTGAGGTTTTCATAGAATAAAACCAAGCACCTCTTTTTTTTTCCCTCAGTATTCTTATTTTGCATCTTTTTTAACTGATTTCTGTTTATACTGATTCTAGAGGTCTCAGTTCACCACCAAAAAGTGATGTTATCAACAACAGATGCTTGTTCTTGGGAGACACCTCCACATGAAACAAGGCAAGATTAAAGAAACCCACAGAGCGGAGCAGAGCCTGCATCCAGGCTGTCTGTAGTGAAGGAAAAGCTTGTGGCTATTTTATTAAGAGGTGGTTGCCAATGCTAGAATTCCAGAGCTATTTATGACTGTAGCAGACAGTACACACAAGCTCCCATGTGCACATTAACACAGTGTTCACCAGAGTCATGAAGGACCTTGATTCACCAGTGGACATTTAAACAAAAACACTGAAATGCTGACTTTCCAATCTTATGGAAATGCTGACATTCCACTCCTATGGAAGATGCTTCTGACAATAGATTAATGACATATGTCCTTAAAAAATTAATTATATAACCCCATATTCCAAACTTCTCTGCAACAGGCAGATTCTTTTTGTAATATATTTTGTAATAAAATTATGTGGAATAGCAATATCTCTTTAGAAGATTAAAACAGAAAAGAGTGCACTAAGAATCTCTAATTTTTAAGGAGTTCCTAAAAAAATCTCAATTTTTCACTTACATTTAAAGCCTACTAACTTCCCTCAGGGCCAACACCTGTTAAGATCCAATACCTTTCTTAGGAACTAACCACAAGTCCATGGACCCTGCCATTACCTGAAATACCATCTGCATTCCTCTGCATCTACCCACTCCCTTTGTGTGGATACATTTTTCAACTAAAAGTAGCCCTTCTTTCTGGGCATCCTTTATCAATGGCTCTTCCTTACTTTTGACAAAGCAGAGAACACAATGTTCAAAGCAAGAAAGCTGCTGTGGGCAAATAAATCAATGAAGTTCACAAGAGGAATTAGGTATCCAGCTATGCTGATATCTGATTCCAATGGAATCAAAGGCAACTATACTAATGTAGTGTCTGCTGACATAGAGCTTTCATTGTATTCACAGGAAAACTTAAGCTCTTCAAAAAACTTGTTAATAATGTCAGATGACATAGTTATGCAATTTTCTGGTCCACTTGTTTTGCAGTTTACAATCACTCACCAGCAGCTTTCCCACACTCCAAAAACTTTGATGAAAAACACTATTTACACATAGCTGATAACATACATCATAGCTGATAACATTCATAATAGCTGATAACATAGTGCTGATACCAGAAACTCTTCTCAATCCCTACTTCAGCTGTATCCAGGGCTGGAATAGAGATCTCTTCTGAGGATTAGGAGGAAAGTGTATGTGAGAGCTCCTAATGCCTCTGGTGACTGTCAGTCCAGGTCCCTCGTGTGTGCAGAGCCTTTGTAGCCACGATGTTTGAAAAACCAGAGTTTTCACACCACTTAGATTTTACAACTTGCTCCAGGGAAACTGTGAGCAGAATCACCAAGAAAGGAAACACCAAGCAACTACTAAATTCTGAGACTTCATTTGACCTGCAGGAGCAGAGAGTTTGGTAGCTCTCCATCCATTAGCATTACTGGCCAAGGCTGCTCAATAAAGGCTTTATGTGAAAGCGTAACAAGCACAGCAGGCATAATTCTTCATGTTCCTGTGGACAATGGCTAAATCAATACTGAGCACCAGCCTCAGAGTTTCCAGATAGCAACACTGTAAGTCTTCCTTCTTCATATAACTTCACTAACAGCATGCAGTAAACCATTCAGCAGGCAAGGAAAAAATCCTGCATTTCAACACAACAGCATCAATTTTCCCCCTCTAGATTGTCCTCTGCAGTGGCAACAGGACAGATAGGGCAGTGTGAAGTGTGCTACCTGGACATGAATTCACTTCTATGGATTTGCCCCTGCACAGTGGAAGTTCTCCTTTGTGATATTTAGATGAACACCACCATTGCCTCCAATGCATTGCCCATTTTCAACCTGCATCCTCAATTATGCCTGCAAGGCCACACAAATAAAACCCAGCAGTGACAGAAAAGCATCTCAAGCCAACACTCTGTCTGACTTTCTTTAGAAACAAAGCATGGAGTCCACAGTTAACTCATTGCCTCTTAATCATCGAGCTCTGGGCCATGCTGTACCCTCACTGTACCAGCTGAGCTTTATTTCACACCTTTAACCTCCTACAATTTAAATATTTATAGCTAAGCTCATTACGTAAGCTCCATTTATAAGTAATAACCACTGTAGGTCAGGAGTCATTTGATCTATTTCAGCACCTATTTCACAGAGATGAGTTCTGTGCAAGCCTTGCTAAGAGCACTCRCTGGATCTCCACAGATTTCAGCAGGAAATTGGGATGACCAGCTGAGATGCAGAATATCCAYCCCTCACATGTCTACATTCCATCAGGAATCCTGAATCAGCCCTGCCCTGTGTCTGCCAGTCTCCTRAGTGGGCTGGAACACTGATCTCACATACAAGTGCCATAAAGAAAAAGCCCTTAAAGGCTGTTCCATGTGGCTACCAAGGCAGAGGCCAGAGAAGGATGAGGCAGAGCAGAGACTGAGTGGCCCTCAAAACCCACATGTTCTGACACCTTCTTGGGCAGAATTTACCTCAGCAAAAGGAGATTTCCAGCCTTAAGACACAGCAAAAAAACAAGGGATATGCTTGGAGTGTGATCCAAATTGAATCTATCCAGTACTCTCTGYGAAACATTTCTATGTTCATTAAATAATTTTCAAGTATGCCAAAATCAAAATAAACCAAGTATGGTTTCTTAATTGCATGTGTAATCACTTCTGTAGTATATATGTAAATGCCATAAATAAAGGCAYTGAAAACACACAAGAATAAGAACAAAATATACATTTTAAATTTCTGCAAAACCTCAAGCTACCTAGAAGACCTGGCCTCAATTCCTTATCTGACTTGAGAGCACAAATGCCTTTTTGATTTTCAACCATTAACTCTTTTGTGACACTGGGATGTGCAGGYCAATTAACTTGAGGGTGGTGAAAACTGCAAAGGTCCCTAAAGAATAATCTGACTTGGTGTGTGTGAAGTCACTCATCAGTGAATGCAAAAGGAAAACCAAACAGAGCCAGCCCCAGCCACAAAGGTGATGGAGAGGACAGGGTAATACCACAATCAACTCCTTTCACAGGAAGAGAACTGTTTTCTAGTTAAATCCTCTTTCACAGAGGATTAAGCTACTATGAAAAAAAAATAAAGAAAGAAGAACAGTGTCTGCATAACAATTCCAAAACTGCACCATCTGTAGACGAGCACCAGAGTACTTAAAATCCCACTGGCAGACCACTGAAAAACCAGTCTGGCAGTGTCTGCTATACTCAGAATCAAGTGTAAGGAGAAGCCAAGATCAAATCTATAGAGATACTCAGATGTGGAATCTCTCTTCTGTCAGATGTGGATATATCTCCAYGCATCACAGGCCAGAGAAAGAGAAGAGCCATGCAGACAGGCTGCAGCTGGAGAGCACAATCCTGTGGGGTCACAGCACAGGGAGAAGCCGCGTGTGTTTCAAATGTGAGATGCTCAAACCAAGGGACTCGAGAGTGTGAGGTGGAAGCCAAATGTGTGATCTTATACTTCATGCATGAGACTCATCAGGCCTGCCTACAGCCTTAGAAAAACACTCACAAACCAATTTCAGCCAGCTGGTTTGTATTTTCATTGTGTTTCCTAGGGGCAGAAAGCAGAGTCTGCCCACAAACTGCATTCGTATTCTCCTCGTGTAAATTTTACTTTTCAGCACAGCTATGATGGGTTTAATTTCACCTTGATTTCTTTGGAGGGTAAAAGCATTACAGAAAAAATAAATTTCTTCTGCTTTGCCTTCAGCCAGAGAATGACAGCAGTATACTCCCTGTGAAGGAACTGGTAATGCTGCAGTGATTTTTATCACTAGCACTTGTATCTCCTGGATATTAATACATGTTTGGAAAATGCTGTAGTATCTCTTTATTTATAAAATATAACTGGGTATAATTCTGCAAAGTGATGAATTCCTCTGTATCAGGAGCTGAGCAGATTGCTTGGYTTAACTCTGCAGTTTACATTAATGGACCACTAAGGTTTGGCTTGGAAAGGAGATCATAATATCCCATATTATGCAATCACCAGCTACTTTTGGCATGTCAAGGGCACAACTGCAGTCCCCCCACCTGCTGCCAAGTCAACAAATGTGGGTGCACCACCTGTAAATGCATCCAGATCATTACAGAGAGCAGGTGGGTCTGATTTTGGAAAAAGCTGACCAAGACATTAGTCAACATCAGGGTATCAAAATTCAGACAAATTTTAAGCTGGAGAAATAAAAAAAAAATAATACAATAAGGACAARAAATTGCATTTCAACAATAATGAGGTACAAAAATAAGGACTGGGAAGTTTACAGATATGTGGAAGTTCTGAGGAAAAGAACTTTCTACTAAAACAGTCCTTAAACTTGATATGAAACAATAACACAGCACTTATGGGAAGTGCAAATACTGTGATGGAGTCAGTGAAAGACAGAAGAGCTTTAAATACACTTCCAGTAAGATTTTTACTAAATTTAGCATTTAGGGTTCTGTCCCCATTTTGAGATACAAAATGCTGATAAGTTTAGAGAAAGTATGGAGAAAAACAAGGAGGAACATGCAAAAGAAAAAGTAACTGAGTGAGGGGGTAAGATAAAACCCCAACAGCTTTGTAACAGCTGGTTRTAAGGGAAGAGGCAAAAATTGCTGTGTCTGTGGTGGACAGAACAGACAGCACAAGAAGATAAAGGGGAGAGGTAAAAGATTTCTAAGGATGCTGTAGCATCACCCAGAAAGAGTGAGAAACCTACCCCATCAGAATTTTTGAAACACTAAACAGGCACATCCCAAGGGTGAGTAAGGCAGAATGATCCTGGATTGCAGCTGAGCAATGATCTAAGTAAAACCTTATATTTCCCTTTAGCTCTGTATTTCTTTCTTGTTGGTGAGCTTTGTTTCTTTCTTGTTTATCCTGTGGGTGAGCAAGGCAGAATGTCCACAGCCTGGCTTTCAGATCCTGACAGGAGATTGCAGGGTGTAAACACACAGAAAAAAATATTTATTTTCTGTGGAAACCGCACAMTTGAAATGGTAAAATTCCACAAAAAAGTTTCAGAGCCTTCAGAGTAGGTATTTTAAAGATGATTTTCATTATACTCCATATTTCTCACTTGATTATAATCTGATTCTATTCTCACTTTAATAGGCAGCATTTTACTCACTTCAACAGCATTATTCCTCCTGTTTTCTCATTCCCTACACTAAATGAGGGTAGACCCAGCCCTAAACGAGTAAAATAGATTTAGCATTACACAATTTCAAACTTCTGGGTATTTTTTGCCATTTACTACTGTYCTCCAGGTTTCCTTTATGCCTATAAATTGTCTCTTTGATGGCAGTGGCAGGRATGTATTTGTGCAAGACAGTGTTTGCTTCCATAAGCCCAGGAAGACAGATGAACCCCTGCAGAACCCTGCAGCTGGGGTGAGATTGATCTGTAACTCAGTCCAGCAGCTTTTAAATACAGGTAACATGAAAAGCTCTCCAGCAAGCTGCTGAATGCAGCAGTCTGTTTAAAAACAATTCAAGAAGTGACTGAGCAGATTCATCTCATTGTAACAAAATTCTCACTGAATAAGACAAGCTTCCTCAAAAGGCTGGGTTTTCCACTCACTTTCTGTGACTTCAGCCCCTGGTAAGCTGCACTCCTGAGTTCATGAATTCAGCAGCATGAAGTAAGGAATATTGAGAATCTGGTGCTCTTTTCAGATCTCAGTCCACCTGTAGAGAAAAGCCCTTATAATGTTCAACATTTTACACATTGGCTGGAGTTGAGGAAACACATTATTACCACAACAATAACTATAATGACCTGCAAGTTAAACTTAACTGGAAATACTCTGAAAGTCCATTTTAGTAAGTGTTTTAAAATTGCATYCAATATCAAAGCTGTGCTGATCTCCAGCAGTGCCACATCATTGCTCCTGAATATATCAGCAGCATTGGGCATCTTCCAAACACAAATTTCATTTTTTCAGACCTAAAGTTTTTCCAGCTTCACAATGTTAAACGGAACTTGTAAGAGCTGAACAACAAGCTTATAAATGAGAACTTGCCTCTTTTTATCCTGGAGGACTCCCTGAAGGAGTGTATACCCAAAACAGGGGCATACCTATTTAATATCAAGAWCACTGGGCTGGCAAAGGTAGTTTGAGAGACTAATCTTCATGGATAAAGGATTTCCAAGGGTTCTCCTCCAAGAGGAAATAGTCCTTACCCAAGAAGATACTTAACCTCTAAAGGCTCTGGGAAAGTCATAGTAGGTAACTTTTAGTTTGTTATTCTCAAAACATAGTTGTCTTTTACAGAATCAAAAGGCTGAAGTGTCCTTTTCTTGTTGGAGTATAATCTAGTTTAAGTCCCCTTCCAAACTCTGTTTCACCTAGGAAGATAACTGGCAAGCTGGATGTTTTTAGGGAGCCAGGAGACATAAAGTTATGTCATGACCCTTTTTTGTTTGCTAAACATGAAAATTGAACCTGAGAAAATCCACAGAGCTGATAACACCAAAATTATCTTCCCYTGCAAGTAAAAATGGGTAAGGTAGMAGAGTTTTTCAGGTRGAAAAAAGTTYCATTACTTTCACRGCAAAGAAATTCTGCCTACCTAACAACACTACTAACACCTTTATCATAAGAGAAGTCATTATGGTGGCTTTTTTAAAGGACAMTTTCTGATTTCTGCATATATTATAAGCAGAAGGCCCTAGAATCCTGGATAAGATGTAAAAAGAAAGTGCCTAAGATGGAGGCAAGCCCATAAAACCCAGCACCTGGAAAAACCAGTGTTGAATCCAGAGCTGGGGTTAGCCGAGGATGCCTTGAACATTGTGTGGATCGTCAATCAAGACAAGCACTCCAAAGGAAATGCTCCACCTGTGCTCCCTGTGAAAGAGCTCCTGCAGAGCACCATTGCTGCAAGACATTTCAGCAGAGAACTGTTCCTTGATTGTGCAGGCTGCCAACAGCTCAGAGGATCTCTTAAAAAGCCACTCAGAAGAAATCCTGAGCATTGTCCTGTCTCAAATCTATGGTAATTCTCCAGGTCAAGGGTCAAGTCCTTTGGCAATTAGCAGAATAAATTAGTTTGTTAATCACCTTGGAGGAACAAGTACCTAATCAATAGGGAGGTGCTGTGATACATGACTAAAGCTATTCACATAATCACATAGCTAGAACGTCCTGGTTTTGAATGACATTTCCTACCCAAAATAGCCTGGAGGAAGAGAAGTGCTGTTGACAAATGGGAGCTGAGTGAAGCTGTTTGGGAATGCAGGAATGGTGCGTTGCCTTAAGCAGTTTAAGGGAATTGGTGCGCATGGCAAAACTACATCTCTGAAACTATTTCAAAGTTAAGAGTTGCAAGAAGCTATTCAGGAAATAATGTGAAAAGCAGGTCTGGGGGCATCAATCAGAAATTCATAACCCTTGTACTTCATGGGAAATCAGAAAAAAAACTGCACAGAACTGAAACTACGAGAGCAAAACCATGGAGAAATCAACAGACAAAATAAAAGTGCCCACTGGCTACACCTGGGAACTCGAGCTCCCCTCAGTATCACTGTGTGAAAAACACCAATCACTTGTTTTTAAAATTTTCAAAGTTTAATAGTAATAAAATGGTTATAAAAATAGCAATATAATTAGAGTAATAAAAATTTAGACAAKATGAGACAATAAGAACAAAGAGTTACGGATGGTCCGAGTAGAGTACCTCATTCTGGGCAAAATAAGCCTGAAAAAGGACCCCCASTAACAAAGGATTAACCCTTAAAAGCAATAACCTGTTGCATATTCATACACCTCATACATGATGCATAAATTCCATTCAAACACAAGATTCTGTCTGGGCAGTGTCAGCTTCTTCCTCTGAATCCTGACAACGTCTTCAGGGCTGAGCGAGGCGGGAAGAAGTTCGTTTCTTCTGATAAGAAAGCAATAAATTCTTTTTCTCTGAAAGATTTAGGTGTCTTGTGGCTGCTATCTGGTGTGCATACCTCATTCCTTTCTAAAAAAAAATATCCCACATACATAGTTTCTATTTTAACATTATGTTATAACCTAAAACTATATTTAACACTCTACTTTAAAAAATTAATACAGCATAACTTTCTAACATAGCGCATATAATATTCATTTTAATATTTGCGAAAAGCCAATCATAAAATATGCATTTTTCACAACTGCATACTTTGCTTTGGTAGGCATTCGCCATGTATTAGCACTAATGAAATTGTGTCCTGAGTGCAGCAATCAGGGGTATGCTCAAAATGTTCCAAACAGCAGACCTGGAGTTTGCTTCTACTTTAAGATGAAAGGTCACAATTCACATAGCTTTTTATCTGGATCTTGCTCTGACATAACCTTTAGTAACTCTGATGCCATCCAGAAGGACCTTGACAGGACTGAGGAGTGGGCCTGTGCAGACCTCATGAAGTTTGACAAGGGCAAGTGCAAGGTCCTGCACATAAATTGTGACTGGATTGAGAGTGACATGAAAAGTTGGATATGACCCAGTAATGTGTGCTCACAGCCCAGAACCATATTCTGGGCTGCATGACAAGAAACAGAGTCAGGAGGTTTAGGGAGGGGATTCTCCCCCTCTATTCTRCCCTGGTGAGACCCATCTGGAGCACTGTAGAGTCAGAGCTGTTAAAATGTGGGATCAGAGCGGTTAAAGCAGGTTCAGAGGAGAGGTCAGAGGGCTGAAACAACTCTCCTATAAAGAAAGGCTGAAAGAGTTGTTCACCCTGGAGAGGAAAAAGCTCCAGGGAGATTTTCCTGGAGCYTTTCAATTCTTAAAGAGAGGGGGATTATAAGAAAGGGGGACTTTTCACCAAAGTCTGTGGTGACAAAACAAGGGGCAATGGTTTCAAAATCAGAGAGGGTAGRTTTAGATTGGACATTGGGAAGAAATTTTTTACAGTGAGAGTGTTGAGACATTGAAACAGATTGCCCAGAGAAGCTGTGGGTGTGCCATGCCTAGAAGTTGGATGCTTGGATGGTTGGCTGGTTGGATGAGTCTTTGAGCAACCTGAYCCTGTGAAAGATGGCCCTGTCTGTGGAATGGGATTTGGGCTACATGATCTTTACATGTTCCTGCCWACCCAAACCATTCCATGAGTCTRTGCACTTCCTGTGCTTCCCAAGCAGGCCTAATTGCATTCAGTTCTGGGCRATTTTCCTTTGAGAGGCACAAAAAAAGACAAAATTACCCTAGACAGCTTGTCTGAAGCAAAAAACAAACTGCTTCTGCAAGGGAACGATGGACTATCACACAAGATGGATCACATATGCTCTCTCTTCCCAAGAGTTTTTAAGAGAGCTCAATGTCTTCTTCTAAAATGCCCAAATTACAAAATCCAAGGTTTCCATTTGGTTTCTGTTTCCCCTCTCTATCAAGACTGTTCTTTCTACAATTTCCAAATTACTTAYCAAAGTTTCTTAAACAAGGAGCCTCAGTCAAAACCTCAAGCCCTCATTTTATMAAATCAGCACTTTGATAAGATTTCAAGATCTTTATCTGTATTGTTTATCTGTCCTAGGCTTCTCTAGGATTATTGACTTGACTTCCTGTAGGAGGTCAAAATAACTCTCTGGCATAATGAACAAACAGGAACAAGCTTTTGGAAAAATAAAAGAAAAAAACCTTTCAGATTTCTCCTTYCTCACCAGATTATTTGAGCCACTGCCATATGCTGGGGCCCAGTACAATCACAGAGCAGAAAAATGTTCAGGAAACATTCCAGTCTTATGTAAGGTAGGAGGCAATACACTCTGCAAGTAAAATTTGCCAGCCAAAGTAGCACAGAAGCTCCACCAGGTCCCCAGTGGACTTGTGTTGCCTAGAAGCTCTGATTAGATTATCATAATGATCCGATTTAGGCCACAAAATCTATTATTCTGAACCAGCACATTATCAGAGATAATTTTGTAAACTGATGTCAACATTAGAGAAACTCAGATTACCATTCGATCAATACCTGGAACATTGAAATAAATTCCTTGGAGTCCTTGTGTGTATCTAGTGCATCAGTAAGAGACTGTAGTATTTGCAGAACTCAGGGCAAGTATCAAGTCTATTTGCTTAGTGAAAAAGGAGTTCCCTGGTTTTCTGTGAAGTTTCTCTTGCCTAACTGACATTAGCTAACAGTTGCTCTTAAAAATCTTACTTCTTGTAGTAATGAATCCAAGGAAAAACTCCAGGATGTATTGACAGCACCAACCTTCCCTAACCACCTCCTGTGCAGGAGTAGATTTTCTGACAGCTTTTCAAAGAACTAGAAAGTCTGCTTTGGAAACAAATCAGTAAACTTCCCAGCTGGCAAGACACCAGCTTTCCCTGATGCATTCCTGTTATCAGCTAATTTAATGATGCAATTCAATCTTCCTCTGGGTTTTATCCTTAGAGATCCTAAATGTACACATTCATCTAGAAGGACCCTTCCCATGGATAACAAGTTTAGAYAATCTCTTTTGACTCACTCCATCACATCAGGCTTGGAAGTGAAGTGAGGGTGAGGCACATGTGGGACAGCTCTGGCTTTTTGGCCACAGCATCCATCAATTAAAGAGTCAGGAAAGAGCCTATTATTCCAAAATAACATGGRTTATTTTGGAAACTGAGGCTGGTTTCATGGCTTGTTTTAAAGTTCTTTACTGCTCCTGTGTACTGATGAGAAGCAGCAAGGAGCTTTAGCTTATCCTTTTCCACTACTATATGTTTTTAAGGCACTGTGTTGCTCTGGATGCTTCTGGCTATTTGAATTATCTGGGGAGGATTAAAAAAATCCAGAAATTCTCCTGATTGTCTTGCCCATAATTACCTGAAACAAGTAAGGTTAGTGCAAAATGAATTCCTAATTCTGAACTGGTGTCTTCAGCTCCTCGACCACAGTAAACACCTCACAGTTAGGCTGATTCTTCTCAGCAGACATGGTTAACTCTCTCACTGATGGGTATATTGGAGGAAAATACTCTGCAAAAAAATCACAGCATTTAAAATGTTTTAATACACACCAATTTTCCAACCCAAAACATCAAAGAGGTGGGGTTTTTTTGAGATTTTACCATAGAAAAGAACAAGACCATAAACTCTGGGCTGTTCAGCCTGGAGAAGGGAAAGTTGCATTGAGACCTCATCACAACCTTCCAATATTTGAAATTGTGCAATTGTATCCAAAGAGATGAAACTTCTTTTGTCCCTAAGCAAAGTGACCAAAATTCATGGAGGTGTCCTTTAAGGAAATAGGTATTTAATTTTCCTTTATTTTTCTCATTGATTGGCCACAGAACACAGGTTKATGAAGCAATCTGATGCAGGCATCAGTTTTAAGGTGACTTGGGAGTCAAACCAGGAATATCTGCTTAAAATTGTATCTCTGCTGAGCAATAGCAATTGGTATGAGGGATACWGCTAGCAGAAGGCAACAGACACACAGCTGCTGCATTTAAAGTCAGGTATTGTGTCAGAAAATAGCCCAGTAGCTCCTAAAATAGGCCTCAGAACACACAGCATAGCACTAGAYTCCTGCAATGGAAATTCTGCCAAAYCCCTTCAAACCTAACAAAGTAAAAGTGAAAGGAAGTGAAGCATTACTCAGTTTTGCTTTTCTAGCCTTATATACTCACTGAAAACCTAATTTTTACCTGTGCATATATACATAGACACATATATACCTGAGAAAAGCCTGTGGTGACCTATATATTACAATATTTGAGACTACTGCACACTGCTATGTCCCATAATGCACTTTCCAAAGTCATATCAGCATCTTTTAAAAAGGCTGTAGTATGGGGTAGGCTGCTCCAAGCCTAAAACTAGGAACTTAATCCAATCCAGATAGGCCATAAAGATGTTAATTCAGCAGCTATAGGAAGGACAGGGAAAAGATATAATTTTACACTGTCATAGTATCTGTGATGTTCCAGTGTCAAATCACAAGCAGCAAAAAAATACAGTCTTCTAAAAGTCTGGCTGATCCAGGCCAGACTGTTCTATTTTCTGTCAAAAAGAAAGCAGGTTGATTTTTAAAACCAAAAGGAAAGGAGGAGATGTAGCTCTGAGAAGTCTCCAAAGCAAGTCAGGTAGAAGTTACTTAGCTGATTTACTTGSAGCAGATAAGGAAAATCCCTATGGGTAAGCATAAGGTTAGGGACATGTTTTGGTATTATATCTCTTGCTTCTTTATTCTATGAAATACATTTATTTTATTTTTTAACCATTTTTACCTTATATGTAACTAATTTTATGAAAATTATAAGACAGATTTATTMATGTAAATCTGAAATTTTTCAGACAGTTTTTAGTAGAATTTGTTTTATTAAAATTCCTGTTGCAACCAAAACTGCACAAATGCGTCCTTGCCCTCTATTTACAAGCAGAGCTAAGTTGTCAGAAAATTCTAAATCTCACATTTCTAAACTCAGACCACAGYTCAGTAATGCAGAAAACCTGCCTGTAGGCTCAAAGCACCAGATCAAAAATTTTCTAGCTACATGACACACCAGGCTGTCCAAYAGAAGCTCATTCTGCTGGTCTAAATCCATTACAGAAGTATGGACAAGTTAAGGTTGTAAAAAAGCAGATTTTTGGTGAAATCAGGTATAGTTTTGCCTTCCACAGCAGCCTTGGAAGCCAAAGGAGCTGACAGAAATGTGGGCATGTGCCAAACCCCAAATTAGATCCAGCCCATCTTGCTGCATGGTCCAGCAGTCCACTGCAGATGTGTACAGATGATTTTGAAGTCACAGCTTCTGCCTTCTCCAGAGAACACAGACAGTCCTCTCTATTCCCACAGATCTCCACTGGCCTCAAACTTTAATTGGGTTTGAAAAGCTCAAACAACAGAAGTACAGGGCAAGAGGAAGTCTGGACCACAGCACAGAATAGCAAAAATGGCTTTGTTTACAGTGCTTCAGCAATTCTGGGCAATTCAATTCTAACAGAAACTCAGAAATAAAACTCAAAAGAGGAGAGTTATAAATAGTACCCACCTTGCTGCAACAGAGGCTTTGGAGTGACTGAGCTTTTGGTTTTCAGAATTCCTGAGTGTTTAAAAAGTTCAGACAAAAAAACAAATGTTTCTGGTGAGGGTTATACCTGTGAAAAAGTCTCATTTTCCAATGATGCAAAAAACCCTGTTCTCTCTCWGCACATGCAAAATTTTTAAGAATGATGAGTTTTGCAATTGAAAAATCATACTGTTTCTTGACAGTACATAGGGAAAATACTGGTGCAAGATAGGTATGGGTGCATGCAGTCTGAAATCAGGTGTGTCCTGGAGGGCAGGCCCAGCAGAAATTCTCCATTAACAGGACAGCAAGGACACTCAGCTGCACCACTTCTGTTCACACCTACAAGGTGCTCTGAGAGTGCATGAAATACAGAGAGTTTAAAAAAACCTACTGGAGTTCAATACAGACTGAAACCAAGCTCTCCACAGTCTGAAGCAAATCAGAATGTTCAAATATTTCTGTCATCAATGATGCATGGCCTTAAATGTTGGTTGGCTGCACTCATTTTTGAGGGGAAATAAAATATTTAAAACAAAAGCATAATAAACTATTTAATAACTCAGTCATCAGCAGAAGTCACAAAGACAGAACTTATAAAACAGTCACATTTACATCATTGTGTGGTAATAAAAATGTCCTTAACCTGACATGATTTGTTATCAGGATGGTGTTTCTTTCTTACAGTATTTTCACAAGCAGGAGACTGAGGAGYATTTGTAGCTTTTTACTCTGTTTTAAGGGGTTTAGATATCTGAAATGACAGTCTGCACTATCTGAACTTTGGCAGTTAACTAAAATTGATCCTCAGCCCTATGTGCAAAACCACATCTCCCTAACACAAGCAGACAGCCAGGCACTCCATCCATTATGAAGTACCTTTGAAATACTATTCCATATGACAGTGGCAGCTTTTCAAATGAGTTGCAACTGAGAGTGTATTTTAAGAGGCTAAAATAAAACATCAATTTGCATCTGACAACCAGGGAGATGTGGGAGAATAATAACACCTGTTAAAGATGGTCCTGATGTACAAGAAGATCCCTCAGTATTTTCAGCCACTCCATCAAGCTCATTCCTGGACAAAAGAACCTATTTTAATGCATGGATTTTCCCAGACATGTGGTTATTCTAACAGAGAAGGAAAACAGGCATGTTCTTCTGTTCTAGAACACCTGGATTTGAACTTTGTGCAGGTTTTGCACCAGACAAAGTCACAGCTCAGATCTGTGAATTGGGTTCATAGGTACTACTCAACCTGAATTAGTACCTTTTTATGCTGGGTGAACAATTCCTTTTAAGTATGGGTAAAAAGTAGATAAACTATCACTCTCTGCCCAACTGCACTTTTTAAAACTCTGCTAATGCTGTGCCATATGTCTAGTGCAGTATGCAATAACCTGAAATTAATGAGAAGATATTTGAGGATCTATTATCTTTTTGGTTGCACCTGCTGCAGTCAAGTTTCAGAACTCCACTGAAGATTTATTATGTTTTCACCAAGTGTGTTTTCATATAGGGATTTTGAGACTGGAGAACAAACCTAAAAATTATATACCAGTGTTTTCTTCCATCTATGTGTGCATAGAATCATACAACCATAGGATGCTAAGGAGTTGAAATGGGCCCTAAAGATTCTCTAGTCCCAACTCTCCCTGTCAAGGGAAAGAACAACTCTCACTTGACCAGGTTGTTCAAGGCCTTATCCAACCTGACCTTGAACACTGCCAAGGATGGGGCATCCAAAACCTCCCTGGACAGCCTGTTCCAGGGTCTCACCACCCTCATGGTAAAGAACTCCTCCCTAGAATCCAAATTCCCCTCTTTCAGTTTGTACTCATTACTACTTGTCCTATCATTTGTATGCTTGTATATTTTTATAGTATACCCAATTTATCAAGCTATTATTGTTCATTAAATCAACAAAATAAATATTTAAGAAATTACCTTCTAAATACAAGATAATGTTTTAAGATCTGATGTTCACAAGCAGAGAAGGGCTCCTGGGAGAGCAGCTGGTCACTAATGGTGTCCACCAGGGCTCAGGATTTGAGCCAGTTCTGTTTAATATCTCCATCAATGATCTGGATGAGGGGATCAGGTGCACCCTCAGTCAGTTTACAGATGACACTAAATTGTGTGGGAGTGTTTCCCTCCGTCTGCTGGAGGGTAGGAAGGCTCTGGACAGKGGATCTGCCAGTGGAATCCTGTCTTACACCAAAAATAGTGTGACCAGCAGGGAAAGGGCTGTCCCTGTGTGCCCAGCACTGSTCAGGTCATACCTGGAGCGTTGTGTCCAGTTCTGGGCCTCTCACCACAAAAAGAGTTTGAGGTGCTGGAGCAAGCCACTCAAAAAGASTTTGAGGTCCTGGAGCAAGYCCAGAGAAGGGCAGAGAAGCTGGTGAAGGGTCTGGAGAGTGATTCCTGTGAGGAGCAGCTGAGGGAGCTGGGGTGGTTAGTCTGGAGAAGAGGATGTAGCAAGGAGAGTGTTGGTCTCTTCTCACCAGYAACAAGTGGCAGGACAAGAAGAAATGGCCTCAAGCTGCACCAGAGAAGGTTCACATTGGACATCAGGAAGAATTTCTTCACTGACAGGGTTTTCAAGCTTTGGAACCGGCTGTCCAGGGAGGAGGTGGAGTCATCATCCCTGGAAATACCCAAGAAATTACTGGATGTGGCACTTGGTGTTTCGGTTTAGTTCATGTGGTGGTGTTCAGTCAAAGGTTGGACTTGATCTTGGAGGTCTTTTCCAACCTTAATGATTCCATCATTATATTTCCAAGTAGTACCCAGAGGTGGGACAGAATACATGATAAAACCATAGACCAGAAAGTCAGGACTGGAAGTTTTGAGAACTTATGAATCAATTACAGTGTTGAACTTCCTTAAATAATGCAAGTCTAAAAATCATGAAATCCAATAATTATTAACTGCTATTGCTTTTATTTGCCATTTGCTTTTCAAATGACTGAGATTTCCATTTGCAAGTTCCTTCATAAGCATCATGGACAACAACTGCCTTTATAAGTACTGTAATTGYATATTAGATTTTCCATTAAAGACATGACTGCAAGGCTGTAAGATGGGACACAGATCACTATATACTGTTCAYTATACTCTCAAAGACATAAAAACTGATAATACAAAGGCTATTATTGCCTTGATGTGCATGAGATTATAATAGCCAAATATAACAAAGATAGGAGAGAAGCATAATAACAAGTAATAACAAGACCATGGCATAAACAGAAAATGCACTTTCATTGAAATAAATGTTAATTACTTCCTAATCCAGAATGTGCACATCTATGTACAAACCCCATCCCAACATTAGTAACAGAACAAGTAATTGCAGAGGAGAAAAGTATCTCATTATGTTACTCCACACCTCTCRACACCTTTTACAAGATCTGTTCTTTCTATTTTACAGGTAGCAAGAGACACACAAAGTGTCCAGGAGCAGCCCAAGGTCACTGAGGTCAGTGCCAGCACGGTGAAATCAAAGCACCTCACTGGAGGTTATTTGATGTGCTCGTACAACGCTGCATTTGTGATTTCTCTCCAATTTCTGTTTGCTACACACKCAATGACAGAGACCAGATTAAGGATTCTTAAATCAGGTGTGAAGAGAATGCTTTTTAAAGGTGTATTGTGGATAAAGGTTAAACAAAGGGGAATTTTAGAGAGCCACTGACAAGACAATGTCTTCTGCACACATTTCTCCAGTGCTCATTTTTTTCTCCTAGATAAAACTCCTCTTGAAACAGAGGATTTTTCTAAGTGATTTTTCTAAGTGTTTTTATTACTTCAAAAATAGCAAGGTAAACTGATAATTTCTCTGGCCTAAGGGATATTTACATTTATTTCATTTTTGATGTGACAGATACAGTTTATAAGCTGGCTCTCTAGGACAGATATGCTATTTAAAAATACAATGAAACAAGCAGGGACAGTCTGAATTACAATAACTGGTTAATTCAAAATGCATAAACAGGCCCTAGGAGAACCCAAGGCTSCCCAGTCAAAGATAAGTAATTTAATCAGCTGCCCAGTGGGTCTTGTGATATCTTGTGCCCCATGAATCCCAAATTGCATTCAGGTTAAAATTTTAATAGCTAAAGGGAAAAGGCTCTTCTGCATCCAGGAAGGGACATATGGGCTTGAGCCACTTAGGTAGAGGAAGGAACTCATGCTTTATATGGGTGAAAACTCYAACCACAAGGTTTTGCAGAAGAAAATATAAACAATCCCTGCTCTATGCWCCTCCACCATTCTTTCTGAAGCAGCAGCTGTGGGGTTTTTTTCAGTAAGTGTTGATGAATGCCTGCTGAGGGTAGCAGCACCTACTGGAACAGTCTTGCAGGGATCTGGACAGTTTCTCCTGACCTGGCACAGGCAGAAGGTTGTTCCATTGTGAAAACAGACAGACCTCAGCATACAAAAACAGGCTGTGCAGGCACTTGGCAGACTGAGATTAAAAAGGAAGACATTAAACCCACATAAATATCCTGAGTTTTAGGCTAGAGCTGATCCAAAAGTTCCAGGACTGTAATTCTTAGTTTACAGGACTAAATTCTTGATAGCTTCAGCTTTAATCAGCTGAATCCTGGTTTTTGATTAAGTTCTCATTCCCTACAATAAACGTGTCTGTACCATCACTTTACCCCTGGTCTGTGTAAAAATTAAGTTTGGTATGGATTGAAGAGAAACAGAGGTGCATACTACAAAATTATTACTCAATCCATGTATGAACAAAAACCAAACCATTAAAGGAGTGAAAAATTATGACATGATCAATTGCAAAAGACTAGAAAGATGAGTACCAAGAAAACACAGATATTTAATGGTGGATGACAATCTTAATGAATTAATTTTCACTCCAGAAATTGAATAAGGCTCTTCATTGCCTCATATATCACAGAATCATTTGTTTAGCACATTAGCCAAACACCATGAGAGCAGAAGAGAAGAAAGCAGATCTTGAAAGGAGTTTGGTGAAGATGTAAGACAATCAATACATTTTCACATGGCTATCATATAACATATTGTATTTTTGCAAGCATTTCCCTGGGAAAAAAAAGCAAGTACAGTYTTAAAAATGGGAATTCTTATAACCTAACAATTGATAAAAATAATACAGAAATGTAGCAAAGAGCAGTGAGAGTAACAGGATAGAATACCATCTACTAAAGCAGCCAGATGGGGATTCTGGCTGGCAACTGGAAGAAAGTGATTTTCTACAAAAAACCTTTGCAAAAACTTGGAGGCAGTGAAAGGAAGAACAATTTGTATTAACAGCCCTCATGAATATTATGAGAACTTTACAATTCATTTGCGGAAAAAAATGAAAGGCATATGAGACAGACTTGCCAGGAATAATGCCTCAAACCCAGTAACAGCTAATGAGAGTGTTTAGTTAGTACTAACATTCAAAATGAAGAGAAAGAAAAGAAAGGAAAAAGAAAATTGAGAGAAATACACTTCCTCTTATAGCAGGACCCAAGAAATGGAGCACAGTGGTTGGCTATTCCTGAGGAATGAGGGGCTGGCAGGTCTTGCAGTAAGTGGGACCTTTCTGCAATTAACATGTAACTCTGTYGCCATCAGAGATTCCTAGTCAGAGAAATATTTGGTACATTTGATTTTATCATGTAGGAATAAGGCTTGAATTGCACCTGCTCTAAGAGAAGTGGTTGCAAGCAGCAAAGGTAAGTGRTCTGACAGGAAAAAATCTGAAACAGAAAGAGTCAGACCAAGTACTAAGCCCAAGGTCAAAGGAGAACAAGAAACAACCAATACAGAGGCATTGGGTCCAGGATACACAGAGGGAGTGTGGGTGCAGRAGGCTAAAGAAAGACAGGCAGGTCATGTGCTGAAAATCACTGTCTTGTAATTTTGAAAAACACAACCATTTAAAGAAGAAAGGCAATGTATGCAGTTATTGGAGACAGGGATTTCCAATTAAACAGAGCTACACAAAGTGACTTCAGCAAATCCAAGGGCCATCAGTGTGCAGACACTACAGGAAAGAACTGCCAACAATTCAATCACCACGTTGGCAGTTATGCTGTTAGGTCAATGACCAATTCTGTTCCAGCAGGATTGAACAGCCAGCTGCAATGTTATCCCTGCAGCTCTGACAAGGCACTAACAGCAGACCATAATACTTGTGAGCAAGAGCTGCCCATAGACAATAAAGCCATATTGAGSCCAAATGCGAGGTGTCAATAGGAGAATCACAAAAAACCCAAGAGCAAGTGCTGCATAAAGTTCACATTGGCTGACATGCAGAACTGAACAGGTCTGGGAAGCACTGGCTGTGGATTTAATCACAGTAAAACATTAGGAAAACTTGTAGTGATGCAGGCATAAAAAGTGTCACAACAGGGYTTATGCTGCATTGCATTAAAATTAAAAAAAAAACTTATTTTCAGGCGATGGATTGAAAATAACATGTCATATATCCCAGGAAGAGAGTGAAATACAGAATTCATGGAAGGCATTTAAAGCTATAATGGAATTAAGACTGTGAGTGGCAAACAATAAGCTTATGAAAATTGAGGACTTTGACTTAAATCCACTTTTTACAGCACTGCATGGGGAAGGGTCTGCTCAAAGGTATCTGCTCCAGTTTCTCTGAGCTGAGAGGTCTGGAGATGTTCAAGCATGGACTGTTGACACAAGAGAAAAGTTCATAATGAGCAGCACATCTTCTGTGTTGAATTCAAACACACAACAAAAGTAGACACAATCAGAACATGGTGAAACATAGAAGTGCTGTGGTGCCAGTTCCTTCCATTTCTTCATGGAGGAAGGCAGAAGTGCCTAAGTGACCAAGAAACTAAACAGCACAGGCAAGAGGGGAAAATATGGGTTCCTTGCTCCAAAACATGGAAACACTGCAGTTATCTCCTTCCAGCAGACAGAAAGTCAGGATCCTGCTTGGTCTCTTCAGAACAGGCAACTGCAGCCTAAGAGAAAAATGATCATYAAGCCAAGAAAACAGCTGGAAGAAGCTCAGACCAGGGAGGCATCCCACTGCAGCAAAAAAGCCAAGAGCACAAAGCCATTGGAAACTAAACATCCGGTCTGCTGGAAGCTCTGAAACAGGCACACAAAGGAAATGGGCTAAACTGCAGTAGGACACAGCATCCTCCACAGCCAGGGACTTGGGGAAGTGGGGTGGGGACAGAACAGTGGAGAAGGTAACTGTGGAGTAAATACAAATATATGGATTAAAAGGGATGATCAGGGCAAGCAAAGAGACTTCTGCTTGTGTTGTGTTGAAGGAGCAGAACTGAAGCTTAAGGATCACTACAGTGTCAGTCAGCAGCAAAGTCCTCTGCATCCCCAGTAATAASAGGAAATGGTTGATCAGTGCTTGCCAAAGGCCTTGTTATTAACAGGCAAATCCAAAAATGTGCTGCAGATTGGCAACCACAAGAACTACATAGGRCACTGCATAGGACTTACATGGTGCTGCACAGGTAGCAGGAGGAAAGCTTTAGAGGAGCAGCAGAAATTTTGTCTATTCCTGGACTACCTGGAGTGAATATGAACCCAAATTATCACATCAGGTAAAAAAGATCCCTTAACCTATGMCCATTTTACTGTCAGGACTCCCAAATCCTCTCAGGCTATTTCCCAGCAAGTGAAATTATTCCCACTCATGSAAAGGGAGAGTAAATCACAACAATTCTTATGTGGCAGAGGGCTATTCCTCCTTGCCCAGGCTGTTAATGACTGCCTCAAGCACAAGGCATTAGAGAGGTGGGCTGGAAATGATAACAAGKCAAGAAATCAGCCAAACATGAGCCAATTGCACTGAAATAGCATATTTTGATAGAGGYGTACATTAATAAATATTAATAGAAATTCTTACTATTTGAAATCCTATCAATTTGGTTTATGTGCATTGATTTTTTTCACAAATCTGAAATATCAGCAAGGTTCAGCTGGCAAGTCCCTTCTCATGGCTTTGTAACTGTGTGCTCATCTCATGGGTAAGAGCTGGCATCTCCAGCAATATWGCCAGAAATCCTATTTGTGTATTTATTTATTATTTATTATTTTAAAATTCAACTTGGAGTATGATGTCACATCCAAAATGAGTTTTTCTTGCCTAGAATAAAATCACTCCTCATCTCTTCACATATCACTCAGACACTGTGAGTTTAAACACCTTTTCCTCTGCAGGTCTTGTACTCTGGAACTGCTTTTTACACACTGCTATATCCTTGTGCTTTCACACACCATCCAAACTCCCTCAGGAGCCATCACTGGACCTCTTGCACTCCTGACTGCTGCCAAATGCCTGTAACCTCCACAGAGCTYCATTATTCTTACACCTACTCTCCTAAAAACATAACTGGGCATATTTCTGTTGCATCATCCCCTTCTCCATCTCTATTTCACCCACTTTTTTTTGCCTCTTGTTGTCCATCAGGAACATCCTGCAGAACCTGTGCCTACCACACCTGGCCCTTCTTCCAGAGCAAAGACCACAGGTGCTCCTGGAATATAAATAAGCATATAATCCATCAATTCTCAAAACTCACCAGGACACACCATTCTGCTTTTTCCTGCAGCTCTTAATTTGCTTCTGTCTTTGCTGTTACTTATGATTAAAAGCCTTGACTCTGTTATTTAACTCCGTGAAGCATGAAGCTTATATGAGATGGTGCAAAATGYAGGCTGGATCTTACAACTTGAAACACTTCATTATATTAAGAAGAAAAAAGAGGCTTATGATTAACTTTGATTTCCAGCCACAAAATGAAACAGTTCAAAGCCATTTTAAATATGCTTCTCACAGTAGGAAACAGAATAAACCAACAAAATAAACTAAACATTATAATCAACCCAATTATTACCTTCTATTAGCCAAGGGCTTAAGGGATGAAAAACATCAGCATTTTAACCAAAGTGATGCAGTACAGAGACTTTTTCCTGGGGAATGGTTTTCAGGCTACTTTTAGGTTAATCCTCAAAAAAAGATTTGTCTTTCCTTTAAAGACATTCAGGTGATTGCTCTCATAGGTGTGCAGGTGAGAAATTAAATCTTAGGGCTGGATTCCACTGTCTTCACATGTCTCATGGACAAGCATCAGCAAGAAATGTGGGGGATGGAGTATAATAGTTTAATAATAAAAAACCCTTCACATACAGTAATTACAGAAATTACCAAATCTGGCAGCAGCATCAGAAAGATGAAGGGGAGTGGCATCCACAAGAAGGATCCATAAAGCAAATAAATACCCAGCCGACCTCACATCATCCCTGAGTGTTTGGCATTGTGCACAGCTCCAGATCACTCTCTGTAAATAAAACTGACTACCCCTCCTCTCTGGGATTTAGAGGAGCATGCTGGATGAGATTTCAGCCTTTTTTTGTCTCAGTGAAAAGCACAGGAGGTGCCTTCTGGGCAAGATGAGGGGCCCAGGAGGTCTCAGCTGAACCCCTGCTTCCCACCCTGCKGTGCCCATCAGAGGCACCGGCCCCTCTCCCTCAGCATGGGAAACACAGGGAGGCTCTGTTGACCACCAGAAGGGATTTGCCCTCATCAGGGGGGTTTTCCCTCCCTCTTCCCACTCCCTTCTCCTCTCCCCACACTTCTCTCACTGATTTCTCAGCTCTGCTTTCCTGCCTGAGGGGAACCAGGAGCTGGGGGATGGGACACCACTGAGAAATACAATTTCCATAGTAATTTGTAGGCTGCTGAACCACTGAAACTGCATCGTGGGGATGAATTTATCCTTCTGCTTTACAACATGCACTCTTGYTGCTGTGTTTAAAAGGTTGACATAACTCACCCCTTCCCCAGCTCCCTGAGGGGGCTCCTCACAGCAAGTGGCCTCAGCTGCCCTGGCACTGAGATGGAGCTGGAGGGGGAAAAGCTGTTCCATAGGCAAAGCCCTGGGRGGTTTTTCTCATGAGAGGGAAAAGCAGTGGGAGGTTGGGCATGCCCAGCCCCAGGAGAGCTKCAGAGAGCCAGGGTGAGCAGCCAGGGAGGCTCATGGCTGGGCTGTGAGGGCAGGGCATCTGCCAGCTCCCTGAGAGGTGTGGAGGCCATGGAGGAGGAGGGGGAGGATGTGGTGGTCACTCACTGAGGTGAAAYCATCACAAAGCCAGTGAGAAAGGGAAGTAAAATCCCCCTCCTCAGTCAGGTCAAGGCTCACCCTGCTCCAGGCCCCTTCTACAGCTGAAGGTGCTGATGGCTCTTGTCCCTGCACCCTGGAGTCCCCTCATCAGTTTTCTCATCAGCCTCCCATCACCYTCCTCAGGGCTCAAATCAATCACCAAAATAAAAACCTCCATTTTTCTTGGGATTGTCCTATGCAGGGCCAGGAGCTGGACTTTGATGATCTCTGTGGGTCTCTTTCAAGTCAGAACACTTTGTGATTATCCTCATTCTAGGAAATCATCCTCCTTTCTCCAGCTGTGTGTGGCAGTGAGCAGAGCTGATCCAGTCACAGCCATGTTAAGGCATGGCTGCCTCAAACCCTCATCCCAACCAGTGCAGCACTCAATTGCTACTTCTCCTCTCCATTCTTTGGGACAGTCCTTCTTCCATGAGCCCAAAATGGTTCACCATTTGGTTATGGTAATGAATTTATGATATTTATGCTGGTGCCAAGCCTACCATAAACTACAGCAGCTCCCTGGAAAATAGTTCCTTTGGCTTAGTCAAGTAAGCCATTTTATTTATGTCCCACTTAAACACCTGAGTGTTGAATGCTGTATTTAAATGGGACAACAAATCAATACTCAATAGGGGATGTGTGTGAGGAGGGGAAACCAAAAATCTCTCTAGCTTTGCTCCCAAAACATAAATTTGGAGAAGCAGGAGGAAAAGATGCCCATGAGACTGAGTAAAACTCATCTGAACACATTCACCACAATCCTTATCTCTGGGAAACAATTCCTATTACAGATTCAATTAATCCTTGCTGTGTGTTAAAATTAATAGAGTRGAAGGAGAGAATGATGGCATAGATAATTTTTGATCAAATTTGAATGTATTTGTTTGATTTGGGAATAAAAGCTTGATTTAAGTTGCTCCATTTTTAAAATCTAACATTATCTACTGGAATTTGCAGTAAATTGGTGGTTATTGATTGTCAATGGTTTGGATAATGGGACTTGTTTCTCCATACCCAAGAGATATAGAAGAGTTTAAAAGAGACCTATGATGTATCAGATCAAATTTCACTCTTTCTTTGGAGTAACAGAGAAGATGTTTCCCATTTTTCAAAGAATCATCATAGAAGAATTTGGGTTGGAAGCAACATTAACRACCATCCAGCTCCAACCCCCTGCCATGGGCAGGGACACCTTTCACYAGACYGGGTTACTTGAATCCCCATCCAGCCTGGCCTTGAACACTTCCAGGGCTGGGACATCCACAGCTTCTCTGGCAAACCTGTTGCAGTGCCTCACCACCCTCCCAGTAAAGAATTTCYTTCCAATATCCAATCTAACCCTGCCCTTTTCCATTTGAAGAGGTTTTATCACTGCAAGTCCTTGCCCAAAGTCAGTTTCCAGCTCTCTTGTAGCCCCTTTGATGCCTCAGGTTTTATCTTTTATATTTTTTCAGATTCTGTTCTGCTTTAGTGCGTAAGTCTGGGCTTCATATTAGAGGATGGTGAGTTCTCCTCACAGAGTAGGGAGACGTTGCAATAGGACATGAAATGAACGACACGCACAAGCTGAGACATCCAAGGTAAAAAGAGAGTAGTTTATTATCAAACTCTAATATTTATCAATATCAATATCTAATATTTATAGACTTTCAAAAGTGACCATGGATTGGAGGATGAAATTGCCACCTCTCCAGCCACACTGGTCAAACCAACAGTCCATCAATTCTTTCTTCCTTTAGAAAGGTATGCAAAACAATCATTACTTACGTGAAAAGTGCGTGAGAAACTCCATTACAAAAATGTGAACATCAGAAGGCTTAGAAGAACTTAGAAGAAGGGGGTGACAGGRAGACAAAACAATTCCTTCTCTAGCTGGGAATCCAAGGACAGCCAATCCAGATCTCAGGCCCAAGAGCAGAAACAACAGTGGACCAGAGAAAATAAGAAGGATGGGACTTCATGGGCTAAAGCTGTAATTGGACAGTTAGCTCCAATATGCAAATGGACCAAAACTTATAAAAGTGTGAGACTCCATGACCTGTAGTCCATTTTGTGGCCATTTTGGGTTGTGCTGCCCAAGGTGGAGCTATTTGAGGCCTCTTAATACTTTATTCTTAACTCTGTCTAGTCTCTGTTCTGCGTCAGCCTTCAGGAGGCATCACCTTTAGGTACTGTAAGGGGCTCTAAGGTGTCCCCAGAGCCTTCTCCTCTCCAAGATGAATAACCCCAGCTCTCCCAGCCTGGCTTCACAGCAGAGGTGCTCCAGTGCCTGGATCATCTTCATGACCCTCCTCTGGACTCCTCTAAGAGCTCCATGTCCTTCTCACACTGGGGGCCCAGAGCTGGATGCAGCACTGCAGGTGGGGTCCCACAAGAGTAGAAAAGAGAGGCAGAATCACCTCCCTTGACCTGCAGCCCTTGTGATGCAGCCCAGGACACAGATGAGTTTCTGGGCTGCCTGTGCACCTTGCCAGGKCATGTCAAGCTTCTCATTAATCAGCCCTCCCACCTAAAGCACAGCATAACACACAGCATGAGTTGGAATGCCAAAGTCTTTCATGCTCACCAAGGGCTTATGGCAGCTTGCTGCGCAGGGGATCACAGAGTTACAAGAACCTTTCAGGTTCAAGAGTTACAAGAACCTTTCTTGTAAATCTTTCAGATTTAYAGAGGACATGGAAAGCATCAAGAATGTTCACCCCCACTGAACCTGGATTTCTTACCTTTGAAGAAGCACTGCTGATCAATAACAAACATTCACAACGGCACCATGAGGACACCTTTATGGTTATGATTGAATGTAGGCATTTACTGCCAAAATGTGTTAAAAATATTTTCACTGAGTAGATTYTTGTTTTGTAGTAAGGCCGTATATCAGTAAGGGAGTTCTCAGAATAAACATTTGATGCTGTCAGATTAATTCTCCATGAATAAATTAGCTCAGATTTATGGCCCTGGCATCACATGTGAGATTAGGCATCCACACAGTGTTGACAGGCTCATCAGAATCTGTCTCTTATACACATCTAATTAGCTCAGATTTATGGCCCTGGCATCACATGTGAGATTAGGCATCCACACAGTGTTGACAGGCTCATCAGAATTGTCTTGACAGTTTAAGTAACATCTTTTGTCAAACTTTGCACCTTTGCTCCTAACCCTGTTTTCCTGAAGTCAGCAGGAAGTTCCTATCATGAATGCCAACATTTTGCTTTGCTAGGGATTTTTCTGTGACTTTTTTTTCTATTTCTATTTGCTTTCATCTATAATTGCTGATTTTGTTTTGCTTTTATATTATAATTTTTCTTCCTCGAATTAGTTTGTCCCAGTTACCAAACAGCTCAAAGTCAGGTGATTCTTATATTTTTTACCACAATCAATATTTAATTATTTTTGCCTCAGATATTTACTTTATGAGGAGAGTCTAGAAATGAAGCCTGTAAAAACTCCATCAGCTGTATCTTTTTTATTTTTTCCTCTCAAAATCACTACAAATATAGGTACTCACCCCACAGTCAACACCAAAAGCTGCAACAGGCTATTAAAGCATTGTGACCTCATTCCCTCTGGCCTTTAATCCATGCAGGGATGTCACCCCMGTCCTGCCTAGAAAAGCTGAGTGGTATCCAGGCTTCATGGAAGCAACCTCATAACTTTTTAAGTCTGTTCTAGACTTCCTGAAAGCTTTTTTGCCAATATTACAATATAAAGTATCAGAGATGTTAAATTCCTCTGAGRACAGTGGAAGCGTAAAGTCTGTCATGAAGCTTCTCAGGCCTTRCTCCAAGCAATTCCTGAATATACTTTTAATAAGTTAAATGTGTATATGATCTTACCAGATACAGGTTATTGAATTTCTTATCTGTTCTAAATTTCTTATCTGTTCTAGGACGTCAGTTTTTTACCAAGCACTTTATTTATGACTAGTGYCACCACTCCATAAATTCTTTATGTAGACTCATAATTTAGGTACCAACATGTGCTATCAACATTTTATTGAACATCCCTTGTTTTTTCTCTGCCACACTAGTTTGGTTTCCTTTTCCCTTAGAGACAGAAGTGGAGTAGCTTATTCCTCATGCTAGAGAGATTTTGGTCAAGAGATCTCAAAATGCCCAGGTACCAATTTATTCCTGCTGTCTTCTTTGTTAGTCTGTGCAATTTACAATAAGTCTGTTGTTTTACAGTCACAAGTGTAAGTTCCTGTCAAGCTCTGCAGTCTCTCATCTTGTTAATCAATGCAACTCATGCTGACTCTTCACAGGAGTCAGCCATTACCAGAAAGTGGATTATTATCCAGCAGCAAAGTTTCAGCTCTGGATTACTGACCTAATTATTCCATTCAGCACATGTAACTCTGGGGGACAGGATAATGTTGTAGAATTGTTGAATTCTACAAGTTCCAATCATTTCTGTTGTAATACCAGAGGGGTGCCAGACCAAGGAGTCTGTGTGTTAATAATCTTTGCACTCTGTTGCAGGAAGCTTTGCACAAATTTACCCTGATGATCTGCTTGCATCAGGAAGGAGATAAATTGGTATTTCTTCATAAAAAATTCTAATTGTAGGGAGTGTAGATAGCTCCATTTCCCAACTTGCTTAAGAAAATTCATGGAGTCAGGGTTTGCCTTAATTTTTCATTGGCACAATTATTTTATAGTTGTAGAGGTAAAAGAAATGCAATCCTAATTTAGACAATATGTACTGATTAAAAACAAAATCCCCATTAAAGATGAAGAATTACTTTTTGAGCAGACTCCTCAGCRCAGACTCTTTCTAAGCATGTTCTTGGAACAAAAGATAGATGTAAAAGTTACATACTCAGTTGCAATCCCTTGAAATTATCACCTAATGTTTATCCAAACCCAAAACTCCATTTATAACAATAAATTGATATGTTCATTGTCTCTGAGTTTGTCTAGAGAAATAGGATACTTCAGTAAGAGATTTTAAGGCAGTGTTTCAACGGTGTTAATCAAATATTTGCTTCTTGCTCAATATACTCTCCTAAAAGAGACTTGACAATAGAAATGAGGTTTATCACTGAGAGAGCCAAGCATTAAAAGACTGAATATGTGATCATTGCTTTTTTTTCAGATGTTCCTTCTCAAATAAAAATGCTGAAATCCAATCCCAGAACAATGCACTTTAGAAAGGCATTTGTACAGAGCAACACTAAACATCTCTTCCCTTTCCTATTCTCCAGAAAATAAATAATCCTTGTGCTAGATTCCTGTCAGAAGCTGCTTTTAACAGAGCTGGCACGCAAGTTGTGGCATTATCTATTGGTTCCCTGGGTTGCAATAGGGAGGGAGAATTAAAGCTCCCATCAGTTAAAGTTTGCCTCCCATTYCAAAGATTTAAAGTGATATTTGCAGTTTTCTTTATTGCTCAGGGATCTATTATTTGGAAATAGTACCACCAAACGAGATGGATCCTTTGTGGTGACAGTCACTGGCATGGAACAGCTTTGCACTTAAGATACCAAAGGAACCCTGCTCAATTAAGTACAGCCCTAATTGTTAACGTTTATAATTTTTACTGCAGCCATACATATGAGGTCTCACTAACCTCAAGATTTCATTGATATTTTACAGAAAAGAAAGAGGAATTGTCCCTTCTCCCACAGCAGAGTTTTCTTATTCACATCTGTACGTGGGCCAATATCGATATGCATTTTATTATCTGCATTGAAGTGGAGACCTGAGGCAATAAATACCACTGCAATACACCTGTCTAAAAACCCTCCACTTTTATTCCTCTGCCACTGCATGGGAACAGGGATATAGAGGTTAATGACAATGCCTTGGATTTTTTCCTGTAGTGATGATTTAAACTGTAGTGAAGGAACCAGTGTTTTCTGGGCTGGTGACTAAAAGCCACACCTAACACACCCTCTCTTTCAGTTAAACAATTTCTTATTTAGAGCTGCCAGCAATAAGAGCTGTGATCCCCCCAGGGGTATGGGGCAGTGTGTGGCCATTGGGAGCCACGAGCTGCCCTAGAAAGAGCAAATGTGGCAGGTCAGGAATTACCCTCCAGGTCACTGGGAATAGCTGTCAGGTCTGGGAATCAGGCTTAGTATTYCTTGCTTTGTAGTCTCATCCTAGAATCAGCCCTGATCCTGCTGCACGTTTCACAGCATGTGCTGGCAGCAGGGCTGCAGAAAGTGTCATGACAGTCTGAATTAAAACAGAATGTTGTCATTTTTTATTGGGACACCTCAGTGATTGTCTTCATTTCACTTAACACATACAGCTTCCTTCTTTTGTCTGCTATCCCTATGGAGAAAATGCTCCCCAAGAAATTAGATGCAATTAATATTATTGTCAACATTAGCAAAATTTTTGCATCTTAACATGAAACCCCAACAACACATAGTGAAAGCTAAAATAATATAAATACTGCTACAAAGATAAAACCCCTGTATTACCAGAAAACCAGCAGCAATTCAACTTGAGATTTTCTTCACATTACCAGATGGGGAGGTGGATCAGACAGGATGGGGAAAGTAATGAGACATTCAATGAGGCCAGCTTCTCTCTCCTCTGATCTATAAACTGGTCAGAGGGATGTTTATCTGCTGTGCTGATAAACCCTGTCCTCCCAGTGTCTCCATTCCAGCAGTGAGCACCAGGAAAAGCTGCAGAGTCTTTCAGACACCTCAGAAAATAAAAACAATTGAGGAAGSAAATACAGGAGGAGCCTTTGACCGTTCACAGAAACACCTGCAGTGCTGCCTGGGTTTCCACCACTGTACACTAATACACTGTGAACTCCAGCTCTCTCCACCTCTGCTTCTCATCTTATGCCCCCAAGCTTCACTTCACACCTGCTTCATTGCTTTGCTTTTAGCTGAGTCCCAGCTGAACAAGCAGAAGCACAGAGAAACGTCCCAGAAGCTCTTATGAAAGGGCACTGCCCTGCTCTGTGCACAGACTGCCTCTGTGGTTGTGTGAAGTCTGAAATGAGGACTCCCGACCTTTTTCCCACTAAGCTACCTCACACAGACCACACTCTTTTAGGGTAAGAGCTGCCTATTCTGGGTCTCTGCAGGGCCTGAGATACCAGGGAGCTCTCCTTGGATACTTGGCAATAAAAGCAACTTTATTACTTACTAACAAATGAAACAGATAATAATGAAGTTCTTCCCCCAGAGAAAAAATATCTGTTAAATCTACAAGGGAAAAAAATGAACAACCTCATTTTAATATCTTT
Source organism: Sporophila hypoxantha (assembly GCA_002167245.1). NCBI lineage: Eukaryota > Metazoa > Chordata > Aves > Passeriformes > Thraupidae > Sporophila > Sporophila hypoxantha. The sequence goes on from NDFG01000461.1 coordinate 14,749,403, forward strand.
GTAAATAGAAAGACCTCCTTAATCAGCATGAAGCTTAAATGAGGTACTTGCTTAGCAGGRACACCTACACAGGAACTGATTTTCAGCAAATTGCCTGAGATGGCCCTCTCCTCTGGATAATGTTCATGCCAGAGGCTGAGGAGTAGGACATTACAGGTACTAACAGAAACTGCTGTCCTCTATATTACAAGCTGTGACATTCAGATCAATTTTCACAATGTATCCCATCTCACTTACAGCTGCATTTGGGCTTCAAAGCCAACCCATTTCAGCACTCAGCTGCACAGGAAAATTAACTGCTGTGGCTACAAAGCAGAAAAAAATACGTGGCAATGGATAAATTGATAGCATTGTATTACATGCACTCTAATATTAAATAAAGTAGTTTTTATTCTGAAAGAATATTTACTATGAAATTAAGACCTACATAGCAATGGAAGCACAATTAATTTTTTTCTAGYCATATTGCTTTTCATAGTGGAAAATTAAAATTCTTGCAGCATTGATTATTACCCTGCATTGCTACAGTGATTGATTTACCATTGATGAGTGTGTCAGCATTCACCCTGGCTGGTGCCAAGGTAGCCACACTGCTCATTCATTTAGCAGTTTCTGCTTTGTACCACATTTTATTTTCAGCCTTCCTCCATATAATACTTCAATCTTAAGGGCCTTGGCTACATGGTCATTGTCCACAAAGGAAACTAGGACACTGCATCACTCCAGAAAATGAAATGTTTATTAAAGATGGGAATTATTTGATCAAATRTAGATGCTTCTGACTATCTGACTTCTGAACTGACCATCCTCATCTTGTTTGATAGACAACAGCCTTCGTGTAAGGCTGGATTTCTCTCCTCCTAATGTAGGTATCTAAAATAGGTCAGAGGAATTGTACCCTAAACATGCCACTTGCTCTCAACTCACTATCATGGAAGTCCAGAATAAGCAGCAGAAAAAGCAGCAGAAATCCACACTGTAGAGGACTCGTTTGCATGTGTCTTGCTTGTATCACCTTTTTGGTGGTTTAGTTTCACTCCTGAATAACTGACATGAAGTTATTTATTCTCCTTTGAAAAGCAATTTTTAACTCCATGGGTAAGAAATACCACAGAAGTTCAGTTCTTTTAAGAAATTATCTTTTCTGTTTTACTAAATGGGCTAAAATTTATTGTATCTAGTTAAAAAAAAATTAATTTATTTAAATCTAAACTGAATTCCTCACAGGAACGATTTAAATTATGTTCATAAATTGTTAGTCTGGTGACCCTTTGCCCATTTAAGCACATTTAAGTTGTTTTTCACATGTAATCACCATAGCGTAAGAAATGAGTAGCTCCTGTTGAAATGGAACAAAGTTCACAACCATTTCTGAATTACTGAAATCACAAATGGAAGTTTGACAGCCTTTTAGTCACTTCTGATGTAAAAAGAAAATCCAGGTTTATGTTTCTGCCCTAAACTCTGCAGCTTGTAATGAAAAAGGCTTGTAATGAAAAGGCACCAGGTTTGAGAAGTCTAGTTCATAAAGATAACAGAAATAAGTTGTCACTCACCCTGCTGGGGACAGGCTTTTATTAGACAAAGGCAGTGTCACACCCCCAGGAGACCTCTGCCAGAGAGCCCCAGGAATATTCCTTTAATTTATATTTGAGATGACAGGCTGGTATTTCTGCACCACCCTGAGCAGAACCACCTGCTTTACCCACACTGGGATCAGTCTTTGCCTCTGTGCTCCTCCATCTTCCAGCACTCTTAACAAAAGTAACTGCATTTGATATCTCTGAGCTCTTCCAAGGAATATCTGAAAAGCCAGTTGATAAAAGTGGCTCTAGACCTTCAGTACAAAGCATTGTTTAATCAGCCCCCAAAAGGAAGAAACATATAGAGAAAAAGAGGACAGTAGTAAAAAAAAAATCCTGTGTTTATTTACCTTGTTTAGTCTTTTTTTAAGAAGCTCCCCTCAGTTTAGGTAAATAATTTCAGGTTGAAATAGCAGAGTGTCCTGCTTCCAAAACATCCTCTCTACAACATTCTTATCAATTTGCTTGTTATTTTTAACTCAAATCCATCCCAGTGTCCCCTAGGTCAAGAGAACCTTGACACTAATTCCTAAAAATCACACAATTACAGCTCAGTTATGGAACATATCTGGCCACACAGAGAATCACTACATAATATTAAGTAAAGTTTACATTTACCCCTGTGGAAACTCTGTAGTGACCTCTCTGCAAACAAGCTCTGTGTTTTCTCCTTCCCTGGCAGTTCTCAGCACTGCCTGTGCAGCTGTGGGATTCCAGAACTGGGCCCAAGAAATCCATCCTGAGCTTTGGAATTGGTGACTTTGCTCCAGGTGTCTCCATTATCCCAGCCTGCCTCACAAGTTGCCCTACCTCAATTTACACTTTCAGGAAGTTGTGAAACAAGAGTAGTGACATTTCCCAGTTAGAAGAGACATCTTCAAAGCTAGTGCTGGTTTGCTGGAATTTATTTTTCTGGAAAAATCAGATCCTCATTCACTCCTTTCTTTTTTCAGCTTTAGAGGACTGCAGCACTGAATAACTTAATACCTGAACTATAAACAAAGCCCTTGAGCCCAAAGAAAGAAAAGCCAAACTTCTGCCAGTCCTAAAAAACACAATGAGAGAACACCACTTAACCTTTAGTTTTGACTGCACCTGGGAAATTCCATCACCTCGGGGCCATTACAGCTGTGCCTATYAGACCTGCTCTCAGCAGGGTTACTCAGGATGGAGGACTAAAACACTGGTGTCAGCTGAGAGTTCATCACTTGCAGATGAACAAGTGGGACACTTTTAGATTTCCCAGTGGAGGATAGGCCCTCAAGGCTGCTTTGTGCCTTATCAGGAAGGAAGGGGAACAAAAAAAAAACCTAAAAGCACTTTGCTTTGACATCTACCTTCAGTGATACAGCACTTTACTCCCCAGCAGGAGGCTCAACCTTGTGAAACAGATTGCACTGTAAAAAAATTCAACTGTCACTTGAAAATGCTGAAAATTAGACATYAATGCTGTGTTAGAGAAATTATGTATTTCTTTAGCATTGTTTGTACATCAAACYTAAGTTAATCTCATCAGTCAGTTTGCTGAGAAATCAAAAGCTGGTTTTGAAATATTGAAATGGCTTCATTTGGACATGGATTTAATGGACCAAAAAAGAATCCATGTACATACAGCCCTAGAAATCAATATTTTAACTTTTCAAGAGAAAGTAATTCTCAATATTTTCCATTTATGATCTTGATACTAACACACCAAATGCAAGTAATTATTACTCATTTTGCTAATAGGCAGAATGACATGATCATTTTTTGAACTTCCAAGAAGTTTTGATAAATTCGAAGTACCACACAGCTAACAAAACCAGCCACCTTATTATCCAACCTCACACTCCACA